>WNWK01000387.1:2500-157500 GCA_009830355.1 Cherax destructor
TAGGGCCGGGCTGCAGGAGCAGGAACGCTCTCGAAACTCATCAAAGGTATATCAAAGATAGATGTTTACCATCATAGTTCTACCGAACACAGTTTTAGGTGTGATGTTTAAGGGTCGTGACAGTTTGAGGACCCTTAAACACTACCACCATCAACCAAACAGTTGTTGGTAGTTGTGTATAAGGGTCGTAACAGCTCGAGGAGCCTAACTCAAAATTTTTCAACCCCGTCAATAATAACAGTGTAATTAACCCGTAAAAATGTTTACAGTATTCCATATTACATCTGCAGACCTTCAAAGAAAATCATGATGGCTGCGGATATCATATTCTTTTATGCATATCATGTATTTGTACGATAGCGAAGCTGTACCTCTGATGCAGAGTATTTTTCACGGTCTTTATTGGTTAATAATGTTATGAAGCCGGCAGTCCGGACTATTTTTGGAGTGGGTTGCTTGGTTGTCACGACAAAGGCAGGCGGTCACGTGTCTCGTGCGTGTAGTATACCCGTAATATATGTGGTGTATGTGGTATACGCAGTGATGTGTGGATGCCTTGTCAGATTTTATTCACGAGTTAATTTTTGTAGCAACAGCAACGACATATTTATGTGGGTGTGAGTGTAGGTGGTGGTGTTGTAGGCTGGTGGTGGCAAGCCTGGGACGAGGCACCAGTGTCTCATGACGTGTATGTCCCAGGTATATACTCCAGGTTGCATATCCCAGGTATATACCCCAGGTTGTATATTCCCAGGTATATACTCCAGGTTCTATATCCAGGTTGTATATCCCAGGTATATATTCTAGGTTGTATATCCCAGGTATATACCCCAGGTTGTATATCCCAGGTATATACCCCAGGTTGTATATTCCCAGGTATATACTCCAGGTCTATATCCAGGTTGTATATCCCAGGTATATATTCTAGGTTGAATATCCCAGGTATATACCCCAGGTTGTATATCCCAGGTATATACCCCAGGTTGTATATTCCCAGGTATATACTCCAGGTTCTATATCCAGGTTGTATATCCCAGGTATATATTCTAGGTTGTATATCCCAGGTATATACCCCAGGTTGTATATCCCAGGTATATACCCCAGGTTGTATATTCCCAGGTATATACTCCAGGTTCTATATCCAGGTTGTATATCCCAGGTATATATTCTAGGTTGTATATCCCAGGTATATACCCCAGGTTGTATATCCCAGGTATATACCCCAGGTTGTATATCCCACGTATATACCCCAGGTTGTATATTCCCCGGTATATACCCCAAGTTGTATATACCAGATATATACTCCAGGTTGTATATCCCAGGTATATACTCCAGGTTGTATATCCCAGGTATATATTCCAGGCATATACCCCAGGTTGTATATCCCAGGTATATACCCCGGATTGTATATCCCACTGTGTGTTATTTCTTGTATGTGCTTTCCGGTATTCAGTATGCTGGCCACGAGACCTACCCAACCTAGGTACCTATTAACTCTTAAGTTAAGAGGTGCAGCAGGTGTTAAGGTCTCACAAAATCGTAATGAAACGACTGTAAACGAATCGCAGAGGTGTTAAGTAGAGTTCCCCGTGTATGTCTCACTTCTCCAAGAAATCGAACCCAGGTCCTTTAGGTTGAGTCAATCGCTCTAGCACTTAGCTGCTAGTGACTAGTACTTCGTGGGTCGCATTGGCTCACCCCAGGTCACTTGTATCTCTAGTCTACACTGCCACCTCTCAGGGTTTACACTGCCACCTCTCAAGGTTTACACTGCCACCTCTCAAGGATTACACTGCCACCTCTCAAGGATTACACTGCCACCTCTCAGGGTTTACACTGCCACCTCTCAAGGTTTACACTGCCACCTCTCAAGGTTTATACTGCCATCTCTCAAGGTTTACACTGCCACCTCTCAAGGTTTACACTGTTACCTCTCTAGGATTACACTGCCACCTCTCAAGATTTACACCGCCATCTCTCAAAGATTACACTGCCACCTCTCAAGGTTTACACTGCCACCTCTCAAGATTTACACCGCCATCTCTCAAGGATTGTACTGCCACCTCTCAAGGTTTACACTGCCACCTCTCAAGGTTTACACTGCTGGCTTCCAAGGTTTACACTGCCACCTCTCAAGGTTTACATTTCCGGCTCTCAAGGTTTACATTTCCGGCTCTCAAGGTTTACACTGCCGGCTCTCAAGGTTTACATTGCCGGCTCTCAAGGTTTACACTGCCGCCTCTCAAAGTTTACTCTGCCGGCTCTCAAGGTTGGGTTTGCGTGACCTCCGCCGCGTTATTGTTCACAGATGGGTTAATAGATGGGCCAGCCAACATATACACAGTGGCAGTGGTAGATCAGAGGCAGTATTGCATGTTGCTGCTAGTTGATGTTGCATCACCAACACCAGTGTCATGGATCACCCCATAGTAGTGTCATGGATCACCCCCACACTAGTGTCATGGATCACCTCACACTAGTGTCATGGATCACCCCACACTAGTGTCATGGATCACCCCACACTGGTGTCATGGATCACCCCACACCGGTGTCATGGATCACCCCACACCGGTGTCATGGATCCACTCCCCACACAGTGTCAGGATCACCACTAGGTCATGGATCACCCCACACCGGTGTCATGGATCACCCACACCGGTGTCATGGATCACCCCACACGGTGTCATGGATCACCCACACCAGTGTCATGGATCACCCACACCGTGTCATGGATCACCCCACACTGGTGTCATGGATCACCCCACACCGGTGTCATGGATCACCCCACACCGGTGTCATGGATCACCCCACACCGGTGTCATGGATCACCCCACACCGGTGTCATGGATCACCCCACACCGGTGTCATGGATCACCCCACACCAGTTTCATGGATCACCCCACACCAGTGTCATGGATCACCACACCTGTCAGGACACCCACAGTGTTATCACCCCACAACATCTGTCATGGATCACCCACACATCCTTCAGGACCCCAACACAGACATCCTTCAGGAGCCCAACACAGGTATCCTTTCAGGAGCCCAACACAGCATCCTCCAGGGCCCAACACAGACATCCTTCCAGGGGCCCAACACAGACATCCTTTCAGGGGCCCAACACAGACATCCTTCCAAGAGCCCAACACAGACATCCTTCCAAGAGCCCAACACAGACATCCTTCCAAGAGCCCAACACAGGCATCCTTCCAGGAGCCCAACACAGGCATCCTTCCAGGAGCCCAACACAGACATCCTTCCAGGAGCCCAACACAGACATCCTTCCAGGAGCCCAACACAGACATCCTTCCAGGAGCCCAACACAGACATCCTTCCAGGAGCCCAACACAGACATCCTTCCAGGAGCCCAACACAGACATCCTTCCAGGAGCCCAACACAGACATCCTTCCAGGAGCCCAACACAGACATCCTTCCAGGAGCCCAACACAGACATCCTTCCAGGAGCCCAACACAGACATCCTTCCAGGAGCCCAACACAGACATCCTTCCAGGAGCCCAACACAGACATCCTTCCAGGAGCCCAACACAGACATCCTTCCAGGAGCCCAACACAGACATCCTTCCAGGAGCCCAACAGACATTCTTCCAGGAGCCCAACACAGACATCCTTCCAGGAGCCCAACACAGACATCCTTCCAGGGACCCAACACAGACATCCTTCCAGGGACCCAACACAGACATCACTCCAGGGGCCCAACACAAACAGGAGGAGAGAGAGATACATGATAATATATACCTGGAAAGTACTTGAGGGCCTGGTCCCAAATCTGCACACTGCTATAACAACATATTGGAGTGAGAGATATGGGAGGAAGTGTAAAATAAACCCAGTGAGGAGCAGGGGTGCGGTGGGGACAATACGGGAGCACTGTATTAACATCCGGGGTCCCAGACTATTCAACATCTTACCAGATGTCAGAAACACGGCTGGAACAAGTGTAAAAGCCTTCAAGAATAAACTGGAAAAGTATCTTCACCAGGTGCCAGATCAACCAGGCTGTGATGGATATGAAGGGCCACGGTCCTCCAGCATCAACAGTCTGGTTAACCAGGCAAGCACCAAACGAGCCTGGCCTATGGCCGGGCTCCGAGAGTAGTGAAACTCTCGAAAATCTTCAAAGGTATATCAAAGGTAAAGGAGCCCAACACTCAGGCATCCCTCCAGGGGCTCAACACTCAGGCATCCCTCCAGGGAACACTCAGGCATCCCTCCAGGGAACACTCAGGCATCCCTCCAGGGAACACTCAGGCATCCCTCCAGGGAACACTCAGGCATCCCTCCAGGGACCCAACACAGACATCACTCTAGGATCCCAACACAGACATCCTTCCAGGGGCCCAACATTCGATACATCCTTCCAGGGACCCAGCATTCGAGACATCCTTCCAGGGACCCAACATTCGATACATCCTTCCAGGGGCCCAGCACTCGAGACTTGCTTCCAGGAGCCCAACACCCTGGGCGCCTAATATTCAGACATCCTTCCAGGGACCCAACACTCGAGGTATCCCTCCAGGGGCCCAACACTCAGACATTAGGATACAGGTTAGATATTCCTCCCTGATATGAGGATGGGTGCTGGGCCGCCACCACTACCGGCTTGCTCAGGACACACGATCAATGCTCCACTTGTAGTAATTACACGGCACTAGCACGGCTTCACGTGCTAGTGGTGAACTAGTCTCAAGCGTGATGCCTGGAACCCTCCACGGGTCGAGCCAACCACCCACCAGGGGTCAAGCCTTCCACCCACCAGGGGTCAAGCCTTCCACCCACCAGGGGTCGAGCCAACCACCCACCAGGGGTCGAGCCAACCACCCTCCAGGGGTCAAGCCAAACACCCACCAGGGGTCAAGCCTTCCACCCACCAGGGGTCGAGCCAACCACCCACCAGGGGTCGAGCCAACCACCCTCCAGGGGTCAAGCCAAACACCCACCAGGGGTCAAGCCAACCACCCACCAGGGGTCAAGCCAACCACCCACCATGGGTCAAGCCAACGACCCACCAGGGGTCAAGCCAACCACCCACCATGGGGTCAAGCCAACCACCCACCAGGGGTCAAGCCAACCACTAACCATGGATTGAGCTAACCACCCACCATGGGTCAAGCCAACCACCCACCATGGGTTGAGCTAACCACCCACCATGGGTCAAGCCAACCACCCACCATGGGTTGAGCTAACCACCCACCATGGGTCAAGCCAACCACCCACCATGGGTCGAGCCAACCACCCACCAGGGGTCGAGCTAACCTCAATCTCTAACCCCATCTAACCTTGTACCGAGTATCAGATAATCTGTTTTAAGTCACATTTAAAAAGTATTTTAAGAGGATGCCGGGCGACGTTTCGGTCTGTGCTGGACCGAACTGACCTAAATTGTGGGTTGTGAATTGTTCCACCTGATACTGAGGAGTGCTTCAGGGGTCAACGCCCTGGAATCCGGTCCCAAACCATTTCTCCCGGTGGTTTAAGGACTGATGAACCAGGCTGTTACTGCTGGCCGCACGTATTGCTACATATAAACACAGCCCGGCTGGTCAGGAATTGACTTGAACTTTTCCAACTCCCTCTTGATGGCAGCCAGACTATGTAAACCGTGAGGAGTGTCAGAGGTCCCCGACTCTTTAACGCCCTCCCGGGATATTATCAAAAAGCCTCTGGAGGTCTTCAAGAGGGAACTTGATAAGTTCCTCAAATCAGTGCCTGACCAGCCAGGCTGTGGTTCGTACGTTGGACTGCGTGCGGCCAGCAGTAACATTCTGGTTGATCAGGCCTTTATCTTTCAGGAAACCTTCTCTGAGACTGGGCCACGGGGGGCATTAACCTCCGGAACCCGGAAACGTCGTTCAGGTATTAGGTTTGTTGGTAGTGCCTTTTATGCATGAGAGGAGGGCGCTGAGGAGTCGGGGATCTCTGACACTTACCGTACTCGTTGCGTCTCTGCTGTTTGGAGAAGTTTTGCACTGTCTCCTAAGTCTTTTGATGTCATATGATGTGATTTCAGGTTTGGGACCGGTCTCTTCCTGATTTTATAGGTGTAAATTATGATGTACCTTTCTTGCCTACGTTCCAAGGAATACAGTTCAAGGTACTTCAAGCGGTCCTAGTAGTTCAGAGGCTTGATTGAATGTACCCCTCAAGGGAGGTTCCTTGACGATGGTGAGGGACTCTTGATCTAGGAAATTGGATCTGTGCTCCGGTTCCTTGAATTGAGCCTGAATACCTTCCATCCCCTCCCCACATGCGCTGTATAATCCTACGGGTTTAGCGCTCCCCAATGATTATAATGATTGAATGTATACGGGTAGTAAAAGTTCTCTGTACGGTTTCGTGCTGAGCAGTCTGGCCTGGCTTGAAGGAGGCACTTACTATACGGCAGTGTTCCAGCCTGGAGAAAACAAGTGACCTGAAGAGTATCATCACCGGCTCAGCATCTCTTGTCTTGAAACATCTAGTTATCCAGCCTGTCATTTTCTTTACTGTAGTAATAACAACATTGTTGTGATGCTTTAATGTGAGATCTTTCAACATCATTACTCCCCTTAATCTGTTGAATGATTTGAGTTCGTCCTGTGCTCCGTTACCATCCTTATTTTCTTCATTCTTCTATAGTGGAGCAGCTGAATTTTTTCCTTCTTATACATCATATTGTTGTGCGAGTCCTATTGGAAGACTTGATTTATATCCGCTCTTAAAGTTTTATTGTGTCTACGGTCGTCACTCTCAGAGAGATTCTAGCGTCATGCGCAAAGGATGTTACGGTGCTATGAATTATGTCCTTGTCTACGTTTGATTTAAGAATGAGAGACAGAGGTAGGGTTAGTACTCTGCCTTGAGAAACAGCTTTTCACTGTGGCAGCCTCTGACTTTTCTCTGTTACACTACTACTCTGGGTTCTGCTATTTGTTAAGGAGTTAAGTATCCATCTGCCCACATTTCCCGTTATTTCTTTTACACGCATTTTGTGCGCAATTACAGCATGGCCGCACTTATAGAAGGCCTTTGCAAAATCAGTGCACACCTCCTCAGCGTTTAGCTTGTCTTCCAGTGCATCCAGGACCCAGTGTAATGGTCCAGCAGGTGTGAGGGGCAGGAGCGACCTGCCCTAAATCCATATTATTTTTATTATTGCATACAATGTTGGGCCTTCATAGGTCATTCATTGCAAGAAGCTGTCAGGAAAACAGAAACCTCTGACAGCCAGATTTTGTTTTCCTTTTGTTATACATAGATACATTTTACTTATATAAAACTGTCTTTTATACATGACTGGGTGGTACTGGTAATAGGACAGCAGTACTGGAGGTACAATACCTAGGCTGGAACAATATAGTACCAATAACCCCCACTTTGGAGAGGAAATATATGCCGATGTTTCGGTTCTTCGTGGACCATTGTCAGTTCAAAATAGTAATGAAGGTGGTAACAACCACCTTGGGTCTGGCCACGGTCTCAGTATTCGGTCTGGCCACGGTCTCAGTATTCGGTCTGGCCACGGTCTCAGTATTCGGTCTGGCCACGGTCTCAGTATTCGGTCTGGCCACGGTCTCAGTATTCGGTCTGGCCGGAGTTAGCTTTGAGGGGTGGCGAGAGTGTGGTACAAGTTGATGTGTAAAGCGGAGGAGTGATCCGCTTTTTGTAAAGGTCAACTTAATATTGCGAAACATCTGTGAACTTCATCTAAGATATTGATGTGGCGTCATGTATGATATTGACGCTGCGTCATGTATGATATTGACGCTGCGTCATCCAAGATATTGATGCTGCGTCATCCAAGATATTGATGCTGCGTCATCCAAGATATTGACGCTGCGTCATCCAAGATATTGATGCTGCGTCATCCAAGATATTGATGTTGCGTCATCCAAGATATTGACGCTGCGTCATCCAAGATATTGACGCTGCGTCATCCAAGATATTGATGCTGCGTCATCCAAGATATTGACGCTGCGTCATCCAAGATATTGACGCTGCGTCATCCAAGATATTGACGCTGCGTCATCCAAGATATTGATGCTGCGTCATCCAAGATATTGACGCTGCGTCATCCAAGATATTGATGCTGCGTCATCCAAGATATTGACGCTGCGTCATCCAAGATATTGATGATGCGTCATCCAAGATATTGACGCTGCGTCATCCAAGATATTGACGCTGCGTCATTCAAGATATTGACGCTGCGTCATCCAAGATATTGACGCTGCGTCCTCAAAGATATTGATGCTGCGTCATCCAAGATATTGATGCTGCGTCATCAAAGGATTTTTTTAATCTTGACATTGGCCTTTCATATATTGTCATTTATCTTCACAAATACTCGGATATATTAGAAATACGAGAATTGGGGAGAAAATAGAACAATAATTTTGGAATGGTGAGAGAGAAATAAAGTAATTACTTGTAGAAATTGTTTTGAGAGCTCATGGCCCCCCGCGGCCCGGTCCCAGACCAGGTCTCCCGGTGGATGACGTGATTTACCAGGCTGTTGGTGCTAGCCACAAAAAAAATGTAAGGTAAGTACCACAGCCCGGCTGATCAGTCACTTGACTTGAAAAACTTTCCCGGTTCTTTCTTGAATACAGCCAGGGGTAGGACGGACGTTGAAAAGCCTTGGTTCCTTCACACTGAGTTTTTTCTTATTGTATTCGATACACCCCTGATTTTCATTGGGAATGTTTTTCACCGTCTACCAAGCCTCGTACTTTCATTGGTAACTATTTGTGCGTACAGATTTAGGATAAATAATTCTAGAATTTTCTAGGTGTAGATTATGATGTATCTCTCGCCTACGTTCCAAGGAGTACAGATCGAGGCACTTCAAACTTTTCCACTATTTTAGGTGCTTAACTGAAGCTGTGTGAACAGTGAAGGTTCTCTGCATATTCTCCAGGTGTGCACTTTCACTTGCCTTGAACGGAGCTGTTAAAGTACAGCAGTACTCCATCCTAGAGAGAACATGTAAAATAAGAGAGTATCATCATTAGCTGGCATCCTTTTGAAGGTTCTAGTTATCCAGTCTATCATATTCTTGGTTCATTTGATAGTGAAACTGATGTGATCCTTGGTGAGATTTTCTAACATGATCACTCCTAGGTCTCGCACATTAGTCATAAGCTCTATTAAGTAATCCGTGTTTGTTTTATATTATCTTCCAGTCATTATTTCTTCAGTCTTTCCATAACGGAGTAACTGAAACTTGTCCTCATTGAACATCGTCTTGTTGTCAGTGGCCCACTGACAAGGTCATTTATAACAGCTTCTTCCAGTAGGTAGATGAAAACAATGTGATGTTTAGTGAGAACAAGTGTCACTTACTCTTATGGAAAGATTAAGGAAATAATTGTAAAGGAGTATAAAAGAAACTCGAAGGTGAAGTACGAATGGTGGAAGAGAAGAGTGAAGTAGGAATGGTGGAAGAGAAGGTGAAGAAGGAATGGTGGAAGAGAAGGTGAAGTAGGAATGGTGGAAGAGAAGGTGAAGTAGGAATGGTGGAAGAGAAGGTGAAGTAGGAATGGTGGAAGAGAAGGTGAAGTAGGAATGGTGGAAGAGAAGTGAAGTAGGAATGGTGGAAGAGAAGGTGAAGTAGGAATGGTGGAAGAGAAGGTGAAGTAGGAATGGTGGAAGAGAAGGTGAAGTATGAATGGTGGAAGGGAAGGTGAAGTATGAATGGTGAAGGTGAAGTAGGAATGGTGGAAGAGAAATGAGCATCAGCAATGGTAGAAGAGAATGAGCATCAGCAATGGTAGAAGAGAATGAGCATCAGCAATGGTAGAAGAGAATGAGCATCAGTAATGGAAGGATGAGGAGGAGCATCAGCAATGGTAGAAGAGAAGGAACATCAGCAATGGTAGAAGAGAAGGAACATCAGCAATGGTAGAAGAGAAGGAGCATCAGCAATTGTAGAAGAGGAGCATCAGCAATTGTAGAAGAGAAGGAGCATCAGCAATGGTAGAAGAGAAGGAGCATCAGCAATGGTAGAAGTGAAGGAGCATCAGCAATGGTAGAAGAGAAGGAGCATCAGCAATGGTAGAAGAGAAGGAGCATCAGCAATGGTAGAAGGAGCATCAGCAATGGTAGAAGGAGCATCAGCAATGGTAGAAGGAGCATCAGCAATGGTAGAAGGAGCATCAGCAATGGTAGAAGGAGCATCAGCAATGGTAGAAGAGAAGGAGCATCAGCAATGGTAGAAGAGAAGGAGCATCAGCAATGGTAGAAGTGAAGGAGCATCAGCAATGGTAGAAGAGAAGGAGCATCAGCAATGGTAGAAGAGAAGGAGCATCAACAATGGTAGAAGGAGCATCAGCAATGGTAGAAGGAGCATCAGCAATGGTAGAAGGAGCATCAGCAATGGTAGAAGAGAAGGAGCATCAGCAATGGTAGAAGTGAAGGAGCATCAGCAATGGTAGAAGAGAAGGAGCATCAGCAATGGTAGAAGTGAAGGAGCATCAGCAATGGTAGAAGTGAAGGAGCATCAGCAATGGTAGAAGAGAAGGAGCATCAGCAATGGTAGAAGAGAAGGAGCATCAGCAATGGTAGAAGGAGCATCAGCAATGGTAGAAGGAGCATCAGCAATGGTAGAAGGAGCATCAGCAATGGTAGAAGAGAAGGAGCATCAGCAATGGTAGAAGAGAAGGAACATCAACAATGGTAGAAGAGAAGGAACATCAACAATGGTAGAAGAGAAGGAACATCAACAATGGTAGAAGATAAGGAACATCAACAATGGTAGAAGAGAAGGAACATCAACAATGGTAGAAGAGAAGGAACATCAACAATGGTAGAAGAGAAGGAACATCAACAATGGTAGAAGAGAAGGAACATCAACAATGGTAGAAGAGAAGGAGCATCAACAATGGTAGAAGAGAAGAAGCATCAACAATGGTAGAAGAGAAGAAGCATCAACAATGGTAGAAGAGAAGGAACATCAACAATGGTAGAAGAGAAGGAACATCAACAATGGTAGAAGAGAAGGAACATCAACAATGGTAGAAGAGAAGGAACATCAACAATGGTAGAAGAGAAGGAACATCAACAATGGTAGAAGAGAAGGAACATCAACAATGGTAGAAGAGAAGGAACATCAACAATGGTAGAAGAGAAGGAGACATCAACAATGGTAGAAGAGAAGAAGCATCAACAATGGTAGAAGAGAAGAAGCATCAACAATGGTAGAAGAGAAGGAACATCAACAATGGTAGAAGAGAAGGAACATCAACAATGGTAGAAGAGAAGGAACATCAACAATGGTAGAAGAGAAGGAACATCAACAATGGTAGAAGAGAAGGAGCATCAACAATGGTAGAAGAGAAGGAACATCAACAATGGGTTGTTGGCAATAGAATTGGAACTCAGGGGAGATGAAGTGAGTGATAAGTTATAGAAGTGACATACGCAGATAATGTCAGTGAGGCTCACTACCTTCCCAGCAGACACTGTGTCCTCCCTCCCACCCCAGCAGACACTGTGTCCTCCCTCCCACCCCAGCAGACACTGTGCCCTCCCTCCCACCCCAGCAGACACTCTCTCCTCCCCTCCCACCCCAGCAGACACTGTGTCCTCCCTCCCACCCCAGCAGACACTGTGCCCTCCCTCCCACCCCAGCAGACACTGTCTCTCCTCCCTCCCACCCCAGCAGACACTGTGTCCTCCCTCCCACCCCAGCAGACACTGTGTCCTCCACCCCAGCAGACACTGTCTCTCCTCCCCTCCCACCCCAGCAGACACTGTGTCCTCCCTCCCACCCCAGCAGACACTGTGTCCTCCCACACCAGCAGACACTGCTCTCCTCCCCTCCCACCCCAGCAGACACTGTGTCTTCCCTCCCACCCCAGCAGACACTGTGCCCTCCCTCCCACCCCAGCAGACACTGTCTCTCCTCCCTCCCACCCCAGCAGACACTGTCTCTCCTCCCCTCCCACCCCAGCAGACACTCTCTCTCCCCTCCCAACCCAGCAGACACTGCGTCCTCCCCTCCCACCCCAGCAGACACTGTGAGTCCTCCTCCCACCCCAGCAGACACTGTCTCTCCTCCCTCTCACCCCAGCAGACACTGTCTCCCCTCCTCCCACCCCAGCAGACACTGCTCTCCTCCCTCCAACCCCAGCAAACAATGTGTCCTCCCACCCCAGCAGACATTGTGAGTACTTCTCTCACCTCAGCAGACAACCTGAGTGTGTCTCAGTATATATACTCCAAAACGTTTGTGTGTGTGTGTGTACTCACCTAGTTGTGGTTGCAGGGGTCGATTCACAGCTCCTGGCCCCGCCTCTTCACTGGCCGCTACTCGGTCACTCTTCCTGCTCCATGTGTGTGTGTGTGTGTGTTAGTTAGTTACCATTTTGTCCTAGGCACATGTCGATTAGACACTAGGCCTGTTGTATGTATGTGTGTGTGTGTGTAACGAAACACTTCGAAATGTTTCGGCCCCGCCGGGAATTGAACCCGGGCCCTCCGTGCGTGAAGCAAGAGCGCTAGCCACCATGCCATCGGGGCGTGTGTGTGTATGTCTGTGTGTGTGTGTGTGTGGTATATACACAGAGGTGTTTATCTCAGTGTATATACCGAGAGAGGTGTGTACTTCTTAAAAAACATATACAGTTAAATTTTACTTCAATACGTCTCTCATAAATCTAAGTACTTGTAATATTAATGTACCTGGTATTTACTAACTTAATGATCCAAGTGGTAACTGGATCTCTACCTCCGCCAAGTGCTAGATTAACTAGTGGGCCGCCAGCAGCAACAGCCTGGTTGAACAAGTGGAACGAAAAGCTGGGCCCCGGGACGCACTGCGGGGTTAGAAACACTCTAGAAATCGGTCACGGGTACATCACAGGTATAGCCAGAGGTACAGTTCAACTAGTACGAACTTTAACACGTTGAACTAGCGTTGGACTCCTGTTAGTGGTGGGCGTGGAAAGGAGTGTGGTGAGTCGTGGGCGTTGTGAGATGGGCGGTGGGTTAGGGTGGGTGGATGGGGTAAAGGGCGAGTGAGAGAGGAAGGTGGGAGACCCTGGCGCCACCTGTATCGACCTAGGGGGGGATGGGGGGGTTGAGACGCCGGCCACTACGATGTACTAATATTAAGTTACTTATACTCCAGAATATGATTTGTTGTGGCTGGTCGACTCTATGTTCCTTTGTCTCGTTCATGGTGCCACTGCCACCTGGCTGATGCCACTGCCGCCTGACTGGTGCCACTGCCACCTGGCTGGTGCCACTGCCACCTGGGTGGTGCCACTGCCACCTGGGTGGTGTCACTGCCACCTGGCTGATGCCACTGCCACCTGACTGGTGCCACTGCCACCTGGGTGGTGCCACTGCCACCTGGCTGACTCCACCACGGTACCTCCATGAGCCACTCTGGTACCCTCGCATCCACCTCTGGTGTACCTGCAGGTTGTAGCAACCAATGCTGCAGATGTGCTACCTCCGATGCACCTACACATGGCTGCCAGTCACCTGTGTGTGTTGCAGGTGTCACTTCAATCACCAGTACTGTGGGGGCTAAGTTTGCAACAATGTTTGCACTTAAGTTTAATGTGTGAGTGGTGACAGGACGGAGGGGGGAAGGTGCAGGGAGGGCGAGTGTAAGATAGGTGGCTAAAGGTGTAAGAGAGGGATGTAGGGAGATAAACAGGGGGAGAGGGAAATGGAAAGGGAGAGAAACGTGGGGATAAAGGGCAGAGAGGAAGGAGGAGAAATTGTCACACCAAAGTAATAAGTTTTTAATAATAAATTCAGTTATAGTCCACTTGTATATCGTAGCCAAATAAGGAAGAGTTATCGCTAACTATCCTGGCTTTGCAAAGTCATTGTAACTTTAATCCTCGCTTCTTATTCTCACATATAAAGTTCATTAAATCCCTACCGCTTTATAAGTACTAATCTTTGACCACAGTCTTCCGGTGAGCTACAGGTAATGGAATATTTAACGAGAACAGAAAATTAACTGTGTTATAAAACCTTTGAAGAAATAATGAGTGGAATAGAGTATAAACGACCATGAGTGCACTGGATAGAGCGGTAAAGCACTTGGTAGAGCTTTAATGCACTGGGTAGAGCGGTAAAGCACTTGGTAGAGCTTTAATGCACTGGGTAGAGTGGTAATACACTGGGTAGAGCGTTAATGCACTGGGTGGATCGGTAAAGCACTGGGTAGAGCGGTAAAGCACTGGGTAGAGCGTTAATGCACTGGGTGGAGCAGTAAAGTAAAGCACTGGGTAGAGCGGCAATGCACTGGGTATAGCGGCAATGCACTGGGTAGAGTGGTAATGCACTGGGTAGAGCGGTAAAGCACTGGGTAGAGCGTTAATGCACTGGGTAGAACGGTAAAGCACTGGGTAGAGCGTTAATGAACTGAGTAGAGCGTTAATGCACTGGGTAGAGCGGTAATGCACTGGGTGGAGCGGTAATGCACTGGGTAGAGCGGTAATGCACTGGGTAGAGCGGTAATGCACTGGGTAGAGCGGTAATGCACTGGGTAGAGCGGTAATGCACTGGGTAGAGCGGTAATGCACTGGGTGGAGCGGTAATGCACTGGGTAGAGCGGTAATGCACTGGGTGAGCGGTAATGCACTGGGTGAGCGGGAATGCACTGGGGGAGCGTAATGCACTGGGTGAGCGGTAATGCACTGGGTGAGCGGTAATGCACTGGGTAGAGCGGTAATGCACTGGGAGCGGTAATGCACTGGGTGAGCGTAATGCACTGGGTGAGCGGTAATGCACTGGGTGGAGCGGTAATGCACTGGGTAGAGCGGTAATGCACTGGGTAGAGCGTTAATGCACTGGGTAGAGCGTAATGCACTGGGTAGAGCGTTAATGCACTGGGTAGAGCGTAATGCACTGGGTAGAGCGTAAGCACAGGTGGAGCGTAATGCACTGGGTGGAGCGTAATGCACTGGGTAGAGCGGTAATGCACTGGGTTTGGAGCGGTAATGCACTGGGTAGAGCGGTAATGCACTGGGTAGAGCGTTAATGCACTGGGTAGAGCGGTAATGCACTGGGTAGAGCGGTAATGCACTGGGTGGAGCGGTAATGCACTGGGTAGAGCGGTAATGCACTGGGTAGAGCGGTAATGCACTGGGTGAGCGAGTAGCACGGGTGCGGTAATGCACTGGGTGGAGCGGTAATGCACTGGGTGGAGCGGTAATGCACTGGGTAGAGCGGTAATGCACTGGGTAGAGCGTTAATGCACTGGGTGAGCGTATGCTGGGGAGCGGTAATGCACTGGGTGGAGCGGTAATGCACTGGGTAGAGCGGTAATGCACTAGAGCGTTAATGCACTGGGTAGAGCGTTAATGCACTGGGTAGAGCGGTAATGCACTGGGTGGAGCGGTAATGCACTGGGTGGAGCGGTAATGCACTGGGTAGAGCGGTAATGCACTGGGTGGAGCGGTAATGCACTGGGTAGAGCGGTAATGCACTGGGTAGAGGGTTAATGCACTGGGTAGAGCGGTAATGCACTGGGTGGAGCGGTAATGCACTGGGTAGAGCGGTAATGCACTGGGTAGAGCGGTAATGCACTGGGTAGAGCGGTAATGCACTGGGTGGAGCGGTAATGCACTGGGTAGAGCGTTAATGCACTGGGTGGAGCGTTAATGCACTGGGTAGAGCGTTAATGCACTGGGTGGAGCGGTAATGCACTGGGTAGAGCGTTAATGCACTGGGTGGATCGTTAATGCACTGGGTGGAGCGGTAATGCACTGGGTGGAGCGGTAATGCACTGGGTAGAGCGTTAATGAACTGGGTAAAGCGGTAATGCACTGGGTGGAGCGTTAATGCACTGGGTAGAGCGTTAATGCACTGGGTAGAGCGTTAATGCACTGGGTAGAGCGTTAATGCACTGGGTAGAGCGGTAATGCACTGGGTAGAGCGTTAATGCACTGGGTAGAGCGGTAATGCACTGGGTAGAGCGTTAATGCACTGGGTAGAGCGTTAATGCACTGGGTAGAGCGGTAATGCACTGGGTAGAGCGTTAATGCACTGGGTAGAGCGGTAATGCACTGGGTAGAGCGTTAAGCACTGGGTAGAGCGGTAATGCACTGGGTAGAGCGTTAATGCACTGGGTAGAGCGGTAATGCACTGGGTAGAGCGGTAATGCACTGGGTAGAGCGGTAATGCACTGGGTAGAGCGGTAATGGGATGGAAGGCACTTAGGACTAGGCATGTCGGAATATCTTACTTTTAAAGTATACTGGATAGACTGGATAACAAGAACCTTCAAAACAAAGGATGCAACATCAGTGATGATACTCGTTAAATGTATTTGTACTCTTTTTAAATTGGAACATTGTTGTACATTAACAGCCCAATTCAAGGCAGGCCTAATTACAGATCTGGGTAATGTAGACCGAACTTCACTGCCTAATTTACTTCAAACACCTAAATTATTGGAAATGCATAAAATGCCACAAACTTTACTCCATGAACGCCAGTGTGAAAGATGAACCATAATTTACACCAGGAAAATGCTGGAGGGGGAGGGGGGAGCGAGTTTATGTTAACAAATCAGCACAGTAAATTAATCCTTTAAACAGGTGGATACACAGGTGTGATAAACACACTCAGAAATACTGTAACTCATTAAGCATTGAGGGCTCGAAGCTTTTCAAAACATTTGTATATTAAGTACAACTGAAAATAACCCTGTGTTTAGGAAGATGCTTGACAAATTCCTTCACATCCTTCCTGATTAGCCGGGCTGTGGTGCCAGTGTCGAACCGCGTGCCGCAGGCACCAACAGCCTGATAGATCAGCAACCAAGACGCCTGGTTGCAGACAGTGACGCCTGGTGATGATCCCAAGAGCTATTAACAGGTAGAAAAAAAATGGGTTATTAATATACTAGCTTAAACTGTGTTTTTAATTAACTCTACGATGTCACTAGAGATTGGTACATGGGGCCCCCACGAGGTTGCCAGACTCACAGTATAAATTGGTACATGGGTTCTCCACGAGGTTGCCAGACTCACAGTATACATTGGTACATGGGTTCTCCACGAGGTTGCCAGACTCACAGTATACATTGGTACATGGGTTCTCCACGAGGTTGCCAGACTCACAGTATACATTGGTACATGGGTTCTCCACGAGGTTGCCAGACTCACAGTATAAATTGGTACATGGGTTCTCCACGAGGTTGCCAGACTCACAGTATACATTGGTACATGGGTTCTCCACGAGGTTGCCAGACTCACAGTGTACATTGGAACATGGGTTCCAAGGATTGTCGACCACAAAGATGGTAAGGAAGTGGGAGAGAAGAGTAGGAATGGTAAAAAATGATTAAATAAGGTTTGAGGGAAAAGATTGAGGAAGGAGAAGGCGAAGGAAGAGGAGGAGGAGGAGGAGGAGGAGGGGAGGAAGAGAGGGGAAGGAGGAGGAGGAAGACAAAAGATTAGTGACCCATCCATTTAGATTTGCAAGTGGTGTATCTGTGGAGAACAAAAGAGGTTGTCAGGTGAGGAACATTTACATGACATGTTCCAGCGCTCGTACATATAATTATATAGAACATTAACCATTTACAGACACGTGAGCAAATGAAAATGTATATGTTGGTTAGTGCAGTTACAGACTTTTTTTTACATGCACAGTTTCACAATATGCATGACTCAGTATGATGAGATTGCTGACACGTTTGATCAGCTGATGTACGATTATTAAAATTATCAAATTTAATTGAAACGCTAAATATGTGTAGGTCATTGAGGGGAAGTAGTTGTGAAGGCTCGACCCTCCTCCCTGTAATCACGGCTTGGTCTATGGTTTATATAGGTCGTGATCCAGGAGAGTGAGGGGATGGGGGTTCCGGGGTTGATGACCCCCCGCCCGCAACCATCAACAGGAAGTCTGCCTCTCTTGAGTTTCTGTCTGTGTCTGTCCCTTAAGTGTTTGTTAATACCCTCCCTTGGGTGAGGGCCTGGCCAGCTAGGCTGTTGGTGCTTGCTTCACAGCGCTGATTGAGCAGCTTGTATGAACTTAACAAGCTCGCTGTTAAAGACATTTTTGGTTTGACAGTTTCCACTTTTATTTTGAAAGGAAGGTGGTGAAAAGCTTGCTGAAGCGTGCGTGCTTTAAATGTACTCACCTATTTGTACTCACCTATTTGTGGTTGCAGGGGTCGAGTCATAGCTCCTGGCTCCGCCTCTTCACTGATTGCTCCATGAGCTTTATCAAACCTCGTCTTAAAATTATGTATGGTTCCTGCCTCCACTATGTCGCTTTCTACGCTATTCCACTTCCTGACAACTCTGTGTGTATGTGTGTGTGTACTCACCTATATGTGGTTGCACAGGTCATTTCTTAGCTCTTGGCCCCACCTCTCAATTTGCCTCTTGGCAGATTCACTCTCTCTTGATTCCTCCATGTCTTTAACTTCCAGTTGTGCTCCACAGTACCTGCTTCCTTCCTCTCAAACAGCCTGTCCCTACCTGCACAATCAATTCCTCAAAGTATTTTGTATATTGTTGTATCTTCCTTGGCCCTCCTGTCTTCCAGTATCGTTAGATTCAGTTCCATTTGTGTCTCTTCGTATTTCTTGACCAACGGTACTCTAGTATGAACCTTGGTAATTGATACCTAGAAATTGGTTTAAAAAGACACGTGAACAAACACTACCTTTGATATACCTTTGAAGAGTTTCGAGAGTATCTACTCTCTGAGCCCGGCCATGGGCCAGGCTCGTCTGGTGCTTGCCTGGTCAACCAGGCTGTTGCTGCTGGAGGCCCGCTGCCCCACATATCCATCACAGCTTATTAGAAAGCGTTACGGTTCTAGGACCTTGATCACTTCTAACAGTTACATTGTTGTTGTAGGTTCGCCGGTACATCCGGCCCGGGTCTTCTCCAAATGGTGACCCGGCAAACAGTTAGTTTTAAAATAACTATATATAGGCGGAGAGTGAGGTGTGAGTGGCACATAGTGACCTGAAAATTGACATATTTGAGATGTCAGGTAGACAGTGAAGTCATGTGATTCCTGTATTAGGTAGATGGTGCCTCGCCTGGTTGAGTATCTTGTATGGCAATGTTATTGAAATTTTTGTAGATTCCTGTATTATGTTCTGTGGTGTCGGCGACGGCGATTAGCGAGGCTTCTATACATCTTCCATGTCTAAGATTTGGGAACGTTTGAAGTCATTCTACACTCCTCGGAACCCTGAACACCTGAAAATTCTAAAAGAATTAGTCCCAAATTTATACACACAAATCGTTCCCCGTGAGAGTAAGAAGTTTGGCAGACACTGCAAGATACTCCCCAGTGAAAAGCAGGGCAAACCTTATGAGTGTGAAGGGCCCAAGAGTTTTCAGTGTCCTCCCTTCATACATTAGGGGAGTTGCTAACAGACCCTTGGCTATCTTCAAGAAGGAACTGAACAAGTTTCTGAAGTCAGTGTCTGATCAGCCGGGCTGTGGTGCTTAAGCTGGCCTTCGTGTACCTAGCAGCAAGAGCCTTAGTTATTAGGTTATCCACCGGAAGGCCTGGTCTGGGACCGGGCCGCGAGTTCACCGACCCTCGAAACACTCTCCAGGTAGACTCCAAGTTGATCGCAAAGGGAATGATATGCCGGATAACTAGAATTTTCAAGACAACTATTCTGAGCCAGTGATGATATTTTTCAAGTCATTTGTTGTCTCCAGGCTGGAATGTTGCTGTATACTAACTGTCCCCTTCAAGGTAGGCGAGATTAAGTTAGAAAACGTTCACAGGACCTCCACTGTCAGTATATATTCAGTGAAACATCGTTACTAGTAACGGTTGAGGTCCCTTTAACTGTCCTCCTTGGAATGTAGGCGAGAATGGTACAGCATAATTTACACCTGGAAAGTCCTGGAAGGACTGGTTCCAAATCTTCATAGCGAAATCACTCAGTATGAAAGCAAGAGACTTGGCAGACCTTCAGTGAAAAGTAGGGGCGCGAGGAGTGCACTGAGAACTCCATAAGTATAGAGTTTTCAGTGCACTGCTTTTTCTTCGTTCATTGATGGAATTACCAACAAGTGAGAAGTTGATAAGTTTCTCAAATCACTGCTGATTAGACGGGCTGCGGTTCGTACGTTGGACTGCGCGCGCCAAGCAATATCAGCCTTGTTGATCAGGCCTTGATGCATTAGGCGGCCTAGTCTGGGACCGGGCCGCTGAGGCTCTGACCTTTGGAAATATCCTTCAGATATCCTTTGGATATATATATCCTGTAGGTGCAGGGAGGAAGAACAGTAATCAACAACAGTTACTCACACACAGTAAGTGTAAAAATTGCCATCACTGTGTGTGAACGAGGATAATTGCATTGGCACTCATTGGAGGACATGTTCGTCCGGTTCCTCTCACTTTTCATGTCGCACGTGACATGTGTCATCTTCACCTGTCACTGATTCTTAACGCCTGTCTCACAGCCGTCACACCTGTCGCACCCCCTCTCCTCACATCTCCGCACACCTCTTAACCTGTCTTTTTCCTTCTCTCTCCCTCCCTCCTTCCCTTGTCTCACTTCTCTTTCCCCTCTCTCACCAATTTCTTCTCGTCTGTCTAACCATTCCTTCCATCTTCCCGTCTCTGCCTGTCTAACCAGTTACAACTTCTTGCCGTTTCTCCCTATCTCCCCACTTTTATCCTGGTGTCCACCGTCACTGTCGTCTCCAGGTGTCACGTGTCTCGCCGTGTTGTCGCCGTCGCTTCCTGGGCTGTCGTGCTCTGAACTTGCCTGTCATATTCCCCACTCACCCTCTGGCACGCCCACCTTCACCTGCTGCATGCTATCTTTACCTCACTACCTGTTTACTCACCTCACCACCTGTCCTACTCACTTTACCTTACCACCTGTCCTACTCATTCACCTCACCACCTGATCTTACTACTTGTCATACTCGCCTTATTTCACCATCTGTTCTACTCACCTCGCCTACTCAACTCACTTGACACCAGTGTTTAACTCATCTGTGTTTTTGCAGATGATGCCGTCAGGTTTTGTTTGCAGGATTCATGTACGTTTGCGAGGAAAGTGGGCATGTTGAGCAACACTGAGCGTGCACATGTGTCTGGGAGACGAGGTGGTGCTGTGTACAAGGTATGTAGTTGCATTGATCAGAGGAGTCACGGTGCACGATGGCTTGAAAAATGGCGTGACAGAAGGTGATAATGAGTTTGGTGCGTGCTGGGGCAGGCGTGTCGTGGCAGCCTCGTCGTTGTGGTTGAGGTTGTTGGGGTTGTGGTTGTTGGGTGGTTTGTATTAGCCGATTTGTGTTTACAGAGGTCGATACTTAGCTCCTGGCTCCGCCTCCTACACAATATTGATCGGCATCAATCATTTCTGGCCTCTTGGGCCTTATCATTTCAACTCTTGAATCTGTGTATTAAGTTTGCCTCTACCACTGCCTCATTCAAGTCATTCCACTTTTCAACCACCCTGTGACCAAAGAAATACTTCTTTACATCCCTTTGTCATCTGTCTTTATCTTTCACCTGCGTCTCCTTTATCCTGGTCCTCTTAATTCAAACAATCTGTTCCTATCAACCCTGTTAATTCCTCTTAAGATATTGTAGTAGTAGTAATCATGTCCCCCCCCCTCCTTGTCCTTCTTTCTTCTAAGGTCGTCAGGTTCAGTGCGGTCCTCTTAGTTCTGGTATTAGCTTGCTTGAAAACATTCGAACCTTTTCCAGTTTTCCCAAGTGTTTCTTGACCAGGTGTGGGTTTCATGCTGGGGCTGCGCACTCAGTGATTGGCCTAACATATGTCGTGTATAAAGTTCTGAAGGATTCTTTATGCAAGTTCTCAGGTTTGCTATTCTTGCATATGACACTGTCGTTATAAGGTTTATGTGCGGTTCTGGCAATATGCCCAGGTCTTTGTCCTTTGTCCTTTTCACTGTGTGTACCTGGTTCTTATACCATTGATTTTGTGTGTCTAATACCTACTTTTTAAAAATTACCCATAATGACTAGTTTTCCCTTTTGTAGACAGCCATGCTTCATCTACGGCAAACTAGCATTAACACTTTGTTCTAATTACTCTTGGTGATGAGTATCACTTCTCGGTTATTCTCCTCTTGTGTTTGGTAGAGTATAAATTACTGATATTGCCTCACACCCTCTTGGTCTTGTGTTTGGAATGCAAATGACTGCTATTATTCTCGACTGCTAATAAATGCTGACAACTTAAGGTTAGACAAGTACCCCGGTGTAAGTAAAGTATTTACACAGTTGCAAGTACCTCATTCCAGCAGACCTAAACTCACTGACAACTGAACACTCAACTAGATAATGGTAAGGTCGTGTGCCTCCTTCACAGAGCATGCATGTAAAATAAGGAGGGCTGAGAGGCTAATCAAGAAGCCAGGTGTGCTTGTGACAGGCCAATGCTGGAATTACACCTCTGCCCATCCCTCTAACTGTTAAAACCATCCTACTGAAGGATATCAGCTGTGGTACACGAAGAAACACAGATAGACAGAGACCTGAGAGATCTAGTATCAGGTACTATAATCTGCTCCGATCAGAAAGTTACTTGTATGGTCAACATAAAACGTCAACTAGAGTGCGTGACACGGCGACTGTCAAACTCTTGTTGGGTTGTCACCTGCAGCAGATGCTGGCTACTGTGGTTGCCAGCATCTGCTGCAGGTGACAACCTAACAAGATGGCCGGGCTCCGGGAGTAGAAAGACTCGAAACTCATCAAAGGTATAATAGTATAAGGTATATATCATGACAATTGATTCTTATATAGGAAGGTATCCAGACGTGGGGGTTGACGGGTTGTGAGGGGTGGTCAGTGGTGGACGTGTGGAATGGGGGTGCTGGTGAAGGGGTGGGGGCGTTCTGACACAGCTTGGGGCCGACACTCGGCTAACCTTTCTCTCCGACTCCTGCAACCGGTTGTTGTTCCTCTTAGTTTGTTAGTGCTCTTGTTGACGATCCTCAGAGGCAGCGTTGAGTTACCATCACCCCCCCGTCTCCCTACCTTCTCTCTCTCTCTCTTTCTCTCTCTCTCTCTCTCTCAGTATTGGGTATTTTACGGTTATAGTTTCCGTTTAGTAATCAAGACTTTGAATGGGGTCAATAAATCCTTGAGTGTGAATAAAGGCAGCACACGCACATGAGTTTAGAACTGTCACCTCTGCCAGGGGCTTTCCACGCTCTCGCGAACCATCGTCAGTTCCTCTCATCTTGGGTCCAGAGGAAACTAAACCCTTTGACTCATTTTCCCAGCAGACTTTCTCCCTCATGTGGATCTTAGCTGGAAAAGCCACCCAAGAGGAACCTGAATTGTCCTGAAGGATGCTTTCGTGGGTTTACGTCCAGGCATCCTGGTGGATCAAGGCCTGATCAACCACGCTGTTACTGCTGGCCACATGCAGTCCAACGGAAATTTTCTTTTTCTTTAAAAGCGCAAAACTGAAGTGTTCTCCTGACTTACATTGTAATATTCAGGGATTTTAAGATGCAATTTGGGTTATTATCGTCGTAATTGGATGATTCCGTCGATCGACCCAGCTCTCAGATGGTACACCTGAGAACCGTCGATCGACCCAGCTCTCAGATGGTACACCTGAGAACCGTCGATCGACCCAGCTCTCAGATGGTACACCTGAGAACCGTCGATCGACCCAGCTCTCAGATGGTACACCTGAGAACCGTCGATCGACCCAGCTCTCAGATGGTACACCTGAGAACCGTCGATCGACGCAGCTCTCAGATGGTACACCTGAGAACCCAAGAGTTTTGAAGAAGTTGGTGGTGCCGTTTTGTGGTACATATCTTATGTAAATATTCTGAATGAAGGCTTCAGAGTTAGTGTTAAGGGCAGAGGGACCTGGAGTCTACCTGGAGCCTACCTGGAGGGTATTCCGGGGATCAACGCCCCCGTGGCCCGGTCCATGACCAGGCCTCCCGGTGAATCAGGGACTGATCAACGAGGCTGTTACTGCTGGCCGCACGTCCAACGTACGAACCCCAACCAGGGTGATCCGATACTGACTTTAGGTATCTGTCCAGCTCCCTCTTGAAGACAACCAGGGGTATATTGGTAATTCCCCTTATGGCTGGTGGGAGGCTGTTGAGCAATCTTGGGACCCGGACACTTATTGTGTTTTTTCTTAGTGTACTAATGGCGCCCCTACTTTTCATTGTGGTATGTTGCATCACCTGCCAAGTCTTTTGTTTTCGTAGGGAGTGATTTCTGTGTGCAGATTAGGGACTAGTCCCTCTAGGATTTTCCAGGTGTAGATTATGATGCATCTCTCTCGCCTGCGCTCCAGTGAATATAAGTCTAGTGCTTCCAAGCGTTCCCAGTAGTTAAGGTGTTTGATGGAACTTATATGTGCAGTTAAGGTTCTCTGTACATTCTCTAGATCTGCAATTTCACCTGCCTTGAATGGAGATGTTAATGTACAGCAGTATTCTAGCCTAGAGAGAACAAGTGATTTAAAAAGGATCATCATTGGCTTTACATCTCTTGTTTAAATATTCTGAAATAGCTTTATTAGGGGGGACGCTCAAGGTTGGTCGTCACATACGATTGAACTCCAGCAACCACTAGTTGCAAGTCTTCCTGAAGACTCTCTTCATCTCTTGGTTTTACTCGTCTCAGTAGTTTCAAACATACACATTTAGTATTTGACCCTTTCTGGCAGGTGATTGACATATTTTGGGAATAGCAGTGTTCCCTAGTACTTATTATAAATCTGGCACTGTCCTTTATCATTCAGTTACTCGTTGATCCACTGGGATATCTCATCCTTCACCCCAGCAGCTTGCTCTTCTTGTCTTGTGGGCCAATCGCTAGCAGAGAGCTCCGTCAAAGACTCGTCTTGCAGTTCGGGAAAATGAAGTATAAGGATTCCTGTCACGAGTGGCGTTGTGGCGAGTCTAAGCCACAGGTAGGACCTGCTCAGGACCCGTCTGATGTTGACCTGGCAGGCGCCTGTAACACCCCCTCCCCTCTTCCTTCCCAAGGCTAGTGTTACCAGTGTGGTGGTGGCTTGCGACTTGCATTGTCTCGCTCAACTACTGTTACTAGTTAGTCAAATCATGGAGGCAGACGCGTGTCTGGTAACACTGCCAAGCCTCGTATCTCTGAGCCAGTTTCTTGCTCATCTTTTGACGCGGTTTCTTTTTTTTTTTTGTAGTTCTTCAGTTCTTTATTGTGGCAGTTTTCTATTTTTATTGTAGTTGTATCAGCCTGTCATCAGTGACCTGACATGTATAGATGTGATAGAATTAATAGGTCACAGGGAGGAGTAGGACTATATATAAAAGATACTCTCTGTTGCACAGAAGTTTTGAACGCTACGAATGATATAGTAGAAATCCTCGGCATTAAAGTGGAAAATAAGAATCTAGTAATTATCCTAGTATACAAACCACCATCAGCAACTGCGGAGGAATTCACAGAGCAGTTAAAGAAGATAGATAGCTATCTGGATAGGCTAGAGAATCCCACCCCAAACATTTTAATCCTTGGAGATTTTAATCTCCCTCATGTAAAATGGAAGATGAGGCACCATAATGTTATACCAGAAATAACTCCTGGAAGCACCCTGGCTCAACAGGCACATACCAGGGAACTAATGAGGCTTTGTGAAAAGTACTCACTAAACCAACAGATAATTGATCCCACTAGAAATGAAAATACCCTGGATTTGATATTCACAAACAACGAGGAATTAATCAGAGACATAACAGTTACAAAAACAATATACTCTGATCATAACATCATAGAAGTTCAAACTAGTATTAACTCAGGGTTAGGGAACTGCGACACTAATGTTAGAGACGGAATGTTCAGTAAGTTTAATTTTAATAACCATAGAATTGACTGGGAAAAAATAAACCAAGAGCTATCAGACATATCATGGGAATCAGACATGAGCACCCTAAATCCGCACCAGTGCCTAGAGAAGCTGAATACAGAAGCATACAAGGTATGTATGAAACACGTACCATTGAGGAAACCCCGAAGAAGATCAGATATAGAGAGAGAGCGTAGGAGATGGTACAGGAGAAGAAAACGGGTTACTGAATTGCTGAAAAAACACAGTTATGTTGCAACAGAGGAGAGATAGCCTTAACCGAGAGATCACGGAATTAGAGCACAAACTTAAGATGTCATACCTGACAGAAGAAGTACAAAGGGAACAAAGAGCCATACAGGATATTGCAAGAAACCTAATATATTTCTACTCCTATGCAAAATCCAAGCTAAGAACTACCTGTAGAATTAGACCATTATTGAGAGGAGATTCGTATACGGACGATGAACAGGAAATGAGTGAAATTCTAAAAGAACAGTATGAGTCAGTGTTCAGCAACCCACTAAATGACAGCAAGGTAGAAAATGCAGAAATATTTTTCACTCCAGCAGAAGGCTGCGCAGACCACCTAACCGACATTAGTACAAATCCCATAGATTTCGAAAAAGAAATGGCCAACATGCCCACTCACTCAGCACCTGGACCAGATTCATGGAATGCTTTATTTATAAAGCAGTGCAAAGTACCATTAGCAAGAGCCCCTAGTATTCTGTGGAGAAAGAGCTTAAATCTAGGTGAAATTCCAGAGGCCTTAAAGAGTGCAGACATAGCTCCTTTGCATAAGGGAGGTAGTAGAGCACTAGCTAAAAATTACAGACCAGTAGCCCTCACTTCTCACATCATAAAAATCTTTGAAAGAGTGATGAGACGGCAGATTACAAAGTTCATGGACCAGCACAACCAACATAACCCGAACCAGCATGGCTTTAGAGCGGGTCGATCATGCCTGTCACAGCTGCTGAACCATTATGACAGAATTACGGAGGCATTGGAGGACGACCAAAACGCAGATGTGATTTACACAGATTTTGCAAAGGCGTTTGACAAATGCGATCATGGAGTGATAGCGCACAAAATGAGGGCCATAGGCATAACGGGGAAGGTAGGCAGATGGATTTTGAGTTCCTAACACAAAGAACACAAAAGTAGTAGTGAACAGGGCAAGATCCAGCATCAGCGAGGTCAAAAGCTCAGTGCCCCAAGGCACTGTCCTGGCACCTCTGCTGTTTCTCATCCTCATAGCAGACATAGATAAAAACACCCAGCACACTTTTGTATCATCATTTGCAGATGACACTAAAATAAGCATGAAAGTCACTACGGTAGAGGACACTGAAAAATTACAGGAGGACATAAGCAGGGTCTTCCAATGGGCAGTGGAGAACAACATGACGTTCAATGGTGATAAGTTTCAGCTGCTTAGGTATGGAAAAAATGAAGAACTCAAAAGGAACACTATATACAAAACGCAAGAGGGTCACCACATAGAACGAAAGGAACACGTAAAGGACTTGGGAATAATTATGTCTGCTGATCTGTCGTTTAAAGACCATAACAAGACAAAGATCACAACAGCCAGGAAAATGACGGGGTGGGTATTGAGAACTTTCAAAACAAGGAAATAATGCCGATGGTGACACTATTCAAATCGCTAGTGCTCCCTCACTTAGAATACTGCTCAGTGCTGACGGCCCCGTTCAGGGCAGGAGAAATAGCAGAGCTGGAACAAATCCAGAGATCGTTTACGGCTCACATTGAGCCATTGAAACATCTAAATTATTGGGAACGCCTTCAAGTCTTGAACATGTACACATTGGAGCGGAGGAGAGAGAGATACATGATAAT
This sequence comes from Cherax destructor, assembly GCA_009830355.1. Classification (NCBI taxonomy): domain Eukaryota; kingdom Metazoa; phylum Arthropoda; class Malacostraca; order Decapoda; family Parastacidae; genus Cherax; species Cherax destructor. The sequence continues at coordinate 30,185 of WNWK01000387.1, forward strand.
ATATACATGGAAAGTACTTGAGGGCCTGGTCCCAAATCTGCACACTGCCATAACAACATACTGGAGTGAGAGATATGGGAGAAAGTGTAAAATAAACCCAGTGAGGAGCAGGGGTGCGGTGGGGACAATACGGGAGCACTGTATTAACATCCGGGGTCCCAGACTATTCAACATCTTACCAGAAGATATCCGAAACACGGCTGGAACCAGTGTAGAAGCCTTCAAGAGGAAACTGGACAAATATCTTCACCAGGTGCCAGATCAACCAGGCTGTGATGGATATGTGGGGCAGCGGGCCTCCAGCAGCAACAGCCTGGTTGACCAGGCAAGCACCAGACGAGCCTGGCCCATGGCCGGGCTCAGAGAGTAGATACTCTCGAAACTCTTCAAAGGTATATCAAAGGTATAGTTGTAGCACTGGTGACCTGACTTAGTTTTTTTAACGCTGGTGACCTGCCATAGTTGTTTTAACGCTGGTGACCTGCCATAGTTGTTTTAACACTGGTGACCTGCCATAGTTGTTTTAACACTGGTGACCTGACTCAGTTGTTTTAACACTGGTGACCTGACTTAGTTGTAGCACTGGTGACCTGACTTAGTTGTAGCACTGGTGACCTGACTTAGTTGTTTTAACGCTGGTGACCTGCCATAGTTGTTTTAACACTGGTGACCTGACTTAGTTGTAGCACTGGTGACCTGACTTAGTTGTAGCACTGGTGACCTGACTTAGTTGTAGCACTAATGACCTGACTCAGTTGTTTTAACACTGGTGACCTGACTTAGTTGTAGCACTGGTGACCTGACTTAGTTGTTTTAACGCTGGTGACCTGACTTAGTTGTTTTAACGCTGGTGACCTGACTTAGTTGTTTTAACGCTGGTGACCTGACTTAGTTGTTTTAACGCTGGTGACCTGACTTAGTTGTTTTAACGCTGGTGACCTGACTTAGTTGTTTTAACGCTTGTGACCTGACGTAGTTGTAGCACTGGTGACCTGACTTGTTTTAGTGCTGGTGACCTGGCTTAGTTGTTTTATCGCTAGTGACCTGACTTACTTGTTTTAACGCTGGTGACCTGACATAGTTGTTTTAAAGCTGGTGACCTGACTTAGTTGTAGCACTGGTGACCTGACTTAATTGTTTTAGCGCTGGTGACCTCATTTAATTGTTTTAACGCTGGTGACCTGATTTAATTGTTTTAGCGCTGGTGACCTGGCTTAGTTTTATCGCTAGTGACCTGACATAGTTGTTTTAACGCTGGTGACCTGACTTAGTTGTAGCACTGGTGACCTGACATAGTTGTTTTAACGCTGGTGACCTGACTTAGTTGTAGCACCGGTGACCTGACTTAGTTGTAGCACTGGTGACATGACTTAATTGTTTTAGCGCTGGTGACCTAATTTAATTGTTTTAACGCTGGTGACCTGACATAGTTGTTTTAACGCTGGTGACCTGACTTAGTTGTAGCACTGGGGAACTGACTTAATTGTTTTAACGCTGGTGACCTGACTTAATTGTTTTAACGCTGGTGACCTGACTTAGTTGTTTTGACGCTGGTGACCTGACTTAGTTGTTTTAACGCTGGTGACCTGCCATAGTTGTTTTAACGCTGGTGACCTGCCATAGTTGTTTTAACGCTGGTGACCTGACTTAATTTTTGTTAACGCTGGTGACCTGACTTAGTTGTTTTAACGCTGGTGACCTGACTTAGTTGTTTTAACGCTGGTGACCTGACTTAGTTGTTTTAACGCTGGTGACCTGACTTAGTTGTTTTAACGCTGGTGACCTGCCATAGTTGTTTTAACGCTGGTGACCTGCCATAGTTGTTTTAACGCTGGTGACCTGACTTAGTTGTTTTAACGCTGGTGACCTGACTTAGTTGTTTTAACGCTGGTGACCTGACTTAGTTGTTTTAACGCTGGTGACCTGACTTAGTTGTTTTAACGCTGGTGACCTGACTTAGTTGTTTTAACGCTGGTGACCTGACTTAGTTGTTTTAACGCTGGTGACCTGACTTAGTTGTTTTAACGCTGGTGACCTGGTGCGAGTGAATCAGAGCGTCAAGATTGTTGTTCTTGCCTCGTGTCTTGGGTATCCTCCAGACAGCTTACGTCACGGAGTCGCGTTCGTGAGCACCGCCTCCCTCTCTTTTTTTTTTTTTTTTTTTGTAAGCGTTCTCATACCAATCCTCGTTTTTTGTTTATTCCGAGATATGTAACTCATGTGTTATGCGGTTTTTTTTCTGAAACTTGTCGGTAAATGGTTTTCGATACAATTATTTTAATATTTATAATGAATTGGAGATAGATTCGTACTGCCTTCTGCTGGAGAGTATTCAGTATTTCCTGCAGTTCGTGATCAACTTGGTTGCCTGCCAGCCTGCCCGGACCGCCACTCAGGAAGCTAGTAGTTTTAACCCGGGTAGTAGGGATGATTATCCTCAGAACTGTCAGCAAGTTTTAGTAGCCTGAAGGTGTTGTGTTGATTTAGTGAAGGTTCCTTGGTGGTGCTTCACTCGATCAAGTGAAGCACCTAATATCCACAAGGTGTTAGGTTCGTTGGTGGTTCTGCACTCGATCTCTGTGTACTGGAGCAGCTCATCCTTTTATTTTAAGTCGGTATTTCACTGTGGCTAAGACAGGTGGGTGACTGGTGAAGAGGGAAGGCAAGGCGAGTCTTGTGGTGGCGACAGTGTTCTTCTACCTGGCCAGCCGCTCAATATTTGATGTTGAGTGCTTTGGTAGTATTGATTTTCTTCGAGATTTATATCCACTTGTCAATGTGAGTCGCAGCTGGTAGCAAAAACAGAGAAGGCTATGTGGGTGAGTAGGGGACGGTTGAGTGGGTAGGTACAGGCTGATGGGTGGGTGGGCTTCTGGTTTGGGTTGAGTGGCGATTGGGTGGTGGATGTTTCATTGTTGTTGTTTTTTCTTGAAGTAAAGATAATTGAGAAGTTTCAGATTACTGCATGGTTTATAGGGTAACGTTAATAACATTACCGTTAAAATGTTCCCCCAGTGTTTCATCAAAGGTCCATTATTATTAAAGATTCAGCGGGCACGTAAAGACAGTGTAATATGTTGGATATATGTAACGCTGTATTGACTGAAGTAAGCATTTAGGAGAGCTGGAAATCAGAGTAAACAGTGCAAAATATTCTCTCTCAAAGCCATTTACACTAAGTAAACTTAGGGACAACTCAACAAACATAAAGGGTTCTTTGCTTTTCAGCAGTACTCCCTTCAGGTATAAGAGGAATCACCAGCCTTTAAGACTGAAGTGTTAGTTATGTTTCTCTTACTTGATCAACCGGGCTGTGCGGCTTACGTAAAATTTTGAACTGAACGCACCAACAGTTTTGCTGATCATGCCAGTAGCCTGATCTGCAGAGGCTCCAGGAAAGACTCTTAGGTAATTCTCGAAACGCTAGATTTTTCTTCATGCGAAAAACTGAGGTTAAAACGAAGTGAAGCATCTTGGTTGATCTAGGGATACATAAGGACGGAGGGAGTTTATCCGCCTCCAGACAACTTCCAGGTGTGATGCTGGTGAATGATGCCGACTTCGTTAATCTGGTGTTCCTTTACGGCGGTCCACTCAAGCGCTGGACATCGCTTCTGAAACCTACTTTGACCTGAGTTACTGGTTTCTGGCCTCTTGAGCCTTATAATATCTACTCTTGAAGCTTTATTGAGTTTGTCTTCACCACCACTACCACATCCAACTAATTCCACTTCTCACCGACCCGAACATCACCGAAGTAATTCCTAACATCACTGAGGCTCATCTGTCTGTAAATTTTACCTTTGTCTCCTTGTCTGTGTGTGTGTGTGTATGTATAGAGAGAGACAGAGAAAAAGAGCGAGCTTAGTGTTGGTGTAGACGGTGCGTGAGGAGGGTGTGGTAATGCCTGGGTGCGGTGCGGCGAGGTGCAGGTGTTGACAGTGTTGGGGCAGCAACGGTAGAGCCGAGGACATGTTGAACGTACGAGGAATGACGCGAGTGAGGCAAGTGTTTTTAGCTTCACCTGTGTCTTAGTGGCACCTGTACACATACCTTCAACATACACATGTACAAATGTACTGTGTATGGCACCAATAGTAGCGTGTGTACCTCAGCGGGAGCACCCGCACGCGCGCACACACATTGTAATTGCTGTATCAATTAGTGCTTTAAACTATATAATACATTCAATAGGAGTGTCAGCAGCCCTGGGAGGTGATGGTATAAACTGCCATGATTGTTGTATGCGAAACACTTCTTGACGCGATGTACAATGCCTCTACCCTTCATGCATTTAAGGAATATAGTTTATTTTCTCTCCGCTTAGAGAGAGAAAGTTATGTAAGATAGGTGTGAATACACACACTCTCTTTCTCTGTCTCTTATCTGTTTCTCTTCCTTTATTGAAGGTATTGGTGGGTGTCTTCCAGTTTGTCATATCGCCTGACATCCATGTCTTGTGTTGTAGGACAAATCTGGTTTTTGAGGTTGGTCAGCGTTCCAGTTATGCATTCATTCCTATTTCACTTAACGTTGTGTTCTGTAAAAGTTTAATAGACTGATACTAGATATACAGTTTTATAGGAATAAATTTGAATAGAACCCAGGTGGGAACTGAAGGCTCGAGAAACTGCATATTACATCATAACTTTGTTGCATGTGGCAAGGCACATTGCTCAGCCTCTGTTGACCTGCAAATATATCTTCAACATAACCAGAAGTTACAGTCATACTAATTAATGGAGATTGAAGTTAAAGGTAAACTGTAAATGTGTATTAAAGACTAGTTAACAGACACACAAGAGGGTAGGTTATGTTAGGTATGGTTTGTCAGGAAACAGGACAAGTGTTTCATGACGCGGGTCTTAGTCATATGATGACCCGGAGCTACAGATTTTGGTCATCTGACCGAGGCCTTCCGCTGGCTTACCGGTCCACCCTTTGAAAAAATTATGGTACACAAGAGTTGAAGTCGCGATTCAGGGGAAACTACACCAGGGTACACTGAATGAAATGCACATGCCTGACTGGGGGTGACTTCAGCCTCATGTTTAATGTTTCGATGAACACAGTCGTCAAAATCAATGACCCAGATGGCGTGGTTCATGTTGGGGTAAGCTGATAATATTTTAATTCAAGCCCCGTCCTACGACACACTGCCTTAATACTGAAAGACCTTGATGAAAAGTGCTAAGCTGTGGAATTTACGATAGCAGTAGTGAGGAGGAAAACATTCTGGCATTCACTGCATCATAAGTTTTAATTACAAGTACAAGTTGGTTTGCAAAGAGAAACAGGATAAGACTACAGATGGGTCACTGTAGTCTGGAGACTATTTTTGAAAGTGCAGTGAAAAACATAATTGGAGAGAAAGTTAACACATGGTATGATGGAGGTGAAGGCATGAAGTATCAAAGAGGCTATAGAAAGATTCATAGGAAACACGAAGAAAAGAAATGAGTAAAACAGACGAGTTGATGGTTCAACAAGGGACGCACAGAGGTCAGTGGGAAGTGGGAGGGTGCAAGAAATACAGAACATGGACAATTACAGAAAACGGAGAAATGAGCAGAAGAATGAGGAATGACTACTCAAGAATACGAAGAGAAGCTGAAAATGAATTTGAAAATAGCATAATAAGATATACTAAAATGAAGACAGAGAGATGCTGCATAGTCACACGAGGTCCAACTAGGAAGATTGAAAGAGGAAGGAGCAGCGCTCACAGGGATGACAGAAATGTATATGAAATAAGTCACTGTTTGACCTTTTTTGGGGGGCTATGTATGATAATTGTACTTATGTGTACCTGTACCTAAATAAACTTACTGAAGTTACTGAAGGTTGAGAAAGCTCCTCACAGAAACCAGCTGGTGATTCAGGGAAGTAAAACACAGCAGAGAGAAACAGACTTTATTAAACGTGTTTCGCCCTAAATACGACTCGCTCTGCGACGTGTATTTTACATTCCGGCTTTATCGGCTACGTGTTATGCAGTACAAGTTTAGGGAGTATGACATAGACAGTCCACACATAGGAGACAAACTTATGACGACGTTTCGGTCCGACTTAAACCATTAACTAGTCACACACACGAGAGGTAGGGAGCCAGAATATATATATGAAAGGGGGCGGAGGACGGATGTGGTAGAATGGGAAGAGGGAAAACTATTATGGTAGTCACGAGTATTCAGAACTTTGGAGCATTTGACACCGAGAAAGGAAGGCATCTACAAAGACAATACAGTAAGTCTTCACTTAACGTCGTTTCGTTCAACGTCGTTTCGTTATAACGTTGATGAGGAAAAAATATCGATTCCTAGCCGGGGCCAATGTCTATGTGGAGTTTGCACGTTCGTTTTTGAACTGAACTGACTGGTGGTAGGAGGTGTTTTTTAATTTTTTGCTTTGCAAAAATTTATTCCTTGATTTAACCCTGTTGCAATGAGTGTTAAGGGTGCACTGTAAAATTGGTTTCGTTATACGTCGTTTCGCTTAAAGCTGCAGTTTCCAAGAACCTCTCGACGACGTTAAAGGAGGACTTACTGTACTAGGATTCATATTAGGAATTTTTCAAGTTTAGGGAAGTTAGCACAGACCAGCGGGATTGAAAAATATCCTGACTTCATAGGATAAAATGATGAACCTACAATAGGAGCTACACACTACAACAACAAAGCAACGAGAAACCACAACACCAGGATACTGAGAAAAAGAAACACCACCATTATGTGAACCTCCCAGTAGCCTTTGGAAAACGTTCATCACTTTGTCCCTGGAAAGTGGCTGGCCTTACAGACGAGCAGCAAGTTACACAAGACCCGACATGACGTGGTGTTTATCTTTCCCCGTTCCACAAGAATACTATAAGACCATTCGCTGTAGATTGAGGCGTGGGTACACGCACCTCACACACGGTCACCTGCCTGTGGGTGCTACTGGTCCTCTATCTTGACGTTCCGCTAGCTACTGGTACATTTTAATGCCTTTGCCATCGGCTTTGGCCGTTTCGGTTTCAGTGGGAGAATTTTATGACTGCCAGGATACCTCTCAGAGGTTTACTCCAGTCACTCACTAGGAGACTGGTCACCTGCCAAATTTGCCAGACAGTCATTCTAGATAAGACTACTGCCAACCATCAGTTATTCTTGATTGGACAACTGCCAGGCCATCAATCATTCTAGACTGGGCAACTTCCAGATAATCACTCGCTCGAGACTTGGCAACTGCCAGACAACTGTAAAAAAGCCTTTGTGGTGAGATCCCAGGTCAATAAAAACGTTGGTTATCGCCAGACTTCGCAGAAGAGGCAACACATCGATTTCAGAAAGTTGCATACTAATCACACACTAACATCAGGCAGCATAAAACGTTTTAAGATGGGTCTAGGCAGTCAGTCAGCTTGATAGATTCATGGAAAGGAGGCAGCCACCAGTCTTCTCCCCCTATCTCGCTTTCTCTCTTCTCCTCTTCTCTCTCTCTCTCTCTCTCTCTCTCTCTCTCTCTCTCTCTCTCTCATATCTATTAGACCTCTAAATTTTTGAAGAAGTACTGCAGGAAAATTCGTTTTTCTCCCGTAGACATACGACAGTGTGATGGTAAATATATCCTAGAAGAATATTTTAGAAGAATAAAATTACAGACGAACCATGAGGCTGTTATGAATTACTTCTTCAGGATCGTTGACAAGTCCAATCAATGAGTTGAACGAGAAATTGAGGAAAAACTCAATGAACAGCTTTAATAGTATGACAAGAAGGAAGAGGCAGAAAATAGTAATGCCAATCAAAATGAAAGGTGAGACCATCAAACACAGTTCGTCGAGAGAGAGAGAGAGAGAGAGAAAAATAACAATTGATGTTAGGCCAAAAGTAACGAAGGATGATACTGCAAAGCAAGACATGATAGAACAAAAACAAGGGCCAGTAGACTATGACCAAGGTATGATAGGCCTAAAACAAGGGATGGTAGGCCTAAAACAAGGGATGGTAGGCCTAAAACAAAGGATGGTAGAACAAAAACAAGGGATAGGACAAAAACAAACAAGGGATGGTAGGACAAAAACAAGAGATGGTAGGACAAAAACTATTGATGGTAGGACAAAAACAAGGAATGGTAGGGCAAAAACAAGGGATAGGACAAAAACAAGGGATGGTAGGACGAAAACAAGGGATGGTAGGACAAAAACAAGGGATGGTAGGACGAAAACAAGGAATGGTTACTCAAATGAAGCACTTTTCAAAGCACTTGTTTTTCTCTTGTCTTTATTTCCGTTTTGTGATCAAATCTCCGTTCATGGGAGGCGAAATATTCAATTTGGACTCTACACTCTTACATGTTACAGCTTGTAAGGAATCAGTAAAGTCAGTCTTGTTACCGCTTGTAAGGAATCAGTAAGGTCAGTCTTGTTACCGCTTGTAAGGAATCAGTAAAGTCAGTCTTGTTACCGCTTGTAAGGAATAATTAAAATCAGTCTTGTTACCGCTTGTAAGGAATCAGTAAGGTCAGTCTTGTTACCGCTTGTAAGGAATCAGTAAAGTCAGTCTTGTTACCGCTTGTAAGGAATAATTAATATCAGTCTTGTTACCGCTTGTAAGGAATCAGTAAGGTCAGTCTTGTTACCGCTTGTAAGGAATCAGTAAAGTCAGTCTTGTTACCGCTTGTAAGGAATAATTAAAATCAGTCTTGTTACCGCTTGTAAGGATTAATTAAGGTCAGTCTTGTTACTACTTGTAAGGTCAGTCTTTTTTATTTATTTTGTTTTAGAGATCCGTTGTTAATATTTCTTTTTGGAATAAAATTGGAATTGAAAAGCCTAAAAAAGTCTAACGTAACTCTATTTCCCATTGATCTTTACGTCGGCCGCGTCTTTATTTACGTTCACTGTGATTGGCCAGGCCGCAATACTCAGAGTTGATTGGCTCTGATGTGCCGCTCGTGACAAAAAAAAAAAAACTATAATTTTAGCTATAATCTCCCTAAATAACAATTTGCCCGAGAAACAACTGCTTATTCCGTGGTGAAGATAGCTTTTGTGGTCAAATATAAAATGTCTGATTTCCGCATATGAACAGTCTTAAATTGTAACTATATTATGTCTTCAAAGGTATTTCGGTGCCTTATGTTACACTTGAATTTATATTTTGATTTCAACCTTAACCCCCCAACCTTCCGATGTAGAAAACTTAAAAAAAAAAAAATGCTTGTAATACATACAAATGAAAGATGTTTGTCTTCGGCAGTCTTATGCTGTTGGGACGAAGATGAGAAATATCTCATAATCTATATGTGGAAAATCTTCGTGAGTCGGGTCCGTAATGTGGACGTTGAAGGTGCAGCTGGTGACGGGAAGACTGGCCTCGGGACGGCACCTGTCAGAGGTATGTGAGGGTGGTAGGTGCACTGTGTTTGGTGTTGGGGGAAGTGAGTGGTTTGTGTGTTCAGCTTGAAGGCTTGCTCTGGCAACAGTTTGAGGGGATGAGCTTGGTGGTGGCCCAGCCACGCCATCAGCAGCGTAGCTTTTGTTATGTCTCCACAACGCCATCAGCAGCGTAGCTTTTGTTACGTCTCCACAACGCCATCAGCAGCGTAGCTTTTATTGTGTCTCCACAACGCCATCAGCAGCGTAGCTTTTGTTACGTCTCCACAACGCCATCAGCAGCGTAGCTTTTATTGTGTCTCCACAACGCCATCAGCAGCGTAGCTTTTGTTACGTCTCCACAACGCCATCAGCAGCGTAGCTTTTGCTACGTCTCCACAACGCCATCAGCAGCGTAGCTTTTGCTACGTCTCCACAACGCCATCAGCAACGTAGCTTTTGTCACGTCTCCTCCACAACGGAAGTAACGCCATCAGACTCTTCTCAGCAGCAAAGGTTTCTTCCGCACCGTCTCCAGCTGTGAAACTCTGTCCCACACTTGTCCTGAGCAGCACAACTTGTCCCACACTTGTCTTGAGCAGCGCAACCTGTCCCACACTTGTATTGAACAACATAACTTGTCATACACTTGTATTGTGCAGCATAACTTGTCCTACATAGTCTGCAACCGTGGACAACACAATTTGTCCCACCGTTCCCTCCGGTATTATCCCCATTGACCATAAAAGCTCTGCACCGTACTGAACGTTATAGCTCTGCTCTACGTCGTTCCGAACGTTGCAACTCTGTTTTACATCGTTCCGAACGTTTTTGGCTCAGTTCTACACCGTTCCGGATGTTGTAGATTTATTCTACATAGCTTCGGATGTTGTAGATATATTCTACATCGTTCCGGATGTTGTAGATTTATTCTACATAGTTCCGGATTTTGTATATCTATTCTACTAGTTCGATTTGGATATCACAAGCTTCGGATTTTGTAGATCTATTCTACATCGTTCCGGATGTTGTAGATTTATTCTACATCGTTCCGGATGTTGTAGATCTATTCTACATCGTTCCGGATGTTGTATATCTATTCTACATCGTTCCGGATGTTGTATATCTATTCTACATCGTTCCGGATGTTGTAGATTTATTCTACATCGTTCCGGATGTTGTAGATCTATTCTACATAGTTCCGGATGTTGTATATCTATTCTACATAGTTCCGGATGTTGTAGATCTATTCTACATAGCTTCGGATTTTGTAGATCTATTCTACATCGTTCCGGATGTTGTAGATTTATTCTACATCGTTCCGGATGTTGTAGATCTATTCTACATTGTTTCGGATATAGTAGATCTCCATCGTTCTGAACGTTATAGCTATTGCTACTTCGTTCGTAATAAGGTAAAATACTCATTTCTGAACGTTTACTGTGCTCTTTTTTTTTTGCTAGTTTAAGAGTCTTCATTTGACTGTGATCGTTTCAAGTGTATTTATTTTTGTCTGCGTGTTTAGATCTTGCGTGTTCGTGTGTGATCTTGCGTGTTCGTGTGTGATCTTGCGTGTTCGTGTGTGATCTTGCGTGTTCGTGTGTGATCTTGCGTGTTCGTGTGTGATCTTGCGTGTTTGTAATACCATTTTCTTGACTAAATGAGCCATTTTATCAACATTTTATGATTTGAAAGCTATTTAGAGGTTAATTAACCTTTGTAATATAGGGCGACTGTCTGATCGAGTTTGTGAGGGCTGTGTTGGCTAACTGACCGCTAACAGCGACAGTCTAGTTGAACAAAGCTTGGCCTTAGGCTGAGTTAAGGGGTAAAATAAATTTTGAAACTGGTCACAGATAGGTTAGATATGTCACAGGCTGTTTGTCTACCTCCGTGCTTGTATGTGTGTGTGTGTATGTGTGGTTTGTGTGTGTGTGTGTGGTTTGTGTGTGTGTGTGGTTTGTGTGTGTGTGGTTTGTGTGTATGTGTGTGGTTTGTGTGTGTGTGGTTTGTGTGTGTGTGTGGTTTGTGTGTGTGTGTGGTTTGTGTGTGTGTGTGGTTTGTGTGTGTGGTATGTTAGTTACCATTTTGTCCTAGGCACATGTCGATTAGACACTAGGCCTGTTGTATGTATGTGTGTGTGTGTGTAACGAAACACTTCGAAATGTTTCGGCCCCGCCGAGAATTGAACCCGGGCCCTCCGTGCGTGAAGCAAGTGGGCTAGCCACCATGCCATCGGGGCGTGTATGTGTGTGTGTGTGTGTGTGGGGTGTGTGTGTGTGTACTCACCTAATTGTGGTTGCAGGGGTCGAGACTCAGCTCGTGTGTGTGTGAGCTCAGTGTTTAGGTATTGCTGAACACAGAGATGTTGACCATCCTGCACATGTTGACCATCTTGTACATGCTGACCATCCTGCACATGTTGACCATCTTGCACATGTTGACCATCTTGCACATGTTGACCATCCTGAACATGTTGACCATCCTGCACATGTTGACTATCCTGCACATGTTGGCCAGCTTGCACATGTTGACCATTATTTACTGGTTAATTGTGTCAAAGCGGTGGATGAAATGACAAGGCTTCGGAGGCTTCTTATTTTATTTGCGAGACAGTGGATACACAGGCAGTATGTTTGTGCCCATGACCCGCAGGGGCCATGCCCAGCGAGGGAGAGAGGAGTAGGCCTTGTTGACTGAGGGATTCCTGGACGCCAAGTGAGGGCGATGTAAGCGTGGTGTTTCTGAACTGGGTATGGGCCTATAGGTGGCAGCACGAGCATGGCACGAAATATAAACTCAGCTGGCAGACAACATAGGCTGTCTATGCAGACTGTAAAGGCTGTTTTCACCATCCTGCACATGTTGGCCATCCTGCACATGTTGACCATCCTGCACAGGTTGACCATCCTGCACAGGTTGACCATCCTGCACATGTTGACCATCCTGCACATGTTGACCATCCTGCACATGTTGACCATCCTGTACATGTTGACCAGCTTGCACATGTTGATCAGCTTGCACATGTTGACCATCCTGCACATGTTGACCATCCTGTACATGTTGACCATCCTGCATATGTTGGCCAGCTTGCACATGTTGACTATTATGCACATGTTGACCATCCTGCACATGGGTCATAGTGTGGCGGCAGTATTAAATGGCGCGGGGCCTTCCGGGTAACCAAAGGTTTTAAAGGTGATCTGGCGTCAGGAGGTGTTGTGGAGGTGGGTGTTAGTGGGCGTTGTGAAGGTGGGTGTTGATGTAGGGTGCTGGGTGTTATTGTTGATGGTGGCCCTGGTGGTGGGTGATGTTAGTAATGGTAGTGTTGGTGGAGATTGTGGGTGTTAGTGGTAGTTGTGGACGTTTATGGTGGTGGTGGTGTTGATGGTGGTGGTGTTGATGGGTGTGGTTTGGATGGTGTGTGGTGTGAGGGTGTGTGTGATGTGTTGATGGTGTGTGGAGTGGTGTGTGGGTTGATGGGTTGGATGGTGTGGTGTGTGATGGTGTGGTGGTGTTGATGGTGTGTGGTGTTGATGGTGTGGTGGTGTTGATGGTGTGGTGGTGTTGATGGTGTGTGGTATGGTGTGGTGGTGTTGATGGTGTGGTGGTGTGTGGTGGTGGTGTGATGGTGTGGTGGTGATGGTGTGTGGTGTTGATGGTGTGGTGGTGTTGATGTGTGGTGGGTGGTGTTATGGTGGTGTTGATGGTGTGGTGGTGTTGATGGTGTGGTGGTGTTGATGGTGTGGTGGTGTTGATGGTGTGGTGGTGTTGATGGTGTGGTGGTGTTGATGGTGTGGTGGTGTTGATGGTGTGGTGGTGTTGATGGTGTGGTGGTGGTGGTGATGTTGATGGTGTGGTGGTGGTGTTAATGGTGTGGTGGTGGTGGTGGTGTTGGTGTGGTGGTGGTGTTAATGGGGTGGTGGTGTTGGTGTGGTGGTGGTGTTGGTGGTGGTGTTCATGGTGTGGTGGTGGTGTTAATGGGGTGGTGGTGGTGTTGGTGGTGGTGTTAATGGGGTGGTGGTGGTGTTGGTGGTGGTGTTGATGGTGTGGTGGTGGTGTTAATGGGGTGGTGGTGGGTGTTGGAGTCACCTGTACTGAGTGTTGAAAGTGTGTGTAGTTGCGGAAGTAGAATAAGAAGAGTGCTTTGAAGAGTGCCACCTACCTGGAGTGTGTTTAGAGGACAACGCCTCCGTGGCCCGGTCCCAGATCAGGCCTCCCGGTAGATGGTCTGATCAATCAGGTTGTTGGTTCCAACCGCACGCAGTTCAACGTAAGCAGCACAAACAGGTTGATCAGGAAGTGGCTTGAAGAGCTTAAACAGTTGTGATCCTTGAAAGTAAGATCTTAAGACTTGATCACTTCTCAGTTCTTCATGTTAGTGTATCATTGGAGTGTTCCAGGGTTGTTAGTGTACTCACGCGACGGTCTGGAGTTCTGAGACTCTCTGACCGCGGGTTCGAACCCCACCCGTGGTATGGTTTACTCACCTCCAGTTATATCTGCTGTACCTGGTATGCAGATAGTGATGGGTCCGGGAATCATCTCCTCCACGACCCGGTTGCATATAACCCTCCTAGGTTAAGAAAAAAGGACACAAATGCAACTAATGTGACATTTCATTGTGGCAACGTTTCGCTCTCCAGGAGCTTTATCAAGACGGCTTGATAAAGCTTCTGGAGAGCGAAACATTTCCACAATAAAATGTCACATTAATTGCATTTGTGTCCTTTTACTTAACATATTGTCGGTAATTCAACCAATATTAATGCACAACCCTCCTAGTTGACTGCCTGTTCAGTCAGGCTGTTGGTGGTTGTGGCACGCAGTCGTCTGTGTCTGTTGAGTTATCTGTGTGTACATAATGCAGACATGGTCGCTAATGAAGGCAGTACCCGCTAATGAATAAAAACAATCACAATACCGGGGATGGACCGCCCTCATAAGTTTGGTGTGCGAGTTAACTGTGTCTAACACAAGCTCTTCTACTGAGGGTCTTCGTTTTGAAGATTTAAAACCAGTGGCTCCGGTATTTTCTAGGTTTACATTATTGTACATCAGTGTGGGTAGGACTCCCGCAAGTACAGTGTCAGAGACTTTAGCTTCTCAGGAAACTTAATGTGAAGTGATTTGTTTTTTACATATAGATATGCATTAAATAGGGTTGTGTTTATTCACATCTAGAGAGAAAAATGAATTAAATTTTAAGTACCAACGTTAGTTTAGTATCTTGTTATTTAGAACATTTTCCCAACAGCTGTGATATTAGCATTAGTCTTGGTGAATAAGACACATGTTCAACAATTGAGTATCTTTATCATCGAAACGTTTCGCCTGCGTAGCAGGTTTTTTCAGTCGAATACGAGAGAGAGAGAGAGAGAGAGAGAGAGAGAGAGAGGAGAGAGGAGAGAGGGAGAGAGAGGAGAGAGGAGGAGAGAGAAGGGGAGAGAGAGAGAGAGAGAGAGAGAGAGAGAGAGAGAGAGAAGAGGAGAGAGAGAGAGAGAGAGAGAGAGAGAGAGAGAGAGAGAGAGAGAGAGAAATCGATGACGTGGAAGGGGCTAAAATAAAGATAAAATGGATGGAGGAAGGAAAGGAACACAAAGAAGAAAGAGTCTTGGGGGAGAGGAAAATCGGCCTGGTAGCTTGATGATAACATGGAGGAAGAAGGAGAAGATAGGAGGACAGGGAGGGGAGGAGAACCAAGAGGACAGGACGGGGGAGAGAGACGTGCCTAGAGGGGTGAAGAAATGAATGGATAAGGAAATAATGAAATCGAGGCAGCAGCAGCAGCAGCAGCAGCAGCAGCAGCAGCTACCAGACAGAAAGGAATAGTAGAAAGGGAGGGGAGAGGAGGCGACAACTGATAAACAAG
Organism: Cherax destructor; assembly: GCA_009830355.1. Taxonomy (NCBI): domain Eukaryota; kingdom Metazoa; phylum Arthropoda; class Malacostraca; order Decapoda; family Parastacidae; genus Cherax; species Cherax destructor. The sequence goes on from WNWK01000387.1 coordinate 45,415, forward strand.
ATGGAAGAGAAGGGGATGGAGGAGGTGATGGGTCTGGCGATATATCATGATGGAGGGAGGGAGGGAGGAGGTGATGGATTGGCTGTATCAGGATGGAAGAGATGATGGATACAGGATGGAACGGAAACAAGGTAGCAGTCAAACAGGACTTAGAGAGAGAGAGAGAGAATGAATGATGCAATCGAAGAAACAGCAGCAACAGCTGCCAGAGTCATGGCCAGATCAACCAGGCTGTGATGGATATGTGGGGCAGCGGGGCTCCAGCAGCAACAGCCTGGTTGACCAGGCTAGGACCAGACGAACCTGGCCCATGGCCAGGCTCCGGGAGTAGAAACGCTCGAATCTCATCGAAGGTAAAAGTATAAGTTATGGCAGCTGCTCGACGCAGATACAAAAGATAACATTAAAGTTACTTTCAAGAAAATAGAAGACAAGGACAAAATAATGAAAGAACCGGATATTCGTCTTAAAAAAAAAACTGGTGATGCCAGATAGGAGAGGAGGTTGAGGTGTCCAGAGAGCAATGAGGAAGATTGTTATTGATTGAGGAATAGAAGTGGAGGAGGATTGCTTATAGGGGGTGGGGGAGATTGCACTTTAAATGGGGTGACAGGAATCGTTGTAGTGAGGAGGGAGGAGGAAGAAAAGTGGCATGGAGGCACTTGGGGAGGACTGAAGGCACTTGGGGAGGACTGAAGGCACTTGGGGAGGACTGGAGGCACTTGGGTAGGACTGGAGGTACTTGGAGAGGACTGTAAGCACTTGGGGAGGACTGGAGGAACTTGGGGTGGACTAGAGGTACTTGGAGAGGACTGGAGGCACTTTAGGAGGACTGGAGGTACTTGGGGAACACTGGAGACACTTGGGGAGCACTAGAGGCACTTGGGGAGCACTAGATGCACTTGGGGAGCACTGGGGGCCCGTGGAGGACAGGATTGGAAGAGCTTGTAGCGGAGCAGGAGGGCAGGCTGGTGGAGTTAGTACTCCATACACTCTGTCGTTTTTAGCGACTGAGATGATCCCCGTGTCCAGGCTTCCTCTCCATTGGATGTAGGTAAATACCATATACAGTTCCAAGAATAGTCATTATTGAAGACTCACAACTAAGTTAGTGGAGACATAACTAATTTAAAGCAAAGACAATCGCACGCGGAGAAGAAAATACAACTACAGCGACAGAGACGACGACTGCTAGAGTACATGAGAGTACATGGGAAAGACAGATAGCAGAGGACATGGATGGCCACACCGAGGGTATCTGTTGAGTAGATTAAGAACTATTTTGCATTATCTAGGTGTACGAGTCAAGGATTTATGAGAGAAAGAGAGAGACAGAGAGAGACAGACAGACATAGACACATTTTTCATAAATAGACATACATTCTTCAGCGTAAACACGCTGGAGAAAGTGTGTGTGTGTGTGTGTATACAGTGGTACCTCTACTTACGAGCTTTATTCGTTCCAGACGGCTATTCAAGTGCCGATACCGAAGGAATTTATTCCTATAAGAAATAATGAAAATTAGATTAATCCATTTCAGACCCCCAAAAATACACTTACAAAAGCACCTACAAAAATATACTTACATAATTGTTCGAGTTGGAAGCTGCTCGTAAGTAGAGGTACCACTGTAATTATAAACATTATATATATATATAATGTTTAGAATTACAGTGGTACTCTACTTACGAGCAGCTCTGTATATATATATATATATATATATATATATATATATATATATATATATATATATATATATATATATATATATATATATATATTTATATATATGTAATGTTTAAAATCACACACACACACACACACACACACACACACACACACACACACACACACACACACACACACACACACACACACACACACACACACACACACACACACACACACACACACACACACACACACACACACACACACACACACACACACACACACACACACACACACACACACACACACACACACACACACACACACACACACACACACACACACACACACACACACACACACTCACTCACTTTCTCCAGCGTGTTTACGAGCGCTGGTTCAGTGGACGAAGACACTGACTAAAGCACATTAGTGTTTTGTTATTTTTGCGAGCGAGGCTTTACGAGTGGACGCAGCAGCGGCCAGGAATTTAATTAAACTGTCCACGGTTACTGTTGCAACCATGTTTACGTATCTCGCAAAGTCATTGACAAGAACGTTGGGGTTGGAGTCTCTCAGGCTTGGAGTGTTTCGTGGGAGTGAAGCATGGATTTTAAACGTTGCAGTGAGGAGACTGGAGGTATATGAAGGCAATGTTTGGTGTGAATATTATGCAGAAAATTTGGAGCTTTGAGATTAGAAGTCGTGAGGATACCAAAATTAATTTTTAAGTGCTGTGAGGGTATGAGCAAGGGAAAATTACACACACACACACAACACACACACACACACACACAAACACACACACATATATATGTATGGGGACAAAGAAATGTCCTCGTGTGAACATCATATTCTCTGTGGCACCATGGACACTTGTGTAGACTTGTAATATTTTTTTATATATATTTTTATGTATTTTTTCAGGACATGTAATTAGCAGTTTCTAGGAACTTCTTTTGAGGCTGCATTTTTTTTTTTCTTCATTTTTGGTTATATCTCTATTCGTTATTTTTGGATATAAGTAATAGTCTTTTTTTATCACGTTATTTTTGTTGCGGGCTGCGGGAGTGGGAAGACTCTCGACACCTGTCACAGGTATATCACAGGTGTATACCAATTAATTAGAGGAAAAGAGTACAGGTGAGCTGCTTTGAAGAGGAGGGGAAGCAGAGGTAAGACCAACACAGGTACTTGGGACGGAATGGATACAGGAGGAGCTTTTTCTGGGCCAACATTCCGCACTTTGTAGAGCTTTATTGGGACAAGCTTTCTTTGTAAGTAGAGCTGGATAAAGGTGTACCCAGAGCGAAACGTTACCGTAGTAAAAGCCCGTTGTGCGTACTCCTGTCCGTGTCCACACATAAGACAGGGTGAGTGTGTGTTGTAAGTGACACGGTCGCAGGCACGGTCACAGGCACGGTCGCAGGCACGGTCGCATACAGGGTCGCAGGCACGGTCGCAGGCACGGTCGCAGGCACGGTCGCAGACACGGTCGCAGACACGGTCGCAGGCACGGCAGCTTGAACATGCCGGAGCAGAGAGACACCAGTCCGTATCCAAACAAATTTTTTCCACCTTCCGCCTTCAACTTTCTCTAAAGTTTGCTTAAACTAGACAACTTTTCCTTGAGAGCTGCAGACGGGGAAGTGTAGTTTAGTAACTAGCTAAAACTAGTTCCTCCGCATACCGGAAGTGAATTAATGGCTGCAAGAATCCACGTGACGCGTAACTTTATCAACCTAATTTTTAGTTAAAGGCACCTTAGCAACATAGAATTTTTTTATTAATTATTATGACGTATTAAAAAGAATCTGAGCTATATTCATTCTAGCCGCTAGGCGCTCATGTTTTTATTTTTAAGGTATATTGGGTAAATTCTACGATGCGTTACTTGTTTTCTGTAAGTGCCTTCTTGAAGATGGACAAGCTCTAGTTCTTGGGATACAGTTGGTTTGATGTTATTCTCTGGCAACTCGAGAAAGAGACATGTTTCATGTCTAGTGGGGTTGAGAATGAAGTGGTTATTGATCAGTTGTGGGATCTGTAATTGTTGGATGGAAGACGACCGCCAGTCCAGCAAGTTCTTGACGTAGAGGAAGGTAGTCAGGACTCATGAAAGATGTGAGAATTAAAAAGGAAGGGATGGCTGAAATTACACGAAACCCAAACATTAATTAGAAGACAAAACTGGAAATACATGATGCCTGGAAACACAGATATAGACAGACAGACAGACAGACAGACTGGGACATACCAGCCTGATGCCACTAAAGGTCTGCTGGAAATGAAGGGGACTTGTCCAGAACTTAGTTTTGGAAATTGAGTTCGAGTCAAGATTTTTTTGGCTCCTTAGATCTTTTCAAATGGCCGCCGGCACACTGATGGCGAATTCATCCTTGTTACCAACATAAAAGTTTAATTCTGGCGTGATTTCTCAAGTTTAAATTATAACCAGGGAAGCAGGGAGGTCTGACACCCCGGGCTGGCACGAGGGAAGAGGGAGGTCTGACACCCCGGGCTGGCACGAGGGAAGAGGGAGGTCTGACACCCCGGGCTGGCACGAGGGAAGAGGGAGGAAGCTGCAGAATATAAAAGTTTTTTCCCTTGACACATACTGAAGTGTTGATCATCCTGGCTCTCTGTAGGATATATATATATATATATATATATATATATATATATATATATATTTTTTGTATATATTTATATGTCGTGCCGAATAGGTAAAACTGGTCAATTAACAAAAACTCATTTATAATTAAGTCCTTTCTAAAAATTTCTCTTATTTTTTTTCAATCATGTTAATGTAAAAATGAATAATTTTGTACCAAAAGAACCTTAGAAAACTTACCTAACCTTATTATAACAAGCGCAATTTAATTTAGCCTAATCCAACTAAATATATTTTAGATAAGTATACAATGATTTAATAATAAACAAACACAATGAAATTTTTTTTTTCGTTAGGTTCAGAATGATTTTTGCGAAATTATTGCATACTTAAATTTTCGCTGCCTTAATCGGCAAGAAGAGCGTTACTGTTTAAACCTAAATTCGGCCCGACATTATTTATATATATATATATATATATATATATATATATATATATATATATATATATATATATATATATATATTATACACACAGCGACTCAGCGCTGCTGTTCAGAGAGGTAATGCCTGTTGTATTTTGGACACACGCCCCAGCTCTGAGGAGCTGGATGAGATTTTCGCATTATAATCAGTGACAAACACGTAACAACATGTACTAGACATGTATCTCTCACACCTCATGTACTGTATATGCCATCTTTATATCAACAATGTATCTTTTAAATCTTCTGTACCATATTATGTAATAAAATAAACATAAACCTATTGGTAATAAAGAATGAAAAGATGGGGTGGTAGGGAAGCGTGTGTGTGATATATATATATATATATATATATATATATATATATATATATATATATATATATATATATATATATATATACATACTAGGATAAGTGTAGAAGTTCTCAAGAGGAAACTGGACAAGTATCTGCACCAGGTGCCAGATCAACCAGGCTGTGATGGATATGTGGGGCAGTGGACCACCACCAGCAATAATCTAGTTAACCAGACTAGCCTGGCCCAAGGCCGGGCTGCTCAACCATTTTGTTACTGCTTACGGCACGCAGTCCAACGTACGAGATACAGCTAGTATTTACTTTAATCCATCACTTTCAAAGCACACGTTAGGCTGGTTTTTCAATGACTACATTTTCTTTTACATTTACAGCTTCAGTGGACAGTCTGTTCCAGTGATTTATATCTATTTATAAAAATAAATACGTTTATCTACGTTTGTGTTGCATCTTTTGCCTTTCAGTTTCATTCCATTGCTCAGTATCTTGAAGATATGAGTGATAATTCTTCATAGTCTTCGTTTCTTGAGGAAGAACAGTTTGGTTATTTAGAGTCTTCGCATGAGTTGTTCCTTAGTGATAACGTAAGCACTGAAATTTGAACAAATAGGGAAGTATTCTTGCTTTTAACTAAAAAGGTTGAGTTTTTTGTTCATTGAAAGTACGTGATGCCATTTCTGGACCCACACACTGACGTCCGTGGCCACACCCACGACGCACACACTGACGTACGTGGCCGCACCCACGACCACGCCCCCTCTTACTCCAAATTGCTAGTATTAAACCCGTGGTTAAGGATAACTCTGCGGGCTAAGTTCAAGGACCGTGGTGTCCCTGTGCTCTATCCTATTCAGTGTTCGGTGTTTCTTCCTCAGTCACAGCACCTGGCTGTATTTACTATAAATCTTCTTGGTGGGTGAGGAAGGACAGTCACAAGCCTTGTTGCGAGGTTAGAAATAGCTCGTTGTACTCACCCAAGGTGCACTTGTTGTTTGGCAGTATGTCTCCGTGGGAGTGTAGATCAAGACAGCAAGGGACTATGCTAATGATCATCACTTACTATGCAAGCACCAGGTTTAGTAGGGTGTGAGGCTGTAAACACCGTGGTGGTGGTGGTGGTGGTAGTAGTGGTAGTGGTAGTCACAGTCTGCTCCTTATCTTATATTGCCTGTCGTACTCCGTCCCTTCCCCATGCAGCTTTCATGGTGGTTTACCCTTCCTTATCCTTAATGAAGGGCAGATGGTATTTTGTAATTCATTATTAAAGCTGGAATGGTATAAAATAATTATATATTTAAACTTGTGTTTTGTACAAAAGTCTAGCGTATATATGAAACAAATTAGGGCGACATTATATCATGACAGTACCTGTGGTAGTGTCTCCAGAGCTCGTGATTAGGATGGGTCGTGTACACGTTATGCCGGCCCAGCACTCCTGTGTGACCAACCTTTTGTCCTCTCAAAACCTGTCTCATTAATGTTGATACTGAAACATGGATGGCTTGGTTCGTAGAGTTATATACCTTTAGACAATACCACGGGTCACCACCACCTACCTGGAGTCTACCTGGAGATTGTTCCCAGGGTTAACGTCCTCGTAGCTTGGTCCGAGACCAGGCCTCCCGGTGGATGTCTTGATCAAACAGACTGTTGGTATTAGCCTCACAGAGTCCAAGGTAAGCACTACAACCCGACTTATCAGGCACTGACTTGAGAAACTTGTCCAATTCTTTTCTTGATGACATCCAGGGATCTGCTAGTAATCCTCTTTATGTATGAATAGAGAAGACGTTGAAAAGTATTGGCCCTTTCGCATTTACCGAGTTTTCCTTTAGAGTACTCATTGCATCTCTTCTTTTCATTAGGGTTATTTTGCAACTGTTGCCAAGCCTCTATCATGGGGAATGTTTTGTGTGTGTGTAGATTTGCGACTAAACTTTTTAAAATTTTCCAGGTGTAAATTATAATGTATCTCTCGCCTGTGTTCCAAGGAGTACGGATCGTGGGACTTCAAACATTCCCAGTAATTTAAATGTTTGATTGAATCTGTGCGAGGAGTGAAGGTTCTCTGCACGTTCTCCAAGTCTGCAGTTTTGCTTGCCTTGAACGGAGCTGTTAGCGCTCAATATTCCAGCCTAAAAGGAACAAGTAACTTAAAAAAATATCATCCATGATTTGACAACTCTTCTTTTGAAGGCTTAAGGTAGCCAGCCTATCATTTTCCTTGCGGTTGTAGTAATGAGATTGTTGTGATCCTTCGTGAGATTTTCTAACATTATCACTCCTAGGTCTCTCACATTAATTCTAAGCTCTATGGAGTGATTTGAGATTATTTTATACTCTGCCCTAGTCTTTATTTCCTCAGTCTTTCCATAACGGAGTAACTGAAACTTGTCCTCATTGAACATCATCTTGTTGTCAGTGGCCCACTGGAAGACGATCCTGTACCAGATCAGGTCTCCTGGTTGCTGGTTTGATTGATCAGGCTATTGCTGCCAGTTGCACGGGCTATTACTGCCAGTTGCACGAAGGCCAACGTTTTTATTACAGTCCAGTTCATCAGTACAACAGCCCGGTTCACCAGTACCAAAGCCCGGTTCACCAGTACCACAGCCCGGTTCACCAGTACTACAGCCCGGTTCACCAGTACCACAGCCCGGTTCACCAGTACTACAGCCTGGTTCACCAGTACTACAGCCCGGTTCATCAGTACCAAAGCCCGGTTCACCAGTACCACAACCCGGTTCACTAGGAACCTACTTGAACATTTTTTTTTTTTTAATATTTTAAGAGAAATTGATATAATCTACCATAATTCTTGTTTGGTTTTGACCCACGTTGGAAAAAAAACATGAATATTTATTGTAAAAATAATCATTTATATTTAAATTTTTTGTTACTATTGCATTAAGTTTATATTCAGGGGCGTCAGCGTGCTGACACCTGATTACTGGAAACACTAAAGATATCTGCAACTGTACTTACTGTATTTACAGTGAATACAACTGTACTTACTGTATTCACAGTGAGAATAACTGTACTTACTGTATTCACAGGGAATACAACTGTATTTACTGTATTCACAGTGAATACAACTGTATTTACTGTATTCACAGTGAATACAACTGTACTTACTGTATTCACAGATAATACAACTGTACTTACTGTATTCACAATGAGTACAAATGTATTTATTGTTGCCACAGTGAATACAGCTGTATTTACTGTATTCACAATGAGTACAAATGTATTTATTGTTTTCACAGTGAATACAACTGTACTTAATGTATTCACAATGAGTACAAATGTATTTATTGTTGCCACAGTGAATACAGCTGTATTTACTGTATACACAATGAATAGAAATGTATTTACTGCATTCATAATGAATATAAATGTATATACTGTATTCATAATGAATACAAATGTATTTACTGTATTCATAATTAACACAACTGTATTTTCTGTAGCACAGGCGAGAATCACGCATCATAAGTTACACCTGTGTATAGTGTTGGAGGGACTGATACCCATATCTTACATCATAAGTTACACCTGATACCCATATCTTACATCATAAGTTACACCTGATACCCATATCTACTCATTGAAATACTCCCTCAGAGCCCCAGGCGCGGCAGATTACTTGATAAGTTAATGCAAACTTTTCTTGATTAATCAGGCTGTGGTGGGTGCGTGGTGGTGGGGTGAGGCATGGGCGACGTTGGGTGAGGCGTGGGTGGAGTGGGGTGAGGCGTGGGCGGCGTGGGATGAGGCGTGGTTAGTTTGCGTGAGATACAGACGGATGCATCACCGGGTCGCCTTGGTTACTGCCTCTGGCACTTGTGACGTCAAAAGTGTGCCAGACATGTTGATTCTCATCTCGTTTGTAACCCACTTTCGTTCTCATTCTCTTTTCCTCATTCTCTCTCTCATTCTCTCTCTCATTCTCTCTCTCATTCTCTCTCTCATTCTCTCTCATTCTCTCTCATTCTCTCTCATACTCTCTCTCATGATCTCTCTCTCGCTGTGTCTCAAATTATTATTACTATATTATTATTATTTTATTATTATTATTATTATTATTATTATTATTATTATTATTATTATTATTATTATTAAAGTGGTTGCTTAAATTTTTACTTCTTCCCACTTTTCATTTATATTTCGCTCATAACAAGAGAACGCCGATCGGCTTTAAACTTTCAACTCTGGTGTACGACCACTAAGGCCGGATTCTAGGAACAGTTGGCGTGTGCAGTGGGTCCCATGACCAACGTAGTAGGACCCATTCCCAACATCCTGGAATGACTCCGATAACCTGCAAAAGCCTCAGTGGCGGAGCTTCAAACGTTGGTAAGAGGCGTCTCCTGCTTAGACGACGGTGGAGGGTGAAATTATAGGTGGAGAGTGGAATTATAGGTGGAGAGTGGAATTATAGGTGGAGAGTGGAATTATAGGTGGAGGTGGAATTATAGGTGGAGGGTGGAATTATAGGTGGAGGGTGGAATTATAGGTGGAGGGTGGAATTATAGGTGGAGAGTGAAATTATAGATGCACATTTTCCAATTTTGTGTGTAAAATAGTATGAATTTTTTATTCTCTTTTTTTTCAATCACATTAAATATATTTAAGTTTACGTCTTGTGAACGACGTCAATATTTAAAGGGCGACGCATCTTGCTGATGCGTCTGAGCTGTGCTCACACCTCTGTAACACAATTGTCCTCAAAGATTTGTTAAGTTATACCTTGAATTAAGGAAAGATCCTGGACTTCACCTTACGAAACAGACAAAGCAAATGGGACAGTAATTATGGACAAGGTAGATTATAGTGGAAAAATGAACATGTTATTAGAAAACAAGGGTACTTGCCCATTAAGTTTTGGTCGAGGGCGTGCAAATATCTGAATGCACTAAAGAACAAAAAGTCAGTAGTGGACCAAGTAAATGGTCCAAGTCGGACCGAAACGTCGTCGTAAGCTCCTCTCTCCTATGTTCGGGTTATTTTTTGTATTGTTTTGAATTCACTAATTTACAAAAAAAATATATATACTTGGAGTCGTTGGAATCCGTGCTATATTTGGAGAATGTCTCTTCTGATCGCTTTCAAACTTTTTGATGATGGGCCTTATTAAAAGAAAGCTTGGCTTGATCCTCCAGGAGGCCTGGTCTGGGGACCAGGCCGCGGTCTCAGACAAGGGGAAACTTCCTTCAGGAAACTGCTTTCAGGTATCCATATAATAACTAGAGAAGACGTCTTCTGGTAGGCTTCAAACGCTTAAACGTTAGAATATCATAATAACAATTTTTGTTTTTTTAATTTGAGCTCTGCACGTAACAATTTGGCAAATTGACACTGACTTTCTCTGTGGCCTTTGTAAGTAGCTTCAGAACGCCTTGTCTGATCGGCTTCAAATTTTCAAACCTGGTCAGCTATTGCTTGGTGAAGGTCCGTGGAGTCATTGACAAGTGCAGGTGTCCTCTGCCCAGTTTTATATAGACCATTCCCTAAATTTGTGTCCATAATATAACTCTAGGAAACTTCTTTTGATTGGCTTCAAAATTACAACAGTGGTGTATCCTACTTAGAAGAAGGTTGGTGTTGTCAGTGGAGTGTGTAGATGCCGTTTTGCCACATTTAATCTCGAGATTGTACATGACTGCTAGCAGGAACAGCCTGGTTGATCTAGCAATCGACAAGAAACGCTTTCTCCAGGCTAGGCTGCGAGGGGAGAGCCCTGAAAGCGATCAGGGTGTTACAGGAGATGCAGTGGCGATCCCCTGCAAGACAGAGTGCCAGAGAGGAAAACTAAGTTCCTGAAAAGATTGTGCTTGACTGGAATGTGTTCAAGGGACCTCGAGCTGCCATTTACACCAGTTTGCTGGATCAAAAGGCACCAAAGACCGGCCAGTGTGTCCAGGCGTCGAGTGGGAGCTGCAGGTGGTGTTCCCAGAACATCATCAACTGAGAGTGTTCCTGGAAAGTCAATTCGTGTGATGTGTTGAGGCAACTGTGAGGAGCCACAGCCACGCTAGAGTGACTTAATACCTCTTCTTCATTATAAGTTGCTGCCTCTCTGCTACGTTTATGTTGTAATCTCGGCAGCAAATCCAAGAGCGTAATAAATACTTTTACCGCTGGCAGACATGTGGCATGAGAACGGGTATAAGAGGTGGCGGAGGCGCAGGTGTTGGAGGAGCAGAACAAGTGTGAGAGTCTCGTAACAAATGTCAGTTGTGAGCTTACATAGTTTGTGGTTCACTACTGCCTTCCTGGCACACAGCTACACACCCGGTGGTCCACTATTGAATCCCTGACACACAGCAAAACACCCAGTGGTCCACTATTGCCTCCCTGACACAGTTACACTCCCAGTGGTCCACTACTGCCTCCCTGACACAGCTACACTCCCAGTGGTCCACTACTGCCTCCCTGACACAGCTACACTCCCAGTGGTCCACTACTGCCTCCCTGACACAGCTACACTCCCAGTGGTCCACTACTGCCTCCCTGACACAGCTACACTCCCAGTGGTCCACTACTGCCTCCCTGACACACAGCTACACTCCCAGTGGTCCACTACTGCCTCCCTGACACAACTGCACTCCCAGTGGTCCACTACTGCCTTACTGACACACAGCTACACTCCCAGTGGTCCACTACTGCCTTACTGACACACAGCTACACACCCAGTGGTCCACTACTGCCTCCCTGACACACAGCTACACACCCAATGGTCCACTACTGCGTTACTGACACAGCTACACTCCCAGTGGTCAACTACTGCCTCCCTGACACACAGCTACACACCCAATGGTCCACTACTGCCTTACTGACACAGCTACACTCCCAGTGGTCCACTACTGACTCCCTGACACACAGCTACACAGCCAGTGGTCCAATACTGCATCCCTGACACACAGCTACACTCCCAGTGGTCCACTACTGACTCCCTGACACACAGCTACACAGCCAGTGGTCCAATACTGCCTTACTGACACACAGCTACACTCCCAGTGGTCCACTACTGCCTCCCTGGCACACAGCTATACATCCAGTGGTCTACTACTGCTTTCCTGACACACAGCTACACTCCCAGTGGTCCACTACTGCCTCCCTGACACAGTTACACTACCAGTGGTCCACTACTGCCTCCCTGACACACAGCTACACACCTAGTGGTCCACTACTGCCTCCCTGACACACAGCTACACTCCCAGTGGTCCACTACTGAATCCCTGACACACAGCTACACACCCAGTGGTCCACTACTGCCTCCCTGACCCACAGCTACACTCCCAGAGGGCCACTACTGCCTTACTGACACACAGCTACACTCCCAGTGGTCCACTACTGCCTCCCTGACACAGCTACACACCCAGTGGTCCGCTACTGCCTCCCTGACACACAGCTACACTCCCAGTGGTCCACTACTGCCTTACTGACACACAGCTACACTCCCAGTGGTCCACTACTGCCTCCTGACACACAGCTACACTCCCAGTGGTCCACTACTGCCTCCCTGCCACACAGCTACACTCCCAGTGGTCCACTACTGCCTTACTGACACACAGCTACACTCCCAGTGGTCCACTACTGCCTCCCTGACACATACATACCCAGTGGTCCACTACTGCCTCCCTGCCACACATCTACACTCCCAGTGGTCCACTACTGCCTCCCTGCCACACAGCTACACTCCCAGTGGTCCACTACTGCCTCCCTGACACAGCTACACTCCCAGTGGTCCACTACTGCCTCCCTGCCACACAGCTACACTCCCAGTGGTCCACTACTGCCTCCCTGACACACAGCTACACTCCCAGTGGTCCACTACTGCCTCCCTGACACAGCTACACTCCCAGTGGTCCACTACTGCCTCCTGCACACAGCTACACTCCCAGTGGTCCACTACTGCCTCCCTGACAAACAGCTACACTCCCAGTGATCCACTACTGCCTCCCTGACACACAGCTACACTCCCAGTGGTCCACTACTGCCTTCCTGACACACAACTATATACCCAGTGTTTCACTACTGCCTTACTGACACACAACTATATACCCAGTGGTCCACTACTGCCTCCCTGACACACAGCTACACTCCCAGTGGTCCACTACTGCCTTACTGACACACAACTATATACCCAGTGTTCCACTACTGCCTTACTGACACACAGCTACACTCCCAGTGGTCCACTACTGCCTCCCTGACACAGCTACACACCCAGTGGTCCACTACTGCCTCCCTGACACACAGCTACACTCCCAGTGGTCCACTACTGCCTTACTGACACACAGCTACACTCCCAGTGGTCCACTACTGCTTCCCTGACACAGATACATACCCAGTTGTGCACTACTGCCTCCCTGACACACAGCTACACTCCCAGTGGTCCACTACTGCCTCCCTGACACACAGCTACACTCCCAGTGGTCCACTACTGCCTCTCTGACACACAGCTACACTCCCAGTGATACACTACTGCCTCCTGACACACGCTACACTCCCAGTGATCCACTACTGCCTCCCTGACACACAGCTACACTCCCAGTGGTCCACTACTGCCTCCCTGACACACAGCTACACTCCCAGTGGTCCACTACTGCCTCCCTGACACACAGCTACACTCCCAGTGATCCACTACTGCCTCCCTGACACACAGCTACACTCCCAGTGGTCCACTACTGCCTCCTGACACAGCTACACTCCCAGTGGTCCACTACTGCCTCTCTGACACACAGCTACACTCCCAGTGATCCACTTCTGCCTCCCTGACACACAGCTACACTCCCAGTGGTCCACTACTGCCTCCCTGACACACAGCTACACTCCCAGTGGTCCACTACTGCCTCTCTGACACACAGCTACACTCCCAGTGATCCACTACTGCCTCCCTGACACACAGCTACACTCCTAGTGGTCCACTACTGCCTCCCTGACACACAGCTACACTCCCAGTGGTCCACTACTGCCTCCCTGACACACAGCTACACTCCCAGTGGTCCACTACTGCCTCCCTGACACAGCTACACAACCCGCAGCACCTACACATCCACCATCTATCCATGAAAGTATTAACGCGTTCATCAATCTCCTAGAATATGTTGTGATCATAATAGACTTGATGTTTGGGAGTGGCTTCCCAGGAACAAACATTGTTACTGGTAATGAAAATTCATATGTTGGTGGTCTGGGTTTCATGGTCGTTGATAGTGTAGGTTTCATGGTCACTGGTGGTTGAGTGTCCTGTGTTGGTTTTATGGATCTTGTGTTCTGCTGTGTTTGTGCTGATTATCCTGTGTTCTGCTGTGTTGGTGCTGATGATCCTGTGTTTTGCTGTGTTGGTGCTGATGATCCTGTGTTCTGCTGTGTTGGTGCTGCTGATCCTGTGTTCTGCTGTGTTGGTGCTGCTGATCCTGTGTTCTACTGTGTTGGTGCTGATGATCCTGTGTTCTGCTGTGTTGGTGCTGATGATCCTGTGTTCTACTGTGTTGGTGCTGATGATCCTGTGTTCTACTGTGTTGGTGCTGATCCTGTGTTTCGCTGTGTTGGTGCTGATCCTGTGTTCTACTGTGTTGGTGCTGATCCTGTGTTCCGCTGTGTTGGTGCTGATGATCCTGTGTTCCGCTGTGTTGGTGCTGATTCTGTGTTCCGCTGTGTTGGTGCTGATGATCCTGTGTTCCGCTGTGTTTGTGCTGATCCTGTGTTCTACTGTGTTGGTGCTGATGATCCTGTGTTCTACTGTGTTGGTGCTGATTATCCTGTGTTCTACTGTGTTGGTGCTGATGATCCTGTGTTCCACTGTGTTGGTGCTGATCCTGTGTTCTACTGTGTTGGTGCTAATGATCCTTTGTTCCACTGTGTTGGTGCTGATCCTGTGTTCCGCTGTGTTGGTGCTGATGATCCTGTGTTCTACTGTGTTGGTGCTGATGATCCTGTGTTCTACTGTGTTGGTGCTGATGATCCTGTGTTCTACTGTGTTGGTGCTGATGATCCTGTGTTCTACTGTGTTGGTGCTGATGATCCTGTGTTCTACTGTGTTGGTGCTGATGATCCTGTGTTCTACTGTGTTGGTGCTGATCCTGTGTTCTGCTGTGTTGGTGCTGATGATCCTGTGTTCTACTGTGTTGGTGCTGCTGATCCTGTGTTCTACTGTGTTGGTGCTGATGATCCTGTGTTCTGCTGTGTTGGTGCTGATGATCCTGTGTTCTACTGTGTTGGTGCTGATGATCCTGTGTTCTACTGTGTTGGTGCTGATCCTGTGTTTCGCTGTGTTGGTGCTGATCCTGTGTTCTACTGTGTTGGTGCTGATCCTGTGTTCCGCTGTGTTGGTGCTGATGATCCTGTGTTCCGCTGTGTTGGTGCTGATTCTGTGTTCCGCTGTGTTGGTGCTGATGATCCTGTGTTCCGCTGTGTTGGTGCTGATCCTGTGTTCTACTGTGTTGGTGCTGATGATCCTGTGTTCTACTGTGTTGGTGCTGATGATCCTGTGTTCTACTGTGTTGGTGCTGATGATCCTGTGTTCCACTGTGTTGGTGCTGATCCTGTGTTCTACTGTGTTGGTGCTAATGATCCTTTGTTCCACTGTGTTGGTGCTGATCCTGTGTTCCGCTGTGTTGGTGCTGATGATCCTGTGTTCTACTGTGTTGGTGCTGATGATCCTGTGTTCTACTGTGTTGGTGCTGATGATCCTGTGTTCTACTGTGTTGGTGCTGATGATCCTGTGTTCTACTGTGTTGGTGCTGATGATCCTGTGTTCTACTGTGTTGGTGCTGATGATCCTGTGTTCTACTGTGTTGGTGCTGATCCTGTGTTCTGCTGTGTTGGTGCTGATGATCCTGTGTTCTACTGTGTTGGTGCTGATGATCCTGTGTTCTACTGTGTTGGTGCTGATGATCCTGTGTTCTACTGTGTTGGTGCTGATGATCCTGTGTTCTACTGTGTTGGTGCTGATGATCCTGTGTTCTACTGTGTTGGTGCTGATGATCCTGTGTTCCACTGTGTTTTTGCTGATGATCCTGTGTTCCACTGTGTTTTTGCTGATGATCCTGTGTTGCGAGCAGTGTATATTGCACTACCAGGGATGGAGTTGTTAGTGAGTGGCCTGCCAGTTGTGCTAGTGCTCTCTTCTTTACGCTGATTGGACGCCAAGTTAACAAACTTGGAACACTGATCAGTGATGGGCTGTGATTGGTCGGGTGAGTTATACATGGACTGTGATTTGTCGGGTGAGTTATACCTGGGCTGTGACTGGTCGGGTGACGTGTCCCTGTCGTGGCTGACAATGTAAATTGGACAGGCGTTGCCTCTGGGTTGTGATTGGCCGGATGTTGACGGCTGTCTAGTGTTTACATGGCTGGCTTTTACAGACCTCTCAGGGTTTATTTTCTTCCTGCTGTCAGGGTTTATGGTGCCAGCGTTTGACATCCGGGTAAATGTTTCCTCTGGTGTCACTACCACCACCTGGATGGTCTGTGGTGGCACTTCCACCACCTGTATGGTCTTTGGTTTCACTGCCACCACCTGGATGGCTCTTAGGTCATGAGCATCTTCTGTGAGTCTTTACTGTTGCATGGCTCTGCCATTGCGTCATGTGTCTTCTGAGTGCATGTTGTCAGTCATTGCTGAGTGCATGTTGTCAGTCATTGCTGAGTGCATGTTGTCAGTCATTGCTGAGTGCATGTTGTCAGTCATTGCTGAGTGCATGTTGTCAGTCATTGCTGAGTGCATGTTGTCAGTCATTGCTGAGTGCATGTTGTCAGTCATTGCTGAGTCGTTTCAGTCATTGCTGAGTGATTTTTTGTCAGTCATTCTAGTGCTTTGTCAGTCAGTTCTGAGGTTTCTATCTATCTCTCTTCATCTATTGCTGAGTGTCATTTATTATTTTCATCATTCTATTCTATGCTTTTTTTCACTCTCTGAGTTTCTCTCTCTCCTCTCTCTCTCTCTCTCTCTCCTTCTCTCTCTCTCTCTCTCTCTCTCTCTCTCTCTCTCTCTCTCTCTCTCTTCTCTCTCTCTCTCTCTCTCTCTCTCTCTCTCTCTCTCTCTCTCTCTCTCTCTCTCTCTCTCTCTCTCTTCTCTCTCTTCTCTTTCTCTCTCTTCTCTCTTCTCTCTTCTCTCTCTTCTCTCTCTTCTC
This sequence comes from Cherax destructor, assembly GCA_009830355.1. NCBI lineage: Eukaryota > Metazoa > Arthropoda > Malacostraca > Decapoda > Parastacidae > Cherax > Cherax destructor. The sequence goes on from WNWK01000387.1 coordinate 62,643, forward strand.
TCTTCTTCTCTCTCTCTCTTCTTCTCTCTTCTCTCTTTCTCTCTTTCTCTCTTTCTTCTCTCTCTCTCTTCTCTCTCTTCTCTCTCTTCTCTTCTTCTCTCTCTTCTCTCTCTTCTCTCTCTTCTCTCTCTCTCTCTCTCTCTCTTCTCTCTCTCTCTCTTCTCTCTCCTCTCTCTCTCCTCTCTCTCCTATCTCTCTCTCTCTCTCCTCTCTCTCTCTCTCCTTCTCTCTCTCTCTCTCTCTCTCTCTCTCTCTCTTTTCTCTCTCTCTCTCTCTCTCTCTCTCACACACACACAATACACGAGAGTGGTCACAACACCTGGCTGGTGTGTTGACCTTCTTCAATGTTCACTTGTGTTTGATGACTGCTGCGGTGGAAGGAGCACTCAGAGGATACAAAGTGACCCACCCACTCTGTAGGAGTGAAGGATTCTGGGGTAAAGAGAATGCAGAAGGAAGCTGGGGAGTGGTGATGGAGTAGAGAAGGATGAGGAAGATACAGATGCGGGAGAGATGAAGAGAGAAGGAGAAAGGAAATGTTAAGGGAGGGGAGGGGAAATGGACAGGGTCAAAGGAGGAAAGGAAGTGAAATTGGAAGAGGAGGAAGAGGAATAGTAGTAGTAATAGCAGGAGTAGAATTAGAAATAGTAAATATAAATCCTGCAAAGAGTAGTGTTAGTCATTCACTTCACAATCTGAGGGCGGAAATTAATCATTTTTCTTGTAAAACCAACCTACTGACATAAAACCATTTCATGTCTCTTAAACCAGCTACTTTTTTGACAAGCAGTAATTTCCTGCCTCCTGGACAAATATCTAACCAAATAGGTTGTTATGGTTTACGGGTTGCTAGAATCAACAGCATGGTTGATCGGTCAGTTTGTCCTCAGGATACGTAAGGCCGCCCATCATGCACCACTTGTGACAGTGTCATTGTACCTAGCTCACCAGCTAGGTACAATGACAGTGTCATTGTACCTAGCTCACCAGCTAGGTACAATGACACTATCATTGTACCTAGCTCACCAGCTAGGTACAATGACACTATCATTGTACTAGCTCACCAGCTAGGTACAATGACACTATCATTGTACCTAGCTGGTGAGCAGGGTGTTACGCTATACTGTCTGGCCTTGCTTGTCATGTAGCCATTGGCCACACCTGGCACCAGGTGGCCCCGAGAAGGCCACCTGGGTACTGAGTGGCACCAGATGTTAGTCACAGGCAGCAGAGAGTGCCACGATACCTGGCACTCGGCTACCAAACAAGTGCCAACTTCTCCGGTGTCACAAAATTTGTCAAAATCGTACCAAAATAGTTTATATATAAAAATATTTTCATATATATCATGTTTGAAGATGTAAACTCGTGTGGGTCATTCAACTCATGGTGCGGAGGCTCGAACCCCTGTCCGTTCATCGGGACACAGACAACACCACCAAACATGGTGGTGTGTCAACCATACCACCATTCCTGGTGTACCCTGGCACCATGCCTGGTTTACCCTCACAGCATGTAAATCATGGCACTATTCTTGGTGTATCCTGATAGTGTGGGCACTATGGCACTATTCCTAGTGTAACTTGGTAATGTGTTAATCATACACTATTCCTAGCGCCCCTGATATTTCGTGTATCATGGCACCATTCATTTTGTACCTGACAGTGAACCATAGCACCATTCCTGGTGTCCCTGGCAGCTGGTGAACTATAGCACCATTCCTGGTGCCAGGGTGTGCACAGGGAGGAATGTATTGACTAACGTCGAGGTATGTGCTATAAGATGCCAAAGTGAGGCAGACTGTGCCAGCTACTGCCATGGCCAGCTGTTGTCAGTTCCAGCTGGTGGCATGGGTTTAAAGCCTATCGACTACACTAGGTTTATTAAGACTGCATGTCATGTCACCTATTTACCACCGGTTAATTAAGAATACTTTAATCCCTAAAATGGGGATTAAGTAAACTTTCAATGTATGTATACAGAGATGCATTCCTCAGGGTTTACACAGAGATGCATTCCTCAGGGTGTACACAGAGATGCATTCCTCGCGGTGTACACAGAGATGCATTCCTCGCGGTGTACACAGAGATGCATTCCTCGCGGTGTACACAGAGATGCATTCCTCGCGGTGTACACAGAGATGCATTCCTCACAGTGTACACAGAGATGCATTCCTCACAGTGTACACAGAGATGCATTCCTCGCGGTGTACACAGAGATGCATTCCTCGCGGTGTACACAGAGATGCATTCCTCACAGTGTACACATAGATGCATTCCTCACAGTGTACACAGAGATGCATTCCTCACAGTGTACACAGAGATGCATTCCTCACAGTGTACACAGATGCATTCCTCACGGTGTACACAGATGCATTCCTCACAGTGTACACAGATGCATTCCTCACAGTGTACACAGAGATGCATTCCTCGCAGTGTACACAAAGATGCATTCCTCACAATGTACACAGAGATGCATTCCTCACGGTGTACACAGAGATGCATTCCTCGCGGTGTACACAGAGATGCATTCCTCGCGGTGTACACAGATGCATTCCTCGCGTTGTACACAGAGATGCATTCCTCGCGGTGTACACAGAGATGCATTCCTCGCGGTGTACACAGATGCATTCCTCGCGGTGTACACAGAGATGCATTCCTCGCGGTGTAAAGAGATGCATTCTCACAGTGTACACAGAGATGCATTCCTCACAGTGTACACAGAGATGCATTCCTCGGTGTACACAGAGATGCATTCCTCGCGGTGTACACAGAGATGCATTCCTCACAGTGTACACAGATGCATTCCTCACGGTGTACACAGAGATGCATTCCTCGCGGTGTACACAGAGATGCATTCCTCGCGGTGTACACAGAGATGCATTCCTCGCGGTGTACACAGAGATGCATTCCTCACAGTGTACACAGAGATGCATTCCTCACGGTGTACACAGAGATGCATTCCTCACAGTGTACACATAGATGCATTCCTCACAGTGTACACAGATGCATTCCTCGCGGTGTACACAGAGATGCATTCCTCGCAGTGTACACAGAGAAGCATTCCTCGCAGTGTACACAGAGATGCATTCCTCGCAGTGTACACAGATGCATTCCTCGCAGTGTACACAGATGCATTCCTCGCAGTGTACACAGATGCATTCCTCGCAGTGTACACAGAGATGCATTCCTCGCAGTGTACACAGATGCATTCCTCACAGTGTACACAGAGATGCATTCCTCGCGGTGTACACAGATGCATTCCTCAGTGTACACAGAGATGCATTCCTCACAGTGTACACAGAGATGCATTCCTCACAGTGTACACAGATGCATTCCTCGCGGTGTACACAGAGATGCATTCCTCGCAGTGTACACAGAGAAGCATTCCTCGCAGTGTACACAGAGATGCATTCCTCGCAGTGTACACAGATGCATTCCTCGCAGTGTACACAGAGATGCATTCCTCGCAGTGTACACAGATGCATTCCTCACAGTGTACACAGAGATGCATTCCTCGCGGTGTACACAGATGCATTCCTCAGTGTACACAGAGATGCATTCCTCACAGTGTACACAGAGATGCATTCCTCACAGTGTACACAGAGATGCATTCCTCGCAGTGTACACAGAGATGCATTCCTCACAGTGTACACAGAGATGCATTCCTCGCGGTGTACAGAGATGCATTCCTCACAGTGTACACAGAGATGCATTCCTCAGTGTACACAGAGATGCATTCCTCGCAGTGTACACAGAGATGCATTCCTCGCAGTGTACACAGAGATGCATTCCTCGCAGTGTACACAGAGATGCATTCCTCGCAGTGTACACAGAGATGCATTCCTCGCGGTGTACACAGAGATGCATTCCTCGCGGTGTACACAGAGATGCATTCCTCGCGGTGTACAGAGATGCATTCCTCACAGTGTACACAGAGATGCATTCCTCGCGGTGTACAGAGATGCATTCCTCGCAGTGTACACAGAGATGCATTCCTCACAGTGTACAGAGATGCATTCCTCACAGTGTACACATATGCATTCCTCGCAGTGTACACAGAGATGCATTCCTCAGTGTACACAGAGATGCATTCCTCAGTGTACACAGAGATGCATTCCTCGCAGTGTACACAGAGATGCATTCCTCACAGTGTACACAGAGATGCTTTCCTCGCAGTGTACACAGATGCTTTCCTCGCAGTGTACACAGAGATGCATTCCTCGCAGTGTACACAGAGATGCATTCCTCACGGTGTACAGAGATGCATTCCTCGCAGTGTACACATAGATGCATTCCTCACGGTGTACAGAGATGCATTCCTCGCAGTGTACACAGAGATGCATTCCTCACAGTGTACACAGAGATGCATTCCTCGCGGTGTACAGAGATGCATTCCTCGCAGTGTACAGAGAGATGCATTCCTCACGGTGTACACAGAGATGCATTCCTCAGTGTACACAGAGATTCATTCCTCACGGTGTATACAGAGATGCATTCCTCAGTGTACACAGATGCATTCCTCACGGTGTATGTATCTCTCAGAAAAGTTGGAATGTGCACGCGTATCATGGGCGGTGCGGGTTCGTTTAAATTATCATTTTCTGAAAAAGGATAGAGATCATACGTATATTAATCTACGCAAATGGGAATGCCGACGCTGTAATGTACAGTGTTGAAACCTAGAAGTGCCGGACTTCAATGTATTTTAGTGGTGTGTGTTTACATTTGCTTGTATGATGCGCGCACCGGACCACAACCAGCTGAAGGACGGGAGAGAGGGGAGGGGGGAGGGGATGAATCAATCAGGCGGGGCATAATATTTTTCGGGGGAGGGGGAGGGACAAAAGCATGATATAGGCAGAGATGAGCGAGAGAGTGATTGGTTGTGGTGTTGGCTTTATGCATCAAGAAACCTGACAGATGTCTGTTGACACTTGTCGGAACATGACCAGCAGCTGGTTATAGCATCATGTTTTACCCCAGCTACATTTTACATCAGTTACTGGGAGTATCTTCCCCACGGCCCGGTCTCACACCAGGCCTCCTAGGTTAAAAAAGGAATATTATAGGATTAAGAACTATTAAGAAGCACACAGTAAAGTATAAGGTATATGTTACTGAATGCAAGTAGATGTTTGTAAGATCAACCAGCCTTCTTGCGTGCTCATATGAGGCAGGAAATTTCAGTAATCCTGCCAGAGGGACAAAAAAATAACAGACTTACATTTCACAGTCACTTAACAGTGATCACTGTCTGGTTGTGTACCGAGAGTGAGTGTGAGGGGGCTCTTGATTCAAGGGTCAGACCTGACCTTCCCCATGGATTAAACCTCAATGCCTCCTATTTGTTCAGGCGTTGTATAATCCCTTCTTGTTTATTGCTAACCATGAATGCAATGATAATAATAATAATAATAATAATAATAATAATAATAATAATATAAAACAATTTATAGTTGGCAGCTTAATGAACCAAACTGTTGCTGCTGCCCACGAAATCGTAATGACACGATTGCAAACAAACCATACCACTGGTGGGGTTCGAACCCCACCCGTGGTATGGTTTGTTGCTGCTGCATTTTAGTTGATCACTCTACAGATTTAAAATTAGGAAAAATGTTTCTTGCAGTACTTCTTGAGGATGGATTGAGAGTCTTGCGTCAGGTTAATGAAAGAAATGTAAAGAACAACAACAGCAGCAGCAGCAGTAGCAGCAGCAGCAGCAGCAGCAGCAGCAGCAGCAGCAGTAGCAGTAGCAGTGAGGTTGCCTACTTCTCCAAATATTGTTGAGCGCCTGGGACAGTAATTTAATCAGTTTGGCTCCTGTATCATAACTTGCTCTAACTAACCTCATCATCTTACCCCTCCTGCTGCTGCTGAGGTTGTGTCGGTCCTGCTGCTGCTGAGGTTGTGTCGGTTCTGCTGCTGCTGAGGTTGTGTCGGTTCTGCTGCTGCTGAGGTTGTGTCGGTCCTGCTGCTGCTGAGGTTGTGTCGGTCCTGCTGCTGCTGAGGTTGTGTCGGTCCTGCTGCTGCTGAGGTTGTGTCGGTCCTGCTGCTGCTGAGGTTGTGTCGGTCCTGCTGCTGCTGAGGTTGTGTCGGTCCTGCTGCTGCTGAGGTTGTGTCGGTCCTGCTGCTGCTGAGGTTGTGTCGGTCCTGCTGCTGCTGAGGTTGTGTCGGTTCTGCTGCTGCTGAGGCTGTGTCGGTGCTGTTACTGCTGCTGCTGCTTCTGCTTCTTTTGAGGCTGTGTCGGTGCTGCTGCTGCTTCTCCTTATGATGCTGTGTCTGTTGCTGTTGCTTTGCTGCTTCTGCTGTATCTGTTACTTCTGCTGCTGCTGTATCCGTTACTTCTGCTGCTGTATCCGTTACTTCTGCTGCTGTTCTGTTACTTCTGCTGCTGTGTATGTTACTTCTGTGGCTGTTGTTGTGTATATATTTACACTATACAATTGATTTCTTCTGACAGGCCTACAGAAGTCGTTGACTAATATAGAACGCATTTCTGTTGGCCAGGCAAGCTGCAGCTCGTGCAGCAGCAGCAGCTATAGAGCTAATTTTTGTTGTCAGGGCAACCACTGGAGCTTATTCACCGGTGAGGGAAATCCAGCGTAAAGATCAATAAGTTGCCTGTGTACTGGGCGTAAGAGGAATCGTGACCACAGGGCGTAGGGAGACAACTCGCCTCAGACTTGAGGAAAGGGAGTGTAGGGAGATTTACTTCCTCGGTGAAGGAGGAAAAACCCTATGGGGGAGATGGTTCCATCGTGGAAGTAATGCATAACTTCGTTGACATTTCTGTCGGCTGAGTGTTTCGAGGACTCCTTGTCCCTCACTACGTTGTTAACGGGTCGCGTACAGCTTGTGAGCGCCCGCACGCGATTGCATTTTATTCACTGCTAAATTAGGCGCACCGCTGACTGCTGGCGGTCGGTAGGTTACTGAGTCTTTTGATCCCACATCATGTGTGTGTGTTTACTGACCAGGTGAACTAATATTATTGATCGTTTTAGATTTTAATTGTCAATACAATGTTAGCTGTGATTTTGTAGGAAGAATTGGTGTTGGTGAGGAATTAATGGATGTTTATGGGGAAGAATGGTTGCTTCTGTGTGACTCCTGGGGGAGTAACACAGCTTGTTTGTACCCATCAGGGTTAGTTGCAGTGCAGTGATGTGGTGGTGATGTGCTGTGACGTGGTGGTGATGTGCTGTGACGTGGTGGTGATGTGCTGTGACGTGGTTGTGACGAGCCTGGCCCATGGCCGGGCTCAGAGAGTAGATAAACTCTCGAAACTCTTCAAAGGTATATCAAAGGTATGGTACTGTGACGTGGTGGTTTGATATGGTTGTTGCGGTGAGAGGGATAGGCTGATAACTAAACAAGTTTCTGATATCGATACCATCAAAAATAGCCGATACCGCCGATATCGATCCTCTGGCACACCCCAATGTGGTGATGGTGACGATGGGATGTGGTGATGTGTTTTTTATGGTGTTGCTATGTGTTGGAAGTGATTGTGGTGTCACGTGACGGTGATTGTATGCTGAGGACTTACTAAACGAGTTATGTTAGTCATAGGCTGCTGGGCTTCCCCGGTTTGACTGATCTCAAACCTCAAGGGGCTCCAGATCTTACCTCCTCTTGACTCCAAGTACATCTTCCCACCACAGATGTGTGGGGGATGTAGGTGTATGCACATGACTGTCTCCCGAGAGTGTATGAACAGACTTGAAGAGGTCGTTTCCCTCCAGCAAGGATGCCTCTTCAAAATAGAGGTGGATGGCGCTCTGGCCATTACATTAGCACAAATGGCTCGTTGTCGCTGTGGCGTGGAGGCGCAGCGGGGGAGTAGATTATCCACCTGGATTTACATGATAATGAGAGAGAGGACGGACATGCATATGACATTGACCAGGCTTGAGAAGTACAGTAGTGTTATGCTACTGAATCATGAAGATCGTGGTTGTATCTTGTAGAACGTGGTTATATCTTGTAGATCGTGGTTATATATTGAAGAACGTGGTTATATATCATACAACGTGGTTGTGTCTTATAGAGCGTGGTTGTATCTTGAAGAACGCTGTTGATTAATTTAGAACGTCGTTGAATGTTGCAGAACTCAGTTTTATATTGCAGAGCGCAGTAGATTTTTTCCGGAATTCAATTGAATCTTGTAAATTGCCGTCCCATTGCATTTGTTTACGAGTGTGAGGAACTTTGCTCTGCATTGCTTGCACGAAAAAGGTTGTTCGAGGCAGAGCGAGCGCCTTTATTCTCTTAAGATTATGCAGACAGTGTGAGACTTAAACGAAACTGTTTCTGGTGTGATGGTGATGGTTGCTTGGTTTTGTTTATCAGATGATGGTGCGCTCGGTGCGTCTCTTCTGTTCCCGCTTCAAAAGTTTCTTTTGTCTTGATATTACATATATTGGCGTTATGGTATGTTATAATTGTTTTTTGCTTATCGTCGACATTTTAACCAAACCTGGGTTAACTCGGGAAGTTCAAGACATTTATTGAAACGTTTCTTCAATAAATGTCTTGAATTGTGCATGCGTGTCTTTGTCGACGTAACTCAGCAAGTGTATGAGGACCAAGACTTAACACCCTCCCATAAAGGGAATTATCAACAGACCCCCTAGTTGTCTTTAAGAGGGAACTTATTTATCAGGACCTTATAGGGCGTGTGACAATGTGGGTTCCTCGGACTTCATCTCCCAACACACTGGAGGACGCCCATGACTTGATCACAAACATGATCTGGCACGCAACATGACACTTGAACATATCGTACCGCAACCTAACCCAGGTTCAAGGTTGCAAAGATTCGAGCAGCTCAACACAATTCATCACGGGGTATTTTCAACAACGTCAATTGCAGCGGTAAATACATTAAATGGAAAATGCATCGTGACCTTACTGAAATATAGAAGGAGCACCATAACTACATACCAGTTCTAGAGCACAAGACACTAGAAACATGTGCCACCCTCACGCCATTTAGTAAATTGAAAATATGAAAGTTAGTAAAGAAGAAGAACGCCGCCTCTACAGTCAGACTTTCACAGAACTTCTTATAAAGCTCCACACTCAAGATCGAAACCGAACATTGGGTAAAGTAAAAAAGAATCCTTCATTGAGAGAGAGAGAGAGAGGAGGAGAGGAGAGAGTGAGAGAGTGAGAGAGAGTGAGAGAGAGTGAGAGTGAGAGAGAGGATGAGAGGAGAGTGAGAGAGATGAAGAGAGAGTGAGAGAGAGAGAGAGGAGAGAGAGAGAGAGAGAGGAGAGAGAGAGAGAGAGATAGATAGAGAGATAGATAGATAGATAGATAGAGAAAAAACACGAACGAACGAACCCAAAAAAGTCATCAGCAAAACTAAAAACTACTACAATCTACCTTTTCAACCATGCAAAATTAAAGAGAAAAAACTCCTTGCTTAATTAAGACAGAATTTCACTGACAAAGAAATTAGAGAAATGCTAATATGACAGGGGCTGCAGTGTTCAGTAGTCTTTTACACATACTGAAGGTAACTCTCACGACTTCTTCACGAATGTGAGGCCAAACTCTGACAAAATTTTAGAACAGCCAGTCATCCTCAAGCAAATGTTGATTTCTTGTGAGAGATTTTATGCAGTTTTTTTCCCCATATAGAAACATGCAGTCCAACGTGTGCACCACAGCCTGGTTGATCGGGAATTTGACTTGATCCTATTCGTGATGATTAATGTGATCTTGTGGTCTTTGCAGTGTATTACAAGATCAAGTTAACGGAACCCAAGACTGAAGAACGCTCAGAATATTGTCTCGTGTCTTGCAAAGGTTTTGATTGATCAATTTCGTTGAATTCGTGCAGTTAATGTTGTTACTTAAGCGTTGTGAGTTATCATTGTTTAGAAGTGATGGTGTATTGCTAGTTAAACGTGGACGAGGAGTGATGGTATATTGATGGTATGTCGGGGATGGTTGATGCCCAGTGCTGGAGGTTCAGTGTCATCCTATATTGTTACCTGTTTTCAAAGACCGCATCTCGTTTTCTTACGAGTTACCTGCGTCAGTTTCTGAACGACGAAAGCCACCTACTAATATAATATTGCTTATGACAGGTTAGGCTACTTTAAACTAAATTATTCTATATTTAAGAATAATTAACTAATAGCAGCGTGGGAGTGACTGGAGTTGTTTAATTTGTTGGAAACAGTACACTTGTTGTGTACAGTTTGAAGACTGTGTAGGGAGGCGCAAAGCGCACCCACCAGTGTCATAATAGTGATGATGTACAATACTAACAAGGTGATGAATAAGATTCATGAGCAACACTTTGGTATCTTTATTGTTGAAACGCTTCGGCAGTGACGATACCAAAGTGTTGCACATGTGTCTGGTTGAAGCTACTGTTGTTTACCAGTGTCTTGCTTCACCGCGACACACACGTCTTCACTTAACCATGAACGCACAAGACCACGTAAAACAGACACACAGCAGTCGGGGAATATGGAGAGCAGCTGCGTTTTGTCCAAGCCTGCCATCTGCTCAACAAACGCACAACATATGTCCAAGCCTGCCATCTGCTCAACAAACGCACAACATATGTCCAAGCCTGCCATCTGCTCAACAAACGCACAACATATGTCCAAGCCTGCCATCTGCTCAACAAACGCACAACAACATAATAGTAAATCTCTGAGACTACCTCAGTTCTGCCAGGGGCAGCCTTGCTGACACCCACAAAGTGCCCACCACTTGCCTCCAAGACACTGTACACTGTACGCGGGGGCGTTGATCCACGGAATACCCTCCAAGTAGACAGAATTCTCACATGGTGGTCATTGTAGACTAGTGGTAGTGTTGTTGACCTCAGGCGTGCCAGAAGCTGGCATTAACATCTTTATCCTGCCAGAACGTCAAGTTTGGCATCACCATCCCTGTGCTGGTTGTTTACTTAAGTATGGGCAGCTAATATTTACGGAGGGACATTCATAAGCTAATTTTTAACACAAAAAAAATCATCTTTAAATGTTACTTGTTGCATTACGCTCCTGTATATAAGGAAAAAATGAAGCATTTTTCTTTCTCCATGTTTTCTTTGCTACTCCTAATTATCTTTGTAACCTTATAATCATCACGTAATGAGAGGAAGAATATAGAATAAATAACAGAAGTATATATGAAATGTTTGCATGAGACCTGGTCACAGATCGGGCCGCGGGGGCGTTGACCCCCGGAACCCTTTCCAGGTATGGCGTAATTAGATGTTGATGATTTGTGAGTTTTGGTTATTTTGGATGGCTGTAGGTAATCAGTTGAGAGCTGCTCACATTGTACATATTGTCTTGTCTGGGTAAAATATACCTATATGGGATGAAATCTGAATATATCTCATTCTACAGGCGCTGAGTGAGCCATAAAGGTTTAGTAATAACCAGGGAATATAATATTAATGTCATAGGTGATTGTCGAAGCTGCCAAGGTCCACCCAAGGGTGAAGTTATACTATTTGGGTTGTAATGTACCTACTTCATGGTGGTGTGTTCAGTCATAGGATGGATGGCACTGCCCAGTACTATCTTTAAGGCATCATTCTGTCTCACAGGTTGGGTGGCGACGCCCAAGAAATTCACCTGTCGGGACAAATATTAAAATCTAAATCTTGTTGACGTGTAGAATGTCTCCACCATTCACCAGTATTTGTAGAGCTTTAGGTGTTTTACTAACAAGGAAGGAATACAATCAATGCCGAGCACAGTTTTCATAGTTCCTAGACGCATTTTGTTTAAAGTTTTTGATTGTGGCGATGGTGGTGTGTTGTGATAGTGGTGGCTGCTGGCCAGAGCTGATAGTGTGGTGGCTGCTGGCCAGAGCTGACAGTGTGGTGGCTGCTGGCCAGAGCTGACAGTGTGGTGGCTGCTGGCCAGAGCTGACAGTGTGGTGGCTGCTGGCCAGAGCTGACAGTGTGGTGGCTGCTGGCCAGAGCTGACAGTGTGGAGGCTGCTGGCCAGAGCTGACAGTGTGGAGGCTGCTGGCTAGAGCTGACAGTGTGGTGGCTGCTGGCCAGAGCTGACAGTGTGGTGGCTGCTGGCCAGAGCTGACAGTGTGGTGGCTGCTGGCCAGAGCTGACAGTGTGGTGGCTGCTGGCCAGAGCTGACAGTGTGGTGGCTGCTGGCCAGAGCTGACAATGTGGTGGCTGCTGGCCAGAGCTGACAGTGTGGTGGCTGCGGACCACAGCTGACAGTGTGGTGGCTGCTGGGCAAAGCTGACAGTGTGGTGGCTGCTGGCCAGAGCTGACAGTGTGGTGGCTGCTGGCCAGAGCTGATAGTGTGGTGGCTGCTGGCCAGAGCTGATAGTGTGGTGGAAGTGATTGCAGTGTGGTGGCAGCAGCTGATGGGTGGCCAACCTTGCCTTCGTTGTACAAGTTTCTCTCCTTCACTGGTTTATCACGTCTTCTATTTCCTGGTCTCGTGAAATTTAGAATTTTGTGGGAGTCATACATTTGTCTTGGCAGATATTGCACTGGGGTAAACAATGCCTAGCTTGGCCCCCAAGCCTCGGGATAATAAAATGAGATCAACCCTGCAGCCAGCCTTGGGTAACAAAGACCAAAAGGCATGCAAATGCTTGGACCACCTGGTAATGGTTCCAAGGATCATAGCCTGGTCAGTCAGGCTGTTGGTGCTGGCGGCACGCAGTCCCAAGTACTAGCCACGGTAGTTAAGCAGATCAAGAACATTTATATATTTATTTTTTTGAGGGATTAAAGTGTGATATGTTGTATATATCAAAGAAACAATAATTTGAAACCCCACATAATCATTTTATTGTATCTACAGGCATATCTTTCTTTTTGTCAACGTTTGGCATATATTTCCTTATTTGTTGTATTAGCTAGAGCATATTTTCCTGTGCCTGTATCTTATTTTTATATATCTTAATATAAATATATCTCTTTATATAAATATTCTTAATATAAATATTTTTTTACGAGTATTTCCTGGTATGTGTTGGTATCTGCTGACCTTGTTTCCAGATCGTGTCTCGAGGGACAATTCTTTTTTAAACTTGACTCGTTCGAACATTTTCTCGTTGTTTGCAGCTGTGGTGTTTTACAACTGCCTCAAATATTGGCGTGTGCTGTTGCTTGTTTGCAGCTGGCGTTCTCGCGTGTACAAACAGCATGAAACACACCTGGCGGAGTTAGCATTTGTCTGATAAAAGGAAAGGAAAATTGCTCAAAGCTTTGAAGTTTTGTTGGAGGAGTGAAGCGGCCGTCCAGCTGCAGCTACAAGGATTTTCAAAATCAATTTTTTCATTTGGGCGGAACATTGCTAGGAATTGTTGTCGTTGAAGAGACAGACACACACAGACACAGGCAGGCACAGGCACAGACACAGGCAGGCACAGATGCAGACACAGGCAGACACAGACAAGGGTCAGTCCTGGGACCGGTACTGTTTTTGGTATATATGAATGACATAACGGAAGGGATAGACTCAGATGATGTGAAGTTAATGAGAAGAATTAAATCAGTCGAGGATCAGGCAGGACTACAAAGAGACCTGGACAGGCTACAAGCCTGGTCCAGTAACTGGCTCCTTGAATTTAACCTCGCCAAATGTAAAGTCATGAAGATCGGGGAAGGGCAAAGAAGACCGCAGACAGAGTATAGTCTAGGTGGCCAAAGACTGCAAACCTCACTCAAGGAAAAGATCTTGGGGTGAGTATAATACCGAGCACATCTCCTGAGGCACACATCAATCAGATAACTGCTGCAGCATACGGGCGGCTGGCAAACCTAAGAATAGCGTTCCAATACCTCACTAAGGAATCGTTCAAGACTCTGTACACCATATACGTCAGGCCCATACTGGAGTATGCATCACCAGTTTGGAACCCACACCTGGTCAAGCACGTCAAGAAACTAGAGAACGTGCAAAGGTTTGCAACAAGACTAGTCCCAGAGCTAAGGGGATTGTCCTACGAAGAAAGGTTAAGGGAAATCGGCCTGACGACACTAGAGAACAGGAGGGTTAGGGGAGACATGATAACGACATATAAAATACTGCGAGGAATAGATAAGGTGGACAGAGACAAGATGTTCCAGAGAGGGGACACAGAAACAAGGGGTCACAATTGGAAGTTGAAGACTCCTATGAGTCAAAGAGATGTTAGGAAGTATTTCTTCAGTCGTAGAGTTGTCAGGAAGTGGAATAGCCTAGAAAGTGACGTAGTGGAGGCAGGAACCATACATAGTTTTAAGACGAGGTTTGATAAAGCTCATGGAGCAGGGAGAGAGAGGACCTAGTAGCAATCAGTGAAGGGGGGGGCAGGAGCTATGACTCGACCCCTGCAACCACAAATAGGTGAGTACAGGCAGGCACAGACGCAGGCAGACACAGACAGGCACAGCCAAGACAGGCATAGATATGACACAGACAGGCATAGACACAGGCAGGCACAGACACAGGCAGGCACAGACACAGGCAGGCACAGACACAGACAGGCACATACACAGACAGGCACAGACACAGACAGGCATAGATATGACACAGGCAGGCACAGACACAGGCAGGCACAGACACAGGCAGGCACAGACACAGGCAGACACAGGCAGGCACAGACACAGACAGGCACAGACACAGGCAGGCACAGATTCAGGCAGACACAGACACAGGCAGGCACAGACACAGGCAGACACAGACACAGGCAGACACAGACACAGGCAGACACAGACACAGGCAGGCACAGGCACAGCACAGACAGGACAGACAGGCAGGCACAGACACAGGCAGGCACAGACACAGGCAGGCACAGACACAGGCAGGCACAGACACAGGCAGGCACAGACACAGGCAGGCACAGACACAGGCAGGCACAGACACAGGCAGGCACAGACAGGCAGGCACAGACACGAGACAGACAGCATACACAGGCAGACACAGACACAGGCAGGCACAGACAGGCAGGCCCCGGGATGCTAGTGTTATATCACCCGGCCAGAAGCAGTCATTGTTTACCTTTAATCTCACCTTGCCTCATTATTTTCAAGGAAGTGAGAGTTTTAAAGATATAGTTTTAACGAATTACATTATTCTGAATTGAATTATATATATATATATATATATATATATATATATATATATATATATATATATATATATATATATATATATATATATATATATATATATATATATATATATATATATATATATATATATAAAGTTATAAAGTTGGCTATAGTGTAGGACAACTTGGTTATCTGTTGTTAGCTCTGGGGTCATCGTCCCCATTCCTGGTTCAAGAGTCTCCTGGTTGATGACCCGATCAATCAAGTTGTTGGTGCTAGCTGCACAAACTGACTTGATGACCAAAGAGAACTATTGCTGTACCTCAGTGTGCTGGTGACAAAGATAGCTAGTGGGGAATTAATTTTTATTTTTTTTCCGAACTTTCAGGTGAGGCTGAATTGATTAGTGGAGTTGAAGCCGAGGGAAGGACCAACTGGAGGTGAGTGGCAGGCAGGTGGAGGCATCGTAAAGGTATGAAGAACCTAGACAGGAGACGTGACAGAACCTAGACACGAGGTATGACGGAACCTAGACTGAGGAGGCGTGACAAAGCTCTTACAAATGGTAAATGACAAAAGTGATTACTAGAGAGTTTCGGTAGAGGTGTGATTGAGAGGTCGAGAGAGTCTCACTTGTGTGCAGTTATAAGTCAAGTTAATTGTGCAGTGGTTAATACTGACTGCGTGTGTACTCAGCTAAGTTAGTACCACACAAACCGGACTCAAGGCCCGACTGTGACACTAGGAAAAAAAACTGTCACAAATATATCACGGGTATGTATACCCCCTCTCCTTCACCCCCTCCCAAACACACACCCTTCCTCCATCCCCTCCCTCCCTCCCGCCCCGAAAGGGGAGTGGTTGGTCGAGTTATGCTGCCAGACGTAACGCGCCTCTCACCGTTCATATTTTATTATAGTTTTAATTATGCGATTCCCATAGCCGGTGATTTTTTGACTTAAATAGCAACGCTTTTCTTGCCGAATAAGGCAAGCGAAAATTTGTGTATGCAGTAATTTCGCAAAAATAATTCTGAACCTGGGGAAAAAATATATTTATTTGTGTTTGTTTATTATTAAATTATTGTAAACTTATCTAAAACATATTTAGTTGGATTAGGTTAAATTAAGTTGTGCTTGTTATAATAAGGTTAGGTAAGTTTTTTAAGGTTCAGGGATGAATAGAGTCATCGTACATCTGCCAGCCGGGATGGACACCTCACTGCTGCCAGTGTAACGTGACTTACCTACGTTGTGGTGCATGTTGAGTGATCAGTTTCGGCCCTGAATCACTGGAAGCAGGGGGTCACAAACCCTGCTCCGGAGTGATTACATACATACAGCTCTTAGCATTTAGAAGGAAAGCAATCTGGTGGGTGAAGATAGATAACCTTGGTAGGGTGGTGGCATGCAGTAGGTGAGGCCCAATAGGACTATTCAACTGATAGTAATTTTAAGCACACAAAGTAAGTTACAGGGAAACCAAGGGATTGGGTACATATGCAGTACATACGTGGGTACATAGGACATAAGGATACATAAGGACTCACGTGGGTACATAGCACAAGGGTGATAATTCACACAGCCCTTGACCGTTAGGGTCTCCCCCACCCCCATACCTCTTCCTTTATCGCCTCCCCTTACTCATCCCCCTCTCCCTCTTCCCCTCCTCCACTCCCCCATTCTCCCCTCCCTGGCCTTTCCACTCTCCTACACTCTCTCCCTCTCACCTCTATCTCACACTCTCCCCTCTCCCTTTTCTCTTCCTCTCCCTCCCTCCCCCCATTCTCTTCACTCTCCATCCCCCTTACAACTAACCCCACCAACCCACACCCTCCCTACACTCCTCTCTCTACATCTACATCACTTTTCCTCTCTCCCTTTCTCTTCCTCTCAAGCCCTCCCCCACTCCCCCATTCTTCCCTCTTTCCTTCCTTCCACCCCCTTTTCCTCTAGCCCCTTCCCACTCCCCACCCCTCCATCACTCTCCCTTGCCCCCTGCCTCACTCTCCTCATCCCTCTTCCCCTTACAATTACCTCCACCCACCCACTCTCCCTTGCCCCCTCCCTCCCTCTCCCCCTTACAACTCCCCACCCACTCACACCCTACTCTCTCTCTCCCCTCTCTCTCCCCTCTATCTTCTCTCTTCCTCTCTGTCCCCCCATTACCCACTTTTTTTCCTTCCTCCCTTTCACCCCTTTTCCATCTAGCCCCCTTCCCACTCTTTCTCCACCCTTCCATCACTCTCCCTGGCCCCCTACCTCTCCCTCTTCCCCTTACAAAACCCACTTGCACACCCTACTCTCTCCATCTCTTTCTCTCCCTTCTCTTTTGCTCCATCCCCTCTCCCTTTTTTCTCCCTCTCCCTCCCCCTTTTCCCCCTCTTTTCTGTTCCTTCTTCCCTTCCACCCCTTTTCCCTCTAGCCCCCTTCCCCTTCTAGCCCCCTTCCCCCTCTTTCTCCACCCTTCCAACTCTCCCTGTCCCTCTCCCCATCTCTCTCCACCTTAAACCCTACACTTCCCCAAACACACACAACTACAGCAAACAATGGGGTCTGAGAGGGGAACTCGAAGAACCAGGGGATCAGAGGAGAATGGCTCTGGTAGGGAAGAATGGATGGAAGAGCAATGCAAAAGGAGGGAACAAGAGTAGGAGAGTAAACTAGGTGAGGTCTCTGCAAGAATGGAGAAAAAGATGGAGGCAGAGCTTTGTGTGAAATTGGAAGGGATGTTGGAGGAGAAGAAGAAATGGGAGTCGCAAGTCGAAGCTGCAGTAGCCAGGATAGGGGCCCTAGAATGTGAGGTAAATAGGCTGAAGCAAGTTACAGGGGTATGGACCAGAGGGAACATAGCATCTGAAGCTGGCACACCCTTACCAAACAAGGAACCCAACCAGAAGGAAGGAGACATAAACTACGCAAAGGCCCTATCAGTCCATCAAGCAAGGTCGAGGAATGAAGGGGAAGAGCAGCTGGGGGCGGGGGTGGTGGTGGGAGGGGGGTTGAACGTGGAGAGGGGGATAGGTCACATGCAGAGGCACGGCCAAGCCACCAAGAGCTACAGGAAAACATTGGGGAGATATAGAGAAAGGCAATGGGAGGCAGAGAGGGAGAAGTCAGTGTTTATTCACAGACTTCAGGAGAGCGAGTTAAGGACACACAATGAAAGATGGCAGGAGGAAAGATAGGAGATTGAAAAGATCATCAGAGAAGTAGGTGAAGAGGACATGTCAGAGATAGTAAATTTTCAGAGAATAGGGGGGTATGTGAAGGGGAGAAAACGGCTGGTCAAGCTGATTTTCAAGACGGAATCAGTGCGAATCAGGATCCTGCAAAAGAAACCACGGCTGAAGGAATCGTCAGCATAAAAGAGGGTGTTCCTAGACCGGGACAGGACAAAGACAGAACAACAGCAGCTCAGAGAGTGGAGGCAGAAGCAAAAGGAGCTAGGAAGAGAGACACGGACAGAATCAGCAGAGATCAACCAGAGCAGGGCAGAGAAACATGCACATGCACACACAGACCCATTCCCTGAACCCCAAAACCAAACACGCTATCCCAACACAGACCACAATCCACACTTACATCCCTCACCCCACACTATGCTGTAGAATCCTACAGTACACTGCCAAGTCTCCCACCCTCACATACTCCCCAAAACACAGTGTTGGAGAGGAAACTGAGGGTATGGTACACCAACGCTGACGGAATAGCAAATAAGTGGGAGGAGAGGCACGAAAGAGTCAAAGAGGCATCACGGGACATCATAGCTCTCACAGAAACCAAGCTCACAGGTATGATAACAGATACCATCTTTCCAACGGGATATCAGATCCTGAGGAAAGACAGAGGGAACAGAGGGGGTGGAGGAGTGGCACTACTGATCAAAAACCGATGTGATTTTGAGGAGCTGGAGAAAGGAGACAGAGGAGAAGCAAGTAGGAACATAGTAGGAACGCTTCAGTCTGGAGGTCCCAAGGTGGTAATTGCAGTGATGTATAACCCACCACAGAACAGCAAGAGGCCAAGGCAAGAGTATGATAAGAGTAATAGAGCGATCATTGACACACTGGCTGAAGTGGCCAGAAAGGCTCATGCGAGCAGGGTGAAGCTACTGATCTTGTGTGACTTCAACCACAAGGAAATCGATTGGGAGAACTTGGAGCCACATGGGGGCCAAGAAACGTGGAGGGCTAAGATGATGGAGGTGGTACTGGAAAACGTCGTGTACCAACATGCAAGGGACACTACCAGAGAGAGAGGAGAGGAACCAGCGAGACTGGACCTAATATTCACCTTGAGTAGTGCAGATATTGAGGACATCACATATAAAAGACCCCTTGGGGCCAGTGATCATGTGGTTTTAAGTTAACTTCGAATACACAGTAGAGTTACAAGTTGAGGGGAAAGCAGGAAGGGCTGGACGAATGAAGCCAATCTACAAGAAAGGGAACTACGTGGGCATGAAGAACTTCCTGAACGGGGTTCAGTGGGACAGAGAATGGCAGGGAAGTCAGTAAACGAGATAATGGAATATGTGACAACAATATGCAAGGAAGCTGAGGAGAGGTTTGTACCCAAGGGTAACAGGAATAATGAAAAAGCCAGGATGAACCAGTGGTTCACCCAAAGGTGCAGGGAGGCCAAAACCAAGTGTGCTAGGGAATGGAAGAAGTATAGAAAGCAAAGGACCCAGGAGAATAAGGAGAGCAGTCGTAGAGCCTGAAATGAATATGCACAGGAAAGAAGGGAGGCCCAATGACAATATGAAAATGACAGCAGTGAAAGCCAAATCTGACCCAAAGCTGTTGTACAGCCACATCATGAGGAAAACAACAGTCAAGGACCAGGTGATCAGGCTAAGGAAGGAAGGAGGAGAGATCACAAGAAATGACTGCAAAGTATATGAGGAACATGAGAGTCAAAGAGGTGTTCACAGAGGAGACAGAAGGAACTCCAGAAAGACGGAGAGGTGGGGTACACCACCAAGTGCTGGACACAATACATGTAACCAAGAAAGAAGTGAAGAGGCTGCTGAGTGAGCTAGATACCTCAAAGGCGATGGGGCCGGACAACATCTCTCCATGGGTCCTGAGAGAGGGAGCAGAGGCGCTATGTGTACCACTAACAACAATATTCAACACATCTATCGAAACAGGGAGATTACCTGAGGTATGGAAGACAGCAAATGTAGTCCCAATTTTTAAAAAAAATAGACACATGAAGCACTAAACTACAGACCAGTGTCACTGACATGTATAGTATGCAAAGTCATGGCGAAGATTATCAGAAGAGTGGTGGAACACCTAGAAAGGAATGAGCTTATCAACGACAGCCAACACGGTTTCAGGGACGGGAAATCCTGTGTCACATACCTACTGGAGTTCTATGACAGGGTGACAGCAGTAAGACAAGAGAGAGAGCGGTGGGTAGATTGCATTTTCTTGGACTGTAGTGCAAAACCTGGAGAACCAGGCAGGGATAACAGGGAAGGCACTCCAATGGATCAGGGAATACCTGTCAAGAAGACAGCAGCGAGTCATGGTACGTAGTGAGGTGTCAGAGTGGGCCCCGGTGACGAGTGGGGTTCCACAGGGGTCAGTCCAAGGACCGGTGCTGTTTCTGGTATTTGTGAACGACATGGCGGAAGGAATAGACTCCGAAGTGTCCCTGTTTGCAGATGATGTGAAGCTGATGAGAAGAATTCAATCGGACGAGGACCAAGCAGAACTACAAAGTGATCTGGACAGGCTGCAAGCCTGGTCCAGCAATTGGCTCCTGGAGTTTAACCCCACCAAGTGCAAAGTCATAAAGCTTGGGGAAGGGCAAAGAAGACCGCAAACGGAGTACAGTCTAGGGGGACAGAGACTACAAACCTCATTCAAGGAAAAATATCTTGGGGTGAGTATAACACCGGGCACATCTCCTGAGGCGCACATCAAACAAATAACTGCTGCAGCATATGGGCGCCTAGCAAACCTAAGAACAGCATTCCGATATCTAAATAAGGAATCGTTCAGGACCCTGTACACTGTGTACGTTAGGCCCATATTGGAGTATGCAGCACCAGTTTGGAACCCGTACCTAGCCAAGCACGTAAAGAAACTAGAGAAAGTGCAAAGGTTTGCAACAAGACTAGTCCCGGAGCTAAGGGGTATGTCCTATGAGGAGAGGTTAAGGGAAATCGACCTGACGACACTGGATGACAGGAGAGATAGGGGAAACATGATAATGACATATAAAATACTGAGAGGAATTGACAAGGTGGACAGAGACAGAATGTTCCAGAGATGGGACACAGCAACAAGGGGACACAGTTGGAAGTTGAAGACTCAGATGAATCACAGGGATGTTAGGAAGTATTTTTTCAGTCACAGAGTGGTCGGGAAGTGGAATAGTTTGGGAAGTGATGTAGTGGAGGCAGGATCCATTCACAGCTTTAAGAAGAGGTATGATAAAGCTCATGGCGCAGGGAGAGTGACCCAGTAGCGGCCAGTGAAGAGGCGGGGCCAGGAGCTATGTTTCGACCCCTGCAACCACAACTAGGTGAGTACATACACACACAGGTTACAAGCTGGGTGTGGTGGTTGATGCTGTGTGGCAGTGGCAGTGTAATGTGTTCATGTGAATTTAAACAAACTTTGACTGGTAGTTGTATTTCAATTGTTCATTTAATTTCGTAATTAGTTGCCACATTTTAAGTTAAGGCTCAACCTCACTTCTACAGCCAACACACACAACTTATTTACTGTTAGAGTTTGTATTGCAAATTCTGTCTTCATTTATTTATCAATTTAATAATCAGTGATACTATTTTTCTCATAGCTTCAGAGGGCCACTTTAAACTCTCCCCACCCCAATATATAATATAGATTTTTTTTTTCAACAAGTCGGCCGTCTCCCCCCGAGGCAGGTTAACCCAAAAAGAAAGAAAATACTTTTATCATTCAACACTTTCACCTCACTCATACATAATCAGTGTCTTTGCAGAGGCGCTCAGATACGACAGCTGAGAATAAGTCCCTCCCAACTATCACTATATATATATATATATATATATATATATATATATATATATATATATATATATATATATATATATATATATATATGAGCTCATTTCTATTGACTGTTTTCATTTATTGTATATGAAATATAAACAAGGAACAAGTGTAATCCTTGCATGGTTGTTTTCATAAGGTTACACGGGACTGCACACACTGAAAACTGATTGCCTCATCAAGTGGGTTGTGATGGCTGTGTGAACTTGCAGGGTCGCTGGTACCAACAACCCGGTTGGTCAGTAGGGAAACCTGACCTCTGGCCGGCCTGCGAGGGTATAAGAATGTTATGAGAACTCGGTTATTTAGAATGTTATTAGAACTCTGTTATTTAGAATGTTTTCAAAACTCGGTTATTTGGAATATTATCAAAACTCGGTTATTTGGAATGTTATCAGAATTGTTATTTTGAGCACGTTATTGCGAGCGCCCTTCACTAACACTCCTGCCTAATGTTATTTACTTCAGTTTCAGCTTCCAACTTCGGCCGTCATATCCCGAGGTGATTGATATTAACCTTTGATATTAACGGTACACACTAACACTGTTGCTAATACAACCTTGTCGACTAAAAAAAAAAAATGACAGTATTATGGGTTTTCTCGAGTCTGGCGAGCTTGTGTGTCGACGTTGTTAAGAGAGAAATGCTAAAGAATAAGCTTTTATTGTATCAGGTTCTCTGCAGCTTCACAGCGATGCCTGGTTTTAATAAAAGCGTTCTATAGTGAGTCTCTGGTCTTCATTGTTCTCGGATGTACGCCATTTATAACCTGTGAAGCATTTGTTCCTAATATAGACGCATGTGGAACGTTCGTGTCATATAGACGCTTATGAAAAGTTTGTTCATAATATAAACGCATGTGGAACGTTCGTGTCATATAGACGCTTATGAAAAGTTTGTTCACACTTTAGACGTTCATGAAAAGTGTGTTCATAATATAGACGTTCATGAAAAGTGTGTGCATAATAACGTTTGTCATATAGATGTTCATAAAGACGTTTATGGAATATTTGTTTATATATACGCTCGTGAAACAACCTTCCTCTGTAGACTGGCGAACCCACAGGATGACAACATTCGCTCATGAAATTGCAATGTAATGGCACTTGGGAAGAGCAAATTGACTGTATTAGGATCCCCACATCGTTACTGGGATGCGATCATGGCAGGTAACGGGGACGCGAAGAATACTAACGTCGGAGGATATCTCTTACAACTCTGTTGTGGATCAACTCGGTGGGCATGATGTATTGCCACTTGTGGTTCCGGCCTTCTGTGACGGTTCCTTCAACTGCTGCACTTCTCCTTAGGAGGCTCCTGTTTACAGGTCTCAATTAATGTGCATTTGTTTTAGTTTTATCAAGGGTAAGGGAGTAAACAAAGTGTCAAGGCTAAGGGACGAAACAACTCAAAATTAATTCTTCTTTCAATGTTTCGAGTCTATATTCTCTTGTGTTGTATTATTAATGGTATTCAGTACCGACAAGTTGAAGAATAAGATATTTGTTACACTAGAGTATCTGTAATTGTAGAAACGTTTCGCCTGGACAACAGATTTCTTAAGTCGAAGAAGCCTGTTGTTCAGGCGAAATGTTTTGGCAATAAAGATACCCAAAATGTTGCAAATATAAATTACTTTTCATTCTCTGTCGTGGGTTGAAAAAGCCATTAGTTAGCATAACGTCTTCATAAATAAAGATACCCAAGTGTTGAACGTCAGTCGTATTCATCATGTACCATTTACAATATACTTACCAGGTACTCAGAAAATCGTATGTTCAGCATCGTCCCTCCTGGTAAGAAGGGCAACGCTGGTTCCTGTTTTCTCTGATGCAGGAAGCGTATGACAGAAAACGAGCTTTTGATATAAACTGAATAACTATGATTTCCCTCACAGATGCAAAGTGAAGGAGCTTGGTTGTGTTAAACACTATGCATACCTTTGATGGGTTTTGAGAGTTTTCCTGTTCCCGCAGCCCGGTCCTGGGCCAGGCTTGTATTTATTGACAGACAAACATGTTTATGGCGACGTTCTGAACATTTCATTGGGCTACGTTTTGCTGGCTAGGAGGTTTATCGAACCGCAGAGCTCGTGGTAAGCGAAACGCAGCCCAGTAAAATATCCAGAACGTTGCATATGAGTCCATTTATAGAAATAGTTTGTCATTATGTTTATATCTGTCATAATTTAACTACTTTTCACCCTAGATAAAGCATTATCAGATTAATCTTTAGAGTGAAACTTACAAATAAAGGTTTGATCTGCACGTTGTGTACATGGACGAAAAGAAATGACATAAAACACACACGATGATTAAGAGACAAGTGTATTGTAATGGTGATTTTAAGTCGATAAAGCCCACTGTGTGTGTGTGGGCGAAACATCAAGGAAGGATCGTATTATAATGCATTCGTGTGTATTTGTACACTACGGCTGCTGCTGCTAATGTAGCCTCGGTAGAAGAAGGGAATGAACGAATGAACTGTGTTGATAACTCTCTGGCTCCGTCTTGTTGTAAAGGTGAAAATCCATCTGCCCACATTTCCGGTTATTCATTTGGCACACATTTTATGAATTTATAACGTCTTTTTTTTTGTAAAAGCTTTATATGTTACAGCAGCGTTTTTGTTTTGCTTTATACTGTGTGGCAATGATGTGGTCTAGCGAGAGGGAGGAACACCGTACCCGATATATGTAGGACTCATGCAGTGCCTGGGTGAATGTGTTTGTGTTTGGCATTCTTACGAGTGATTTTACTGCCATCTGTATGGAGCACCAACAGCCTTAATGATCACCCTGTCAACCAGGATGGTTTGGTCTGGGACCGGGCCGCGGGGACGGTGCCCCCGGAATCGGCTGCAGGTGACCTACATGAGCGAGACGACAACAGTATAATTTGAGGACTTTTTTTTTTTTTTTTTTTTTTTTTTTAAAGCGCTAAACCTATTTGGGTTATTCAGCGCAATACTTTGTGGAGGTTTGATCCTCCGTCTGCTGGGCGCGAGACAGACACACTCTCTAATTTGAGGACTTACACACTGGGAATGAGGAATCATAGTGGTAAAACCGTAGTCGAAACAATTCACAACTAAGCCAGAATTAGAGATGAATATTTAAACGACATTTCGGTCTGTCTTCAACAACCAAAACACGACCCCCACTAACTCACAACTATCAACACACGACCACCGACACAGGACCAACGCACGACCATCAACGCACAGCCATCAACACAACCACCAACACAGCGCACGACCACCAATACAGCCACCTTTCTTCCCTGGTTTCAACAATGTGTCGTGCTGATGCTGATGGGACAGAGAGACGCCTCGGGGGGGGGGTGTCACTCTTCAACCCTTGCAGGGTCACTGTAAGTGCCTCGATTGATGTCGATTATGTCCTCAGGAGGCCACAATTTGATCCTTCAGGAGCCGCTCTTTGATCCTTCAGGAGCCGCTCTTTGATCCAAAAGCCTTTGATCCTCAAGGTCTCCATTTGATCCTCAGGGAATGTCCTTTGATCCTCAGGGACTGTCCTTTGATCCTCACACCTTACAACTAATTGCTACTCAGGCTCTCCACATTCCAAATTCGAATGTGTTACCATCCGTATGTATTATGTGTCCATTTTCCTATTCCTCGCTAAGGCCTCTTTCAGAGGCTCGAACGAGCAAAAATTCTTGGTGGTTGGTGGTTTTACGCCGCTTTCCACCGGGGAGCAAATGCGCTTAAATTGGGGATTATCTTCAGGAATTACTGGGGTGCCCAATCACACCCCCGCCTCCCTTAATCGCCTTTACTGCGCGTTGTAAAATATTACAGGTGGAGAGCCCAGCGAGGGCTTACTATAGCTGATCCCTCTCTTACGTTATAGTGCAGTTACACGGGATTCTGCCCTGCTATTCTTTATGGCTTTAGCTCCATTTGAAGTGTCGGGAAGATCAGGATGATCCTCCAGCGAGACTGCCGAGGGAAGAATGTATTTCCCCACGTCCCTCACTGTGTCTTTAGCTGTCAGTCTCTGGTCTCCTGACTGATGACCGACAGTTTGGTCTGTCAGGGTGTTAGTGTCTCGTCACACAGTCTGACGTGGGCACCACTACACAGCTTATTAGCAATGGTTTGGAGGAGCTTAACAGTTTCTTCGTGATAGCATTTAGGGGGTTCCTGGTAATTCTCCTTTAATCTGAAGAATGTTTTACAGCCTTGAACCTATTATGTTTTAAGTTCTCTTAGTAGACACAGGAAATAATATCAACGGTTGGAAGTTTTATCAGCTCCTCCCCGGACAAATTAAATAAACTAGATGTATTTGGGTCGCTGTGCGATCCAAGGAACATATCCCATTATTTCATAACCCCAGTCACCTGTGTCTCAATGCACGCGATTGGATTAGTACAGAGTGCGGCATAAGTTGATAGTGCAGTTCAGTATTAGCTTGGAGATTTGAAGAGAATCAGAAGAGTCATTCAGAAGTCATATGGAAACTAATATTTAAATTTCTTCAATAAAATTTTTAAATCGGGGACAATCTAATTCACAGCTTTCAGAGGGACCAAAGAGACCAATAACTTAAAATACACAAGCACATTAACCTTGAATCCACTCACATGTTACACTATCAAGTAATCAGCATGTAAGGCTTGAAGCTAATCAGATGCGACACTTGAGAAAGTACCGCATGAAAAGCAATATTTAAATTGTGCAAGAAAGGTATACACTACCGACAAAATGAAAATTAAGACACATGTACAACATCTGGGTATCTTTATTGTAGACGTTTCGCCATCCACTGGCTTTATCAATACAAATTCTAGGACATAATTTGAAGACAGTAGAACTGTATACAAAAGATGAGGGACTTATTTATTTAAACTTTTCCAGTTTCTTCTTCTTCAAAAAAATTGGAACCTACACGGGCAAAAATCACTCTAAACTTTTCTCTACTTAAGAGATTTGTATGACCCTTGTGGGTTTAGCGCTTAGTTCTGAATGTAATAATAATAATCTAGGTAAGAGAGACTAGCTATTAAGAAAGTAAATTTTGTGTTAGATTAGTTGTGATACAAAGTTTTAACAACGTTCTTGAGGGAACACTGATGTTATACGCACATAACAACATTAACTTGATTTAGTTTTGGATAACCAAATAAAGTCAATCACTGTGACTTATTTCTGGTTAGGAAAAAAATATTCTTAAACTATTTCACAGAAATCAATTTAATGAATATAATTGGCACATGGTTACTTACACAAGCTAACATCAAGAGATTGTTTCCTTTGTGGAAGAAACGTCAGCACTAAAAGTTTAAAGCCGACCAGAAGATGCATTTTCCAGTTATTGCAGAGAAAATATGTGCCTACACAGCCTAAACCCATAACACGATCCATCCATTTCATACGATGCATCAGTCATTGAAGGTTAATGTCGTTGACAACTGTTATCAGAGGAAAGTGCTGCTACCCTCGTAGGAGTCGCGTAGCGCCTGTGGTATGGGACACATTCATATTCGATCAAATCAAGAAGTTCAATTCCTTGAATCAAGAGCTCCTCACCAGCATCAAGGCAAAATGGGACTTCCCCACCCCCATACTCCCTTAAATATATGAGCCTTTTAAGCGGGATATACCAGTGTTGTAATTTTAAAGTCGATGGAAAATATCTGGCATTGACCTATGTAGCATTGTGCATAGGTCACCCACGCATCACAATAGTCCCATGAATCTTGCCCAAGATACGTTACACCAGCGTTAGAAATTTGACGCACATCGAGTAAGTCGTTCTCGAGTAATAAACGAAAGAAAACGAAAATGTTGCTGACAATATTGCGAAAAATAGGAAAGTCTTCCCTCGTTGCATTTAACATCATATAACTGGGAATTCTTTTTCCGTGTCATTTTCTCTTTTACATTTTAAAATTCTCTACAATCATTTATTGCTTTTTTTAAATTCCAGTTTGATAAAAATGACAAAAAATGGCAAATTAGCACCCATATAATTGTTTTCCTATTAAGATACACCGGCATTTAGGGTTTGAAGCTTATCAGAAGAGGCATTCCTAGTTATTACATTAGAAATAATTTGTTTAATAAAATTGGGTGAAAAGCTGTGTTTTAATAAATCCCACTAATGATGAAATGTTGGAGCCGATCAGAAAAAAGATTCTCCAATAAATTCAGTATTATTTATTATTATTATAATAAAAAAGAAGCGCTAAACCACAGGGGTTATACTTCAGTAAAATTTCAAATTTGCACCTGTGCGGTCTAATGGTATATCATTCTTTTTATAGAATGCATCGTTAAGAATATTTTGAAACCAGCTGCAATAAGAAGCACTCTCTCGTTATTGAAATACTGACGAATTTTCACTATTCAATAAAATCGGCAAATTGGTATGGCGAGCGTTGTGTTGAGGACGCCACACTAGTGGTGGAAATTGCCAGTACACAAACGAAACTTAGTAGGTACTATCCTGGCCTTAAGATGCACCAGCCATTACGTACTGAAGTTCTTCAGTAGAGGTACACTGAAAATTACTTAATGTGATGTAACGAGAATACAATTTCACACTATTTTACACACAAAATGATCAGATCTGCGCCGACACATTTCACTTTTACTCTCCGTCGTCTTTGTACTTTTTGGCACTTTTTTTTAGAGCGTTTTGGCAGTTATCCGCACCATTCAAGGAAGCTGGGAAGGGGTCACCAACTTCGGTCATAGGGCACGTGAAGTTGCCAGTTGTTTCAGGAATTTTCTCCTCGTCACCGCACACAAATGTTAAAAATTTGAATTCGATTGGATGAGGCATTCTAGAGTTACGAGCGAAATAAAATCGGAAAGTTGAAGTAAGACGAAAAAATCAAGCAACTTCTTCAAGGTATTCGCTTGGGGATACTTCATGAAATTTGGAACAGAGTTTATTGTGGAAGAAGAATGTAAATATTCTGTGTCATACCAGTAACTACTCTCAAGGGTTCTGGTCTTGAATTCCGGCCTGAGACCAGACTCGGGTTTGTGTGTGTGTGTGTGTGTACGACTCTCCATTAGCTACCTTCTATTTGGCAGGTTTGTCTTCGTCCACGGCAAGAACCTGTGGTGGAGACAGTCAAGCAGCAACTATAAAGTTCTCTTTAATGTTGTATGTCATGAAATGTGAGACACTCAGACTTGCACTCTGTTAGCTTCTCGTCTGCTAACCAGGTTGTTTTATGGTAATATATTTAAGCTGTGCATGACAGGTCCTTGACACTACCACTCGCATAATACTGGGACGAGTGTAATGTATATGAGGTGATATCTCAGCCTTATAAGCCTTCTACTGTTCTATTGTTTTTACAGTTTCTTGATAATGTGAGAAATCACGAAACCGCTTGGAAGTTCACTATTTTTTTCCACAGTGGTTGTTATGCATATTGTGATATCACCTGTTTATTGTGATCTTATTGCATGGTAATATATGTTTTAAAGTTTTCACCCTCTTTTTTTTCACTTTTACTCACTTTTATGCATATAAAAAAGCCAGTTTTTTAATTGTCATTTATGGTTCACCTTTTGGCTTTTGTAGCAATGTATTTTTTCTTAATTATCATTCCTAGTTTTTCTGCTCCTTTTTCTCCGATTCACCTTTCATGTAGTGTACGTTTTCTATTATTATTTTTTATTCTTAGCCTTTGCCTCGCTACATTTTTTTTTTAATCCGTGCACACACTGTTTTACTGACCATTCTTTCTTGCCGGTGTAAGTGTAGAGGCTGGCTAATCTTCGGTAGTGTTCCTCACCTGACAAATCTACACTTCTCTGAGTAGAATCATTTTATTCTTAAGTAATTATTTGCCCTGTATATGAATAAGACACACACACACAGTCACAGAGTTGTCAGGAAGTGGAATAGTCTGGCAAGTGAGGTAGTGGAGGCTGGAAACATACATAGCTTTAAGACGAGGTATGATAAAGCTCATGGAGCAGGGATAGAGAGGACCTAGTAGCGATCAGTGAAGAGGCGGGGCCAGGAGCTGAGTCTCGACCCCTGAAACTACAAATTGGCGAGTACAAATAGGTGAGTACACACACACACACACACACACACAACCATATCCATCCTGTGGATGAGATTGGCTAGTTGTTGCAGGAAGCAGTCAGGATAGTACGTACAAGTGAGGGGACAGCTGAGGTCAGGTTAGGTCTCACGGATTGTTGAGATTCCAACAATTGACAGTGTCCACCACAGACTGAAATCTTGGGTTATGATTTTCCGTTTGTGAGTAATGACTGCCGTCATGTACACAGCTGACCTTTCTTTTATAGAACACAATAAGGCAAATGTCACGAAAACCAGGAAAATAACAGGGAGGATAATGAAAACTTTCAAACAAAGGGAAATAGTGGCAGTGGTGACGCAGTTGTAGTAGCTTGTGCTCTCTCACTTATTGTTTAGTGTTGACGGCGCCGTTCAGGACAGGAGAGACATCAGAGGTGGAACTGATGCGAGTATTTACGACTCTCATAGAGCCAGTAGGGCATTTGAATACTGGGAGCACTTCATAGTCCTAAATATATACTCACTAGAGCGGAGAAAGCCCTAAATATGTATGTACTTGAGCGGAAGAAAGAGAGAGAGAGAGCGAGATGAATGCTAATATATACGTACTTGAGGGCCTTGTCCCAAATCTGCACACTGCCATAACAACATACTGGAGTGAGATATATGAGAGAAATAAGAGAATATTGTATCAACATCCGAGGTCTCAGACTAACATCTAACCAGCAGTTATCAGAAACACTGCTGGGACAAGTGTACAAGTCTTCAAGGGGAAACTGGACAAACACATCCTCCAGATCAACCAGGCTGTGATGGATATGTGGGCCAGCGGGTCGTCAGCAGCAACAAGAAGTAACCGCCACCATCCAGAGATATATACAGTTAGTGTGAACAATCGTGCATACTGTTCTGACAGTCTCAAGTTCATTTAAAAGTATAACTTGGTTTACATCCGTTGTAAGTGGTGTAAGTGGTTATTGGGCCTCAAGTAGATTTATGAGGCCTGGTCACAGACCGGGCCGCGGGGGCGCTGACCCCCGGAACTCTCTCCAGGTAACTCCAGGTATGACCGGCAATCAAGTTTCTTGAATAGTGATAAGTTTATCATTAAGACTTTCAGGTAATGTTTCTAGTTGAAATAAATAAATATTGTAGATATTAGTTAGACATATGCTTTAAGAGGGTGTGTGTGTGTGTGTTAGTTAGTTAGTTACCATTTTGTCCTAGGCACATGTCGATTAGACACTAGGCCTGTTGTGTGTGTGTGTGTGTGTGTGTGTATGTGTGCGCGCGCGCGCGTGTATGTGTGAGTGAATGTGTGTGTGAGAGTGTAAATGTGTGCGCGCGTGTTTATGTGCGCGCGCGTGCACTACTAATCTTTTGATTGTTTAAAAATAAACAAATGTGATTGTTCATAATTTTGTTTGTTTGTAATGGCAGTCCAGTCTAAATTATATTGAATTCTAGAAACTGTTACACTGTGTACTTGCTCAGTACATCAAGACTCAAAATATTGTGTTGACCAGAAGGTGAGTAGGCAGGGTACAGGTGGAGTCTAGGGAGGGAGACAGTAGATAAAACGAAGATTAGGAGGAGGACAGGGAGGGGGAGAAGAGAGTTTTTAAATTAACATTATTAGGTACACTGGTACTTTTTACCCACCGCTTCAATACTTCCAGTAGGTACTGCAGGTTTTTTTTTTACACACATTTTTCGACTACGGTACCACAGGAGCTTATTTTTACTGCTAGGTGGGCAAGGGTATGAGGCAGCGTGCCCAAATATTCTTCCGTGCCAGAGAATCGAACCCGGAACCTTCCGATTGTAGAGAGGAGGGAGTGAGGTATGGGGAGATGTGGAAGGAGATGTGACAAGCGTGAGGAAAGGTATCGTGGATAATGAAGGGAGGAGTTTCATGTGGTCTCTGTCACTCATTATGTGATGACGTGTGGTGGACCGCATTGCAGTGTATAGGAATGGTGTGGCGTGCAGGAGCGTTGACGTAGACAGTGTCCTTGACACCAGCCTCACAGGTCACAGGTGTGCACGCAGGAGGGCAGGCCACGCTCAAGACGTGTGGAGGTCAGGTTACAGTCCAGTGCTTTATTAGAGTTTGAAGAGTCGTGGAGCTCTCATGCTGACGGTGTTATGTAAGAGACTGTGTTCTGACACCATCAGCATGGTTGATCAGGTTGTCAACCACGTGTCCTGGTCTGGGACCGGGCCGCGGGGCGATTAACTCCGAAATCGACCACAATTAGGTGCAGGTAGTGTACTGTATTTAATACTGCCACTTCTCCTGTGTTGTGTCTAAGACAATGCTCTTCATCAGTGAACTTATCCTACATCACCATTGTGTCTTGATAAAGTAACTTTAAGTAGGCTGGACCGGATATACATATACATAGCAGTGCAAGACAAGCCACGGGGGTGGAAATCTTTAGCTCAAGTACTTTCACACTTCTCAGTGCGTCGTATAGGAGTGTAGATGGTTCATTACCTTTGTAACTTGCCATGATTGTGAGCAGATCTACCTGGAGTTCATTACCTTTGTAACTAGTTCAGCTATCATAACTTTGGGGACCAGTCCCTGGACCCATTATGTACCTCTGTAATCTTTTGACTACCTCCCACAGGATGGGTATGGGGTGCATAATAAAGATATTAACCTCAGTGCATCATCAGGAGCTGTGCAATGTTGCAAGACTAGCAACCGAAGAAATGAGAAGTTTTCTCAGAGTAGGGTAGCGTGGGTGACACCGGCCCACGGTTAGCCGGACTTGAGTCCTGGAAGTGGAAAATACAATGTTTGGGATACAGGCTGTTTGGAGCGACATCTAAACTGTCATATATGGGCACCTCAACAAAGACAGTGATATAGAGTCAGTGATGGTGAAAGCGTTTTTTTTTTTTTTTTTTGGGTCATTCTGCCTCGTGTTCAAATATGCCGAATAAGTCAAACTTGCGATTTTGGCTTAAATAGCAACGCACTTCTTGCCGAATAGGGCAAGTTTGTGTATGCAATAATTTCGCAAAAATCATTCTGAATCTAACGAAAAAAATATATTTCATTGTGTTTGTTTATTACTAAATTATTGTAAACTTATAATATATATTTAGTTGGATTAGGCTAAATTAAATTGAGCTTGTTATAATAAGGTTAGGTAAGTTTTCTAAGGTTCTTTTGGTACAAAATCATTAATTTTTATATTAACATAAATGAAAAAATATATCTTTTAAATGTATTAGAGAATTTTAGAAAGGACTTAATTTTAAATGAGTTCTTGCTAATCGACCAGTTTTACCTATTCGGCACGACACACACACACACACACACACAATTTTTTCAACAAGTCGGCTGTCTCCCACCGAGGCAGGGTGACCCAAAAAGAAAGAAAATCCCCAAAAGAAAATACTTTCATCATTCAACACTTTCACCACACTCATACATAATCACTGTCTTTGCAGAGGCGCTCAGATACGACAGCTGAGAATAAGTCCCTCCCAGCTGTCACTATCCCAGACCCCTCCTTTAACGTGCAGGCATTGTACTTCCCATTTCAGGACTCAAGTCCAACTAAATTAATTAACTGGTTTCCCTGAATCCCTTCACACAATATTACCCTGCTCACACTCCAACAGCTCTTCAGGTCCCAAAAACCATTCGTCTCCATTCACTTCTATCTAACACGCTCACACATGCTTGCTGGAAGTCCAAGCCCCTCGCCCACAAAACTTCCTTTACCCCCTCCCTCCAACCTTTTCGAGGACGACCCCTACCCCGCCTTCCTTCCCCTACAGATTTATACGCTCTCCAAGTCATTCTACTTTGATCCATTCTCTCTAAATGACTAAACCACCTCAACAACCCCTCTTCAGCCCTCTGACAAATACTTTTAGTAACTCCACACCTCCTAATTTCCACACTCCGAATTTTCTGCATAATATTTACACCACACATTGCCCTTAGACAGGACATCTCTACTGCCTCCAGCCGCCTCCTCCCTGCAGCATTTGCAACCCATTCTTCACACCCATATAAGAGTGTTTGTACAACTATACTTTCGTAAATTCCCTTCTTTGCCTTCATGGATAACGTTTTTTGTCTCCACAGATACCTCAATGCACCACTCACCTTTTTTCGTTCATCAATTCTATGGTTAACCTCATCCTTCGTAAACCCATCTGCTGACAAGTCAACTCCCAAATATCTGAAAACATTCACTTCTTTTATAATCCCTCTCTCCAATGTGATATCCAATTTCTCTTTATTTAAATCGTTTGATACCCTCATCACCTTACTCTTATCTCTGTTCACTTTCAACTTTCTACCTTTACACACCCTCCCAAACTCGTCCACTAATCTTTGCAACTTTTCTTCTGAATCTCCCATAATCACAGTATCATCAGCAAAAAGTAACTGTGTCAACTCCCATTTTGCATTTGATTCCCCATAATTTAATCCCACCCCTCTCCTCAACACCCTAGCATTTACTTCTTTTACAATCCCATCTATAAATATATTAAACAATCATGGTGACATTACACATCCCTGTCTAAGACCTACTTTTACGGGGAAGTAATCTCCCTCTCTCCTACACACCCTAACCTGAGCCTCACTCTCCTCATATAAACTCTTTACAGCATTCAGTAACCTACTACCTATTCCATACACTTGCAACATTTGCCACATTGCTTCCCTATCCACTCTATCATAGGCTTTTTATAAATCCATAAATGCAATGAAAACTTCCCTACCTTTTTTCTAAATACTGTTCACATACATGCTTCAATGTAAACACTTGATCTACACATCCCCTACCCACTCTAAAGCCTCCTTGCTCATCTGCAATCCTACTCTCTGTCTTACCTCTAATTCTTTCAATAATAACCCTACCATACACTTTACCTGGTATACTCAGTAAACATATTCCCCTATAATTCTTAGTCTCTTTTATCCCCCTTCCCTTTATATAAAGGAACTACACATGCTCTCTGCCAATCCTTAGGTACCTTCCCCTCTTTCATACATTTATTAAACAAAAATACCAACCACTCCAACACTATATTCCCCCCTGCTTTTAACATTTCTGTCATGATCCCGTCAGTTCCAGCTGCTTTACCCCCTTTCTACGTAATGCCTCACGCACCTCCCCCACACTCACATCCTGCTCTTCTTCACTCCTAAACGATGTTGTACCTCCCTGGCCAGTACATGAAATTACCAACTCACTTTTTTCATCGACATTTAAAAGTTCCTCAAAATATTCCCGCCATCTACCCAATACCTCCAGCTCCCCATCTACTAACTCCCCTACTCTGTTTTTAACTGACAGATCCATTCGTTCCCTAGGCTTTCTTAACTTGTTTATCTCACTCCAAAACTTTTTCTTATTTTCCGCAAAATTTCTTGACAGAGCCTCTCCCACTCTTTCATCTGCTCTCCTTTTGCACTCTCTCACCACTCTCTTTACCTTTCTTTTACTTTATATATACTCTGCTCTTCTATTAACTCTTCTGTTTTGTAAAAACCTCTCATAAGCTACCTTTTTCTCTTTTATCACACCCTTTACTTCTTCATTCCACCACTCACTCCTCTTTCCTCCTGCACCCACCCTCCTATAGCCACAAACTTCTGCCCCACATTCTAATACTGTATTTTTAAAACTATCCCAACTCTCTTTAACCCTCCCCACTACTCTTACTTGCACTAGCCCACCTTTCTGCCAATAGTTGCTTATATCTCACCCTAACTTCCTCCTCCCTTAGTTTATACACTTTTACCTCTCTCTTACTTGCTGTTGCCATTTTCTTTTTGTCCCATCTATATTTTACTCTAACTGTAGCTACAACCAAAAAATTGATCTGATATATCCGTTGCCCCTCTATAAACTTGTACATCCTGAAGGCTACCCATCAACCTTTTATCCACCAATACATAATCTAACAAACTACTTTCATTACGTGCTATATCATACCTTGTATACTTATATATCCTCTTTTTCATAAAATATGTATTACTTATTACCAAACCTCTTTCTACACATAGCTCTAATGGTTCCCCATTTACATTTACCCCTGGCACCCCAAATTTACCTACTACTCTCTCCACAACATTTTTACCCACTTTAGCATTTAGATCCCCAACCACAATTACTCTCTCACTTGGTTCAAAACTCCCCACCCACTCACTCAACATTTCCCAAAATCTCTCTCTCTCTCTCCTCTACACTTCTCTCTTCTCCAGGTGCATAAACACTTACTATAACCCACTTTTCACATCCAACCTTTATTTTACTCCACATAATCATTGAATTTATACATTTATATTCCCTCTTTACCTGCCATAACTGATTATTCAACATTATTGCCACTCCTTCTTTAGCTCTAACTCTATTTGAAACCCCTGACCTAATCCCATTTATTTCTCCCCACTGAAACTCTCCTACCCCCTTCAGCTTTGTCTCACTTAAAGCCAGGACATCCAGGTTCTTTTCATTCATAACATCTTCAATCATCTCTTTCTTATCATTCGCATAACATCCACGCACATTCAAACATCCCACTTTGACGGTTTTCTCTTTTCTTTTTAGTAAGCTATACAGGAAAAGGGGTTACTAGCCCATTGTTCCCGGCATTTTAGTTGACTTTTACAACACGCATGGCTTACGGAGGAAAGATTCTTATTCCACTTCCCCATGGATATGAAAGGAAAAGCAATAAGAACAAGAACTATTAAGATAAAATAAAAAAACTCAGATGAGTGTGTATACATAAACGTGTACATGTATGTGTAGTGTGACCTAAGTGTAAGTAGAAGTAGCAAGACGTACCTGAAATCTTGCATGTGTATGAGACAAAAAAGACACCAGCAATCCTACCTTCATGTAAAACAAATACAGGCTTTCGTTTGACACTCACTTGGCAGGACGGTTGGCTTGGTGGTTGCTGTCTACCAACCTACTACCAAAATATATATATATGCAAAACAACCACTGTGAAAGAATAGCGAAATTCCAAGCGCTTTCGTGACTTCTCACATTATCAAGTTCCTTGAGAAGTTACGAATGGGCTTGGAATTTCGTTATTCTTTCACAGTGGTTGTTTGCATATTATGGTATCACCTGTTTATTGTGATCTTATTGCATGATATAATATAATATATATATATATATATATATATATATATATATATATATATATATATATATATATATATATTATTGTAACCACGAACGAGTGGTATTGATCAATAACTACACTGCACTAACCAGGGGTCGAACCCATGATGCTTTGGCCCGCCTCATGGTGAGCGAAAACACATGACGCTCTAGTCCACTGAACCACACAATCCTTAAGATTATATATATATATATATATATATATATATATATATATATATATATATATATATATATATATATATAACGTGCAACATTGCACAGCTCCTGATGACGCACTGGGGAGTGTGAAAGTACTCGAGCTAAAGATTTCCAACCCCCGTTGCTTCTCTTGCATTGTTAAGATTGCCTGTCTGCGATTACTTGCGTACACAGCGTTGTATATCTCTCGGTGTGTGTACACTGTTTACAATGTTTATTATTTCCTTATTTTATGTATTAAAATATTGTTAGTGTACGCTACAAGCTGTGATCAGAAGTAATGCCGGAACAAATGTGGAAGTTTTCAAGAGGAAACTGGATCGCTATCTCCGCCAAGTACCAGATCAACCAGGCTGTCATGACTGTGGGATCAACGGTCTGCTAACACCAACAAGACAGAAACTGCTCGTGTGTATCTGTCAGTAGTCTACCGAAGTCCTACACTATCTTAGGTCAGCCTATACGTATTTAGTTTCAATTAATTACCATCACTAAAAACATTAATTTAGTGAAGCTGAGACTGATTTTCAGGTCCAGCAGACAATCGAGAGAGAAGCGGAGCCCCGGGCTGGGTGGCGAGAGTACTAACAAACTATGCCGTTCACAAGTATATCGGGTATATACGCCGAACAAGTTATGTTAACTTGGCTGACTTCCGAAGTGAAGGAAGTGGGCAGGCAGGGCAAGGCAAGGCAGACAGGGAAGCATGGCAGGGAGGACAGACAGGCAGGTCGAGCACTGTAGTCAAAACACAGGTCGTGTGACTCACGCTAGTTCCTGGTCACCAGCTCGTAACTTGTGCATGATTATGGTTATTTTAGTGTCTGGGTGAGTGAGAGCCAGGCACAGTGTTGTGTTCCCAGCGACGCCACCCTGCCCACATCTATCACACAAACACACACGCACGCAAGACAGCAGCATGCACGGGAAAGAGAACCGCTCTTTGAATATACCAAAGACATTCAATCACATATAGAATTCTTTAGCATTCTAGACACATATTTCATGCTCATATTAGAGCAAGAAATACAGCATCTGCGGAACCTCCACCTGATTGAGCTGGTCCACAAGCTTGGAAAAGTCCAAAGGTTTGCAACTTAGACTAGTCCCAAACCTGAGAAGTGTACCATATGAAGACACTAGCGGAAAGGAATCTGTACTGTGAAAAGACGAGAGGCATAGGGAGATATGATTACGACATGGATGATATTTGGAGTAACAAGGCGGATAGACTGTTAGAAATACGAAGACTACGGACAAATTAAATTTAAAAAAAAAATGATGACTTTAGAAACTACTTACTGAGGCTCAGAGTAGAAGAGAAATTATATAATCTGGATGTTAAAGTAGAGGAGACAAACTCAATATATAGCTTAAAAATAAAATAATAAAGCTCAAAAAGACAAGAAACCAGTCATGCAAGTCGACTGAACTCAAAAGGTAAAGCGAAGAAGTAAAGTAAACTTTATTTCTAAAAAGAAGTTTGTACTTGGTACAGCGAATTTGACATAATTGTCATACTTTGTCGGAAGCCGCTGCTTGTGTACAGCATTTCCGACACCCTTAAAATAACTTATAACTACTTATATAACTTTTGTGGATTTTTTGCAAGAGCAATTTGTTGGAGATTTATGGAGGTATTTATATTGGTTAAATACAAATGTAGGTACTGATCTAAGTTCCAGTTTTAATGCCCAGGACATACAGTAAACTGAAGACCCAGAGAATGCACAGCATCTCGGCCAAAACTTAGCATATACTACAGTCCAACAGGAGGCCTGGTCACGGACCGGGCCGCGGGGGCGTTGACCC
Source organism: Cherax destructor (assembly GCA_009830355.1). NCBI lineage: Eukaryota > Metazoa > Arthropoda > Malacostraca > Decapoda > Parastacidae > Cherax > Cherax destructor. The sequence continues at coordinate 102,005 of WNWK01000387.1, forward strand.
CTGGAATTCTCTCCAGGTAGACTCCAGATACTATACTTAAAATTAACTGGGTTAATTCGTAATAAAAATTACAATAAAATGACACAGTTGTTAAGTTTAGCAGAGTGGCGAGACACATGTCCAACACCTGGGTAACTTTATTGTGGAAACGTTTCTCCACACAGGGGCTTCATCAGTACCTAGAAATATGTGTCTAATTTATCAACTTGTAGGGTTTTTAAACCATTTATCTACAGAGTGAATGGTACTAGTTACTTTAATTATAATACAAATATGATGAGACAGAATATGCTTCTGATAATATATAGGAGATGAAGGAAGGCTGGAAGAACAGCTCCAGAGCTGGATGGCAACAGCAAAGTTCAGGTTTAACACAGTGTATTGCTGTAGGGATCACAGTAATGAGGTGCTTTTTAACTATAGCTTTGAAGTGATAGGCGGATAGTTGACCGTTAGAATCTCAACGTAGGGAGTTCCAGATTTTAGGGCCTTGTATGGGCATTGAGTTTATGCACAGGTTGTGGGACCAGGAACCAGGACTCGACCCCCGTAAATACAGTTTGGTGAGGATACAGTCACAGTTTGTGTTATGTTTGGGATGCCGAGAAACGGAGGAGAAAGAGGAGGAAGAAGAATAAGAGGAAGAGTAGAATGGGAGCGATGGGGCGGGGAGGGGGAAGGATAATTGATCGTGTAGTGGGGGTGGAAGAGAAGGATGGTGGAGGGGGAGGCTGGAGGGCGTAGCGAGGTCAAGGTTGACTCCTGGCTCACCTGACTTAAGTTCGCCCTTGTTTATATGGTCGTGTGTGGCTGTGCGACACACGTTTAATGTTGACTGTCTCAAATTGCTGCTCATCTGACCCCTGTGTGTGTGTGTGTGTGTGTGTGTGTTGTGTGTGTGTTGTGTGTGTGTGTGTGTGTGTGTGTGCGGTGTGTGTGTGTGGTGTTGTGGTGTGTGTGTGTGTGTGTGTGTTAGTTACCATTTTGTCATAGGCACATGTCGATTAGACACTAGGCCTGTTGTATGTATGTGTGTGTGTGTGTAACGAAACACTTCATAATTCACTTCATGTATACTAATCTGGTTGCAAATCTTTGGATCTTTGCAGTCTTCTGAAGGTGCTGCGTTGTTTCTGCTGTTCTAAGATGAGCTTGGCGTATGTTTAAAGGAGTCGTAAAGAATTCGGTTTGATTTTACTGCCAGGTTCCATACATGAATGAAGGTGTGGCAGCGTAGCCGTGAAAAGTGAGAAAGCGTGTACTAGTTTGTGTCAATGAATTTTTCATTAAGAAAGTTAAGTGGCAGTGTGCGGCTGCCTCAGGCGTTCCTCGGCTTTTAATGCCTCCGCTTACAAACTATAATTGAGTATACGCACCTCCATCACCTTTGTCAGTCATACTTAATGTGTTTACATCCTCATGCATCGTGACCCATATCCATCATATTCCTACTCCCCTAGAGTATACTTTTTTTTTTTAAAGGAAACTGTTCTAAATTCAAAACATGTCGAATATCTTTGAAATATGACAAAAAAAATTATATATTTTATAAGAATTCCGACTTTACCAATTTTTTCCCACTGGCACACTCCCAGAGGTCAGCTGGCTCACTCCAGGGAAGACCAGTGTTCAGAACCACTGGCCTTTTCTTTTCCATTTTATAGTTACATTGTGGAAACAAAAGCTGGCTATGTTTTCCTGTCGTATTCCATCACAGGATGGGCTGCATCATGAGATAATGAAATCCGCCAGCCTGTGCTGGGAGATTTCAGAAGGGCGATGAGGCTATCGTAACATTCCATTATAGGCTCAGTAGCTGTGTGCAAGCTTAAGCTTTTTCTTCCATCAGAGTTGTTATTACAGTCACGCACGAAATGACGTCTCCGCAGTGAAATATTGTCCTGAAGAGTTCCTCATCTTGTCCCACTTTAAGTCTATCTTCTGTAAGGCCGAAAACTTGGTTATCACTTGGCCATCTAGTCTCTAAAGAATATTTAAGATGTGATGTGCACGCCAGGGCGAGTGAGTGTTGACTAGAGCAAAGTTGTTACATCTCCAGGCTGGATAAAGACTGATTGTGTGTGTAAAATTAATGGGTGATGCGACCTTACATGGCGTGTTGTATATGATTCTCCTGCCTAGGGCGTCCTGCAGTGCCGCGTTGATGTACGGCGTCTCAGATGGGCCAATTGAGGGTAATTGATGACGCTGCTCTCTCTGCATGAGACTGTTTCTATGTTCACTTTGTATCTAGGTTGTCTGTGTCTGTCTCGAGTGACGCCTGACCAAGAGTACTTGTGTACACTTTCCCTTCCTCCCTTTCATATTACCTGTTCCTCTTCCTCCCTCCTTCCCACCTTATCTCTGTTCCTCCATCTCCATCTTCACACCTTTCATACTGCCTGTTCCTATTTTCTCACCATCCACACTACCTTTGTTCTTCCCTATTTTTCCCCACTTTACTCTCTTCCTCTCTGCCTCTTCCTCCCTATCTTCTTTCTACACTAGGGAAGTTTAATTTGTTGCTGGCCACACTTTACTATATACCACCTTATTTTTTTCCCATCATCGTAAGTCTTCCATCTTCTAGATCAGCACTTGCCCAACCATGCTACATGTTCACCTATTGTCCTACTTTGCTTAACACCATCATCATTCTCCGGTTCTCCACCGACATTCCCTTTTCTCTTCCACACACACTTTCAATCTGGGCGAACCCGTAACGTCGTTTATCACTTAACAGAGTGTGCGGAGGTAATAAACGCTTTGTAATTGAGCGAGACATGGTGTTCCAGCACACTGTGATTACTAGGGGCCCTGGGCGGTGGTTGGTGGGCGGTGAGGGTGGGCGGTGGTTGGTGGGCGGTGATGGGTGGAAGTGGTTTGTCTGTTTGTTTTGGGGGGAGAGGGAGGTTGGCAACTGTTCTCACAAAATTGTACTCACAGAAATGAATTTGCTTACCTGTATATACTTGTAATAATTGGTTTCAAGTTTTTCTACTCTCGCAGTCTGGCCTAAGACCAAACTTTCCTGTTGCCTGTTCATTCAGGCTGTTGCTGTCGACGGCACGCTGGCTCACATAGCCTGTTTAATTTGACACTCGGCGGAGATGGTGGTCCAGGTTTTCACTTGAAAACTTTAACAATGGTTGTTGAAGCAGGATGAACAGCCTTTTACCACGGGTGTTGAAACAGTGTTTTTATATTATGCCAGTGTCGCCTTTACTCTTGCCTAGGTGCGTTTTACACCACCTGCCACATAGGTCTTGCACCAGGACGGTGTTGTGGTTTTGTGAAGATTTGGGACTTGTCCTGAAGTATCTTCCACATGGTCAGGTCTCCCTTGTTCATCTTTCCCTCTTTTTATCCTTATTTTCTTCACATGTTGTTTAATGAAATTCCTCATCACTGCTGCCATGAGTTTTACTCTCCGTGTATCCGGTCCCTCGTGGGAGTCCCGGTTCTCCCAGTTGATTTACCTGTAGTAAAATCACCTAGAATCAGAATTTTTTCTTTGGTCCTTCTTGCTCCTGCGGCTGCGGCCTCTGTCTGTTATATGTATTTCCGCTTCGTTGCTCTCATTATGCTCCTCCCTTGGTCTTCTGTTGTTCAGTGGAGTGTTATATACCACTATAGTATAACCATAATTGGTTATATACCTCTATAACCATAATTCCAGTCAGTATGTCTCTGTGTCTGCATCTCTTGCCAGTCAGATCATATTGTTTTGAGGGTAGAAGTCAGAAAAATACAGATTGCTAAAGAACTCAAAGGACCTGCTGCTCTTTTCCGGACCCGTATTTTGAACAGGTTACACCTGGTGCCAGTTTTAATTGCGCCAACACTGGCTCCATCACACTAGACTCTGATGGAGACCATGAAATTTAACAACTTTTGAAGGCTGGGAGACTGACCACCTCAAAACCACTACTTCAAGGCTGACAAATTGATCACGTTATCTTTACCTCTCCACCGCTTCTTCGAACTACAATATTTGTCACTAATATATTAGACTGTAGAAGTCTGCAGAGCAGGTGAAACATTTCAACAATAAAGTTACCCAACTGTTGCACATGTCTTGCTCATCTACTTGTCGGTATTGTATAACTTTATTACAAAGATATCTGTGACATTTCTTGTGCCAAGTTTACTTTCGTCAACACTGATCCATCACGATACTCGTATGGAAATTGAACTTAGGTTCCTCTAAGTGCGGGTTCTTTGTGAATGGAAAACTTTCTTTTTTGTACCTTTGTAATATCTGTAAGTGTGTGTGTTGTGTGAACATTTTTTTAATATTTTCTTTTTTTTTTGTATTTTCTTTCCTATTTAAAACAGTTTTCACAATATTTTTGCTGCTAAATAATAATAATAAAATCCCTAAAAAGAAAATGGGGCATTCATTGTTTTTTTCCTTCAAACTTGTGAATCAACATTAAAATTTTAACGCTCTAGTAAGATAATATCTTGTGATTTTATGGGAAACCTTAATTTTACCATGTGTGTTACCCACTGTGAAGCTTTGTCAGAGAGCTGACACAGCACCACTGTGGCTGTGTCATTGAAGACGAAGAATCGTCAGTTTTTACCTAACGTGACCTGGAGTTACCTGGAGAGAGTTCCGGGGGTCAACGCCCCCGCGGCCCGGTCTGTGACCAGGCCTCATGGTGGATCAGAGCCTGATCAACCAGGCTGTTACTGTTGGCCCCACGCAGTCCGACGTACGAACCACAGCCCGGCTGGTCAGGTACCGACTTTAGGTGCCTGTCCAGTGCCTGCTTGAAGACAGCCAGGGGTCTGTTGGTAATCCCCCTTATGTACGCTGGGAGGCAGTTGAACAGTCTTGTGCCCCTGACACTTATTGTGTTGTCTCTCAACGTGCTAGTGATGTCTAATTGAGCTTATTCCTCTTAAGAATCTGAATTGATTATTACATTTCTGGAATATGAGAGAGGTATCTTTGTCGCCTGATCTGAAGCGACACATTGGTAAGGTAATTTGAGTTTAATATGCGTGTGAAGTGCCCCGGAGATAACGTGGAGTGACGAGAGGTCATGAGAGGTAATGGCTGAGGCAGCCTGGAAGGGGGACATGGGACAGATTATAACTAGGTCATGAGAGATAATGACTGAGACAGCTTGAAGACCCAGTGGGACAGTAACTAGGTCATGGGTGTCTTCCCTGGTTAGTGTCTGCAGGAGGTTGTTACTCTTGTCTCAAGATTACAGTCCCCCTCCCCCGCCTGCTGGCATGTGCTCTTGCGTGTCCCCTTACCTTTTACATCCCCCCCTCTCTCTCTGTCACTCTCTCTTTCTCTCTCTCAAGCGGAAACTTGACCAGTTCCCAATCAGTTTCTGATCTACCGGGCTGTGGTGCATACGTTGGACTTCGGGCGGCTAGCACCAACAGCCTGGTTCAGTAGACCATCCCGGTCACCGCGATGGTCTGGTCTGGGACCGGGGCGCTGCAGGTAACTTCTACCCAAGCTAAAACCGCAGTTGTTTTTACTAATTTAAGCGGGTCGATCATGCCTGTCACAGCTGCTGAACCATTATGACAGAATTACGGAGGCATTGGAGGACGACCAAAACGCAGATGTGATTTACACAGATTTTGCAAAGGCGTTTGACAAATGCGATCATGGAGTGATAGCGCACAAAATGAGGGCCATAGGCATTACGGGAAGGTAGGCAGATGGATTTTGAGTTCTAACACAAAGAACACAAAAAGTAGTAGTGAACAGGGCAAGATCCAGCATCAGCGAGGTCAAAAGCTCAGTGCCCCAAGGCACTGTCCTGGCGCCTCTGCTGTTTCTCATCCTCATAGCAGACATAGATAAAAACACCCAGCACACTTTTGTATCATCATTTGCAGATGACACTAAAATAAGCATGAAAGTCACTACGGTAGAGGACACTGAAAAATTACAGGAGGACATAAGCAAGGTCTTCCAATGGGCAGTGGAGAACAACATGACGTTCAATGGTGATAAGTTTCAGCTGCTTAGGTATGGAAAAATGAAGAACTCAAAAGGAACACTATATACAAAACGCAAGAGGGTCACCACATAGAACGAAAGGAACACGTAAAGGACTTGGGAATAATTATGTCTGCTGATCTGTCGTTTAAAGACCATAACAAGACAAAGATCACAACAGCCAGGAAGATGACGGGTGGGTATTGAGAACTTTCAAAACAAGGGAAATAATGCCGATGGTGACACTATTCAAATCGCTAGTGCTCCCTCACTTAGAATACTGTTCAGTGCTGACGGCCCCGTTCAGGGCAGGAGAAATAGCAGAGCTGGAACAAATCCAGAGATCGTTTACGGCTCACATTGAGCCATTGAAACATCTAAATTATTGGGAACGCCTTCAAGTCTTGAACATGTACTCATTGGAGCGGAGGAGAGAGAGATACATGATAATATATACATGGAAAGTACTTGAGGGCCTGGTCCCAAATCTGCACACTGCCATAACAACATACTGGAGTGAGAGATATGGGAGAAAGTGTAAAATAAACCCAGTGAGGAGCAGGGGTGCGGTGGGGACAATACGGGAGCACTGTATTAACATCCGGGGTCCCAGACTATTCAACATCTTACCAGAAGATATCCGAAACACGGCTGGAACCAGTGTAGAAGCCTTCAAGAGGAAACTGGACAAATATCTTCACCAGGTGCCAGATCAACCAGGCTGTGATGGATATGTGGGCAGCGGGCCTCCAGCAGCAACAGCCTGGTTGACCAGGCAAGCACCAGACGAGCCTGGCCCATGGCCGGGCTCAGAGAGTAGATACTCTCGAAACTCTTCAAAGGTATATCAAAGGTAAGTAAAGAATCATATGTCTCCATACAACTACTACGAAATCAAACAGTGGAGGTGAAATTTGCAATGATATTCTAGATAAGCTGTGTAATTTGTATCGAATAAGTCCACAGTAAGAACTCATGACACAGTAATGGATTAGAGGAAGGTGCAGACAAAAGAGCATCGGATATCTGAAGTCATTATAATTAGTTCCTGATGGCTTTATATAGGATGATGCTCTAACCGGAGGTGCAATGTGCTATAAACTCATCTGTAAATGCTGCAGTAGGTGTTGAGGGTAGGGGGGGGGGTTGCCGGGAGTGAGGGGAAAGAGGAGAGGTTGCCAGGAGTGGGAAGGGGATGGAGAAAAGTTGGTGGGAGAGAGGGGAAAGTGAAGGAGGAGTTCTAAGGGAAAAGGGGAGGGGTTGTTGGGAGTGAGGGGAAGGGAGACAGCTGATGGACGTTGTCTGCTGAAGCAGTTATCGGTTACCGATGCCGGAAGAGGATCCACCTTTCAGCTAACGGTATAACTGTCCGCGGACGTCAGGTGGACAGGTGTCAGCGGCTGTCTCGCGCGGAGATACCTGTCTTCAAACTACCAAATGCAGTATTGGTCATTGATTTGAAGACAATAAAAGGCAAACAAAATGCCGTAGTTGTATACACAGACTTTGCACGAGCCTTAGTCAGATATGACCCTGGTATAATATCTCACAAAATCCGTACGAAAGGAATATCTGGAAAAGTCGGCAAATGGATCTTTAACTTTCAAACCAGTCGGACCCAAAGAATAATAGTCAGCAATATAAAATCAAAGACTGCCACTGTGAAAATTTCTGCTCCTGACGGCACAATGCTGACCCCACTTCTTATTGTCACACCTGACATAGGCAGACGCGAACATCATGACTTTGTCTAACGAAATCGTAATGACACGATTGCAAACAAACCATAACGCGGGTGGGGTTCGAACCCGCGGTCAGAGAGTCTCAAAACTCCAGACCGTCGCGTAAGCCACTGGGCCAGCTAGCTTCAATCTGCTAGCGGGAGATTCGTCTGTAAAAACTTGAATTTGTGGACACAGTGGTGCCTATGCTAACTTTCCTATGGTGTAGAAATATATCTAGGATGAATCTTATTGAAGCTAGCTGGCCCAGTGGCTTACGCGACGGTCTGGAGTTTTGAGACTGACCTCGGGTTCGAACCCCACCCGTGGTATGGTTTATCATGACTGTGTCATTGCAGACAATACCAAGCTTTGTATGAACGTTGCCACCAATAAGTAACCCAGCAAGTCTCCAAACCAATATAAAGCAGGTCTTCCAACACTTCAGTTCAAGAAAAGAATTAGTCGAAAACATTGTAGTGAAAAAATGTAAGTTTTTTTTTTTTTTGGGGGGTTGAATAGTAATATTAAAATTATTTATATTTTGTTTGATTTTTTTTTGTGCCACGAGAAATTGGACTTTAACGATAGCCTGTTTCATTTACTCCGCTTTGGAAAAGTTGAACAAAACATTAAATAATAGAAGAGTATAAACCACTGAAGCCTCTCAGTAGAACTAAAGAAAATGATGAACTATAAAGCAACACGAGAGCTGACAAGCCGTTGAGGTTGTGAGGAATATTGAGGAATCAGTCACTAGACTGATCTATAATGAAGCCACCAGAAACGTAGCGGGTATTAACATAGCTGCTGTTAACGTAGCTGGTATTAACATAGCAGCTGTTAACGTAGCGGGTATTAACATAGCTGCTGTTAACGTAGCGGGTATTAACATAGCGGCTGTTAACGTAGCGGGTATTAACATAGCGGCTGTTAACGTAGCGGTTATTAACATAGCTGCTGTTAACGTAGCGGGTATTAACATAGCTGCTGTTAACGTAGCGGGTATTAACATAGCTGCTGTTAACGTGCGGGTATTAACATAGCGGCTGTTAACGTAGCGGGTATTAACATAGCGGCTGTTAACGTAGCGGGTATTAACATAGCTGCTGTTAACGTAGCGGGTATTAACATAGCTGCTGTTAACGTAGCGGGTATTAACATAGCTGCTGTTAACGTAGCGGGTATTAACATAGCGGCTGTTAACGTAGCGGGTATTAACATAGCGGCTGTTAACGTAGCGGGTATTAACATAGCTGCTGTTAACGTAGCGGGTATTAACATAGCTGCTGTTAACGTAGCGGGTATTAACATAGCTGCTGTTAACGTAGCGGGTATTAACATAGCGGCTGTTAACGTAGTGGGTATTAACATAGCTGCTGTTAACGTAGCGGGTATTAACATAGCGGCTGTTAACATAGCGGGTATTAACATAGCTGCTGTTAACGTAGCGGGTATTAACATAGCTGCTGTTAACGTAGCGGGTATTAACATAGCTGCTGTTAACGTAGCAGGTATTAACATAGCTGCTGTTAACGTAGCGGGTATTAACATAGCGGCTGTTAACGTAGCGGGTATTAACATAGCAGCTGTTAACGTAGCGGGTATTAACATAGCTGCTGTTAATGTAGCGGGTATTAACATAGCTGCTGTTAACGTAGCGGGTATTAACATAGCTGCTGTTAACGTAGCGGGTATTAACATAGCTGCTGTTAACGTAGCGGGTATTAACATAGCTGCTGTTAACGTAGCAGGTATTAACATAGGAACTGTTAACGTAGCGGGTATTAACATAGGAACTGTTAACGTAGCGGGTATTAACATAGCGACTGTTAACGTAGCAGGTATTAACATAGAAACTGTTAACGTAGCAGGTATTAACATAGGAACTGTTAACGTAGCCGGTATTAACATAGCTGTTAACGTAGCGTGTATTAGCTGTCAACGTAGCGGGTATTAATATAGCGGCTAGGAACAGTTACTGGGAGCGCACGAGCAGCATAGCCACTAGGAACATATCGATTAGGAACATATAGCCTAGGAACATATAGCCTAGGAACATATAGCCTAGGAACATATCGCCTAGGAACATATCGCCTAGGAACATATCGCCTAGGAACATATCGCCTAGGAACGTAGCCTTGAAGGTGGTACTAAGTTAAACTGGTGATGTAGAGTCCTTGTTAGTGGTGGGGGTCGTAATCTTCCCCTGATCGCCCTCCTCAACATTAAGATAACAACCCAATCTTCATATTGTCGTTCCCAGGAACGTATTAAATAACGTTCATGATATCAGTCGTTCCCTTCCCTCCTCCTCAAGATCGTGTTATATAACGTTCGTGATATCATCGTTCCTGAAAGTGGTTTTGAATGTATGATTTGTCGGAGAGGGGTAGGGAACGACCTCAGTGAGAGGGAGAGAGAGAGGGGAGTCGAGCAGGAGTCCATTTCTGAGTTTTCTCAGTCCAGTGATCCAGATGATGGCTTGTGAGGATTCTTTCTCTCTGTCTCTGTCTCTCTCTCTCTCTCTCTCTCTCTCTCTCTCTCTCTCTCTCTCTCTCTCTCTCTCTCTCTCTCTCTCTCTCTCTCTCCCCCCAATGAGAACTTTTTAGTCCTTTCAGCTGAGTGCTACATCCACTTCTGTTGGTGAAGTGTTCTGTTTTTCCCCGCCTTTGTTGGTGAAGTGTTCTGTTTTTCCCCGCTTCTGTTGAAGTGTTCTGTTTTTCCCCACTTCTGTTAGTGTGTTCTGCTTTCCCTGCTTCTGTTCAAGTCTTCTGTATCTTCTCGCCCCTGTGTGTATTGTTTCCGTTTACCAGGGTGTATGTGTGTGTGTGTGTGTGTGTGTGTGTGTGTGTGTGTGTGTGGGTGTGTGCGTGCGCGCGCTTATTCCTGGGAAATACCTTTTTTTTTTTATCCTGCTGGCTCCTTGAAACGGCTTACATTGCTCCTTGAAACGGCTTACATTGCTCCTTGAAACGGCTTACATTGCTCCTTGAAACGGCTTACATTGCTCCTTGAAACGGCTTACATTGCTCCTTGAAACGGCTCACATTGCTCCATGAAACGGCTTACATTGCTCCTTGAAACGGCTTACATTGCTCCTTGAAACGGCTTACATTGCTCCTTGAAACGGCTTACATTGCTCCTTGAAACGGCTTACATTGCTCCTTGAAACGGCTTACATTGCTCCTTGAAACGGCTTACATTGCTCCTTGAAACGGCTTACATTCCTCCTTGAAACGGCTTACATTCCTCCTTGAAACGGCTTACATTCCTCCTTGAAACTGCTTACATTGCTCCTTGAAACCCTTTGTCGCTTTACTTTTAAGTAAAGTGTTCTCTTTGTCGTCGTGTTTGTGTCGTTCAGCTCTCCAGCTTTCTCTCCAAACATTCTTGTTCTCGTCTACCTGAGAAGCGTCCTCTCCTGTCCCTTTCCCTCCTGTTCAGGCTCCCCCTTTTTCGTCCTTAGCGTCTTACTGTTCTATCTGTTTCCGTCCTGAGAATCGTCCCATTTTGGCCCTTTTCGCCCTGAGAATCGTCCTATTTTGTTTTTTATGTTCTTAGAATCTTCCTATTTTGGCCCTTTCCGCCCCCCCTTTCGTTCCTTTCCGTCTTGAGAGTATTATTGTTCCGTCTCTTTCCGTCCTGAGATTCGTCCTATTCCCTCCTTTAGCATCCATGGAATCATCCTTTTCGATCCCTTTCCGTCCTGGGCAGCATTTTTTCTCGTTCCTTCAACTCCAGTTAGCGTCCAATTCCATCCCAGGAAGCTTTGTCCAGTCCTAGGAAGCGTTTCTTTTATAGAAAGCATATTATTTTGTCCTAGAAAGTATTACTAGTTCTAGGAAGTGTCCTTTTCCCTCTTAGGAAATACTAAGGTGATTAGTGTCATAAATGTATAATGACACTACTTATATATATGGGCACTATTTGAGTGTGTTGGCACTGTTTATGCAATGATTTCTTTTGTAACTGTGAGTTTCGTCTTACTGTGCAACTGTGAATTTCATATTGTTTAACTGTGAGCTTTGTCTTGCTGTGTAGCTGTGAGTTTATTCTTATTATGCAGCTGCGAGTTTGGTCTTACTGCCCAGCAGTCTGTTTTCCAGTTTGCAGCTTGGGAGCGGCACGGTTCAAGTCCTTCATGGAAATGGCCCATTAGATCCTTGTGTGTAGCGGCCACTACCATATTTCACCTGGACGCTCCATTGATTCAGACAGGAAGAGCTGTTTCCTCCCTGTCTTTAGAGTAAGCTGTCCGCTTCTTCTGTGCTCAATCCCTTAACAGAAGAAGGAAGAAGAGGGGGTATTAATTCCTCTTGTGGACTTGGCAGGGCTTCTTTCGGTGGGGGGGGGGGCTTGGGTAGGGGTGTCAAGTGATGTTAAATACGATTTGCTTGTTGCAGACGTTTGTTTGGCTTTAATGTGGCCTTGCTTTGATTTCGTTTAGTGTTTCCTCACGAGCCTCATATTTGGGATAATTCACAACTAAATCGAACAGTTTGGAGAAGAAACATTAGCTGAGATTTTAGTTGTAGCGTGTGATTGAGGGGTTAATAACATGTGCCAGATTTTCTGTTGAACAGAAGTTCGCTGATTGTTCTTATGGTCACAGCGCTTCCTGTTCCTGCATTGTTCAATTCCATTTCTTGCTCCCTCCTTCCGCTTTCCTCTGATTTGTCCTTTTAGCTTTTCCTTACCTGGTTGGTTGGCGAGGTTGGGGTGTTGTCGTGACTACCACGACGGCTGCTGTCTCTGGTTCGTGGTTTCCTCACACAACCATTTCATTGGGTGACGCAGCCGAGGTGCTGCATTGCTGGTTAATTGTGCCCTAGTTGGGGAGGGGGTGGGCGATCACGGCATCACTATCTGACCTTGGTATCCACTCCTTATTATGGAGTGGGAAAAATTGTGGATTAATCCATCGTTAGAACCCAAGGTTCTCCGTTGCTTCCTTCCGTAAGAACTCACGGATTTTTTAATAATGGTCGGCAGGATAATGCCGTGAGATTCTGTACTCTAGTTTTGTATTTACAAATTCGTGTTTGAAGATGTCGAGGCTACGCTCTGTCTTTAATCGAGGCTCCGCTCTGTCCCGGCCTCTTAATCGAGGCTCCGCTCTGTCTCGGCCTCCTAATCGAGGCTCCGCTCTGTCCCGGCCTATTAATCCAGGCTCCGCTCTGTCCCAGGATCTTAATCAAGGCTCCGCTCTGTCCCGGCCTCTCAATCGAAGCTCCGCTCTGTCCCGGCCTCTTAATCGAGGCTCCGCTCTGTCCCAGGATCTTAATCGAGGCTCTGCTCTGTCCCGGCCTCTTAATCAAGGCTCCGCTCTGTCCCGGCCTCTCAATCGAAGCTCCGCTCTGTCCCAGGATCTTAATCGAGGCTCTGCTCTGTCCCGGCCTCTTAATCGAGGCTCCGCTCTGTCCCGGCCTCTTAATTAACGTTTATCGTCGTTACTGGTTTGTGATTTTTTGGGTCTGTGCGTTGTGTTTTTCCTGTGTATTCAGTTCACACTTGTCTCCCCTCGTTCTGTTTCAACTAGTATCCTGTATGTTGTGATCAAGTCCCCTTCTCTGTCTCAGGTGGTGAATTATATTCATATATATATGCTCACGTGTGAGGTTGATTGAGAGAGAGAGAAAGAGATTGAATAAATAAATAACTAAATAGGAATAATATTTTTGAAAATGGTCTAATCGCCTTTGGTGAAATTCTTCACAACACATTAAATAATTTCTACTAAAAAAGTTGATTGTGTGTGTAGTGTTTGTGGAAGGTGGCTGTTACAAGTTATTTATTTAGTTGAACATTGCACGACGGAGAGAGTTCTGCTCAACAGAAAGGAACATATGTCTGTTTTTCTTTTATCCCAATCCTTTCTCTCCACCCCTTTTCACTCCCCGTCCCCTCTACTCCTCCCTCTTTCTTTCCCCTCTCCCTCTTTCTCATTCCTCTCCCCCTCTCTTTTTTTATCCCTACTCCCTCTTCCTTATCCCTCCCTTCTCATTTCTCCGTCTTGGACCTAAAGTTGACCTTTTTTCCCCCCCTCCCAGAATTAATTAAATTCTTTCTTGGCCAGCAGGCAACTCACCTGTCAGGTTTTATCGGAATTGGTGCGCACGTTTTTTTGAGCTTTGTCGAAGGTGATAAAAGATGATATTTTGTCGTCAACTGTCAATCTGTTTGACTTGTACTTTATTGATGTTTTTAATAGCAAACATTTGATACATCAACAGCGTGCTGCTACCCTACACACACTAATAGTTACGTAGTGGGAACAACAGTTTGGCACTATGCTACTCTATATTACAGCTACAAAGTGGAATATTAAAAGTGTGGTAGTATCCTGCTCTGTATTATATTTTTAGTAGAAACACCAGCCAAAGTGCTGGTGTTTCTACCAAACTAGAACTAGGATACTTTAGTAAGGCGATGAAGCATTATACTATGGGTTTTCTTCCAGCAGAACAGATTACTGTTACTGGAAAGTGCCATCATTCCATACATATCCAGTTCTTGTCGAGACAGACATTGCAGGGAAGGACATGCTTAGTTTGCCTCATCAATGTTAGCTTCTTGTAGGAGGTTTTTAAGGTGACTTCATGGAGGTTTGGGTGTGCAAAATAATTGAGGGAGGTGGTGGAGGAGAGGGTAAGCAGTGGGCCCGAGAGACAGCAGGCAGCCTCCCATATTATGGAGAGGGCCAACTTATGGAACAATCTGTCGTAAAAACACAAATGCTTCTGTTAATCCAGACCATAACACTCGCACGGTCTCTGCTCCTTCCTGTCTGCCTCATACACGAGTCTTCCTGAAGCACACTTTGCTTTCTTTATCGTTCATTACTTCATACATCGTTTATCGACTTCTATAAGTGGTTAGTCATCATTGGAGGTGTTGATCTTTCACTGCTGGAAAACTCTGTTGGGGTCTACGCTTCTCACTCAGAATCATGGAACTTTTGAAAGGCGCTTGTTAGTCCTCCAGGTGGGTTTAAAGGTCAGAGTGACAGTCAATATTGGCACCACGAGCGCCGCTGCCTGACGCCCGCCCCCCAAACTCAGCTCGCCACACGCAGTTTGGTCAGCGCTCAAGGTCTCCCCCTCAACCATGGGGCCTAGCAGACACTGCTCTCAACCATAGGGCCTAGCAGACACTGCTCTCAACCATAGGGCCTAGCAGACACTGCTCTCTAGCATAGGCCTAGCAGATACTGCTCTCAACCATAGGCCTAGCAGATACTGCTCTCAACCATAGGGCTTAGCAGACACTGCTCTCAACCATGGGGCCTAGCAGACACTGCTCTCAACCATAGGGCCTAGCAGACACTGCTCTCTAGCATAGGCCTAGCAGATACTGCTCTCAACCATAGGCCTAGCAGATACTGCTCTCAACCATAGGGCCTAGCAGATACTGCTCTCAACCATAGGGCCTAGCAGACACTGCTCTCAACCATAGGCCTAGCAGACACTGCTCTCAACCATAGGCCTAGCAGACACTGCTCTCAACCATAGGGCCTAGTAGACACTGCTCTCAACCATAGGGCCTAGCAGACACTGCTCTCAACCATAGGGCCTAGCAGACACTGCTCTCAACCATAGGGCCTAGCAGACACTGCTCTCAACAATAGGCCTAGCAGACACTGCTCTCAACCATAGGCATAGCAGACACTGCCCACAACCATAGGCCTAGCAGACACTGCTCTCAACCATAGGCCTAGCAGACAGTTTGCCTTCAATGTAATGATTGATTTTTCTTACTTTTGTTGGTGTACGCTAAGGTATTAAGGAGTAACTGGAGATACTGGGAGTCACCGAGAGTAACTTCAGGTACTGGGAGTCACAGTGAGTAACTTTAGGTACTGGGAGTCACCGGGAGTAACTTTAGGTACTGGGAGTCACCGGGAGTAACTTCAGGGACTGAGTCACTGGGTAATTCAGGTACTGGGAGTCGGAACTTCAGGTACTGGGAGTCACCGGGAGTAACTTCAGGTACTGGGAGTCACCGGGAGTAACTTCAGGTACTGGGAGTCACCGGGAGTAACTTCAGGTACTGGGAGTCACCGGGAGTAACTTCAGGTACTGGGAGTCACCGGGAGTAACTTCAGGTACTGGGAGTCACCGGGAGTAACTTCAGGTACTGGGAGTCACCGGGAGTAACTTCAGGTACTGGGAGTCACCGGAGTAACTTCAGGTACTGGGAGTCACCGGGAGTAACTTCAGGTACTGGGAGTCACCGGAGTAACTTCAGGTACTGGGAGTCACCGGGAGTAACTTCAGGTACTGGAGTCACCGGAGTAACTCAGGTACTGGGAGTCACCGGGAGTAACTTCAGGTACTGGGAGTCACCGGGAGTAACTAGGTACTGGGAGTCACCGGGAGTAACTAGGTACTGGGAGTCACGGGAGTAACTTCGGTACTGGGGTCACCGGAGTAACTAGGTACTGGGAGTCACTGGGAGTCACTGGAGGTACTGGGAGTCACGGGATACTTGAGGTACTGGGAGTACGGGAGTAACTAGGTACTGGGAGTCACCGGGAGTACTGAGGTACTGGGAGTCCAACTGAGGTACTGGGAGTCACCGGGAGTAACTGAGGTACTGGAGTCACGGGAGTAACTGAGGTACTGGGAGTCACCGGGAGTAACTGGAGGTACTGGGAGTCACCGGGAGTAACTGGAGGTACTGGGAGTCACCGGGAGTAACTGGAGGTACTGGGAGTCACCGGGAGTAACTGGAGGTACTGGGAGTCCGGAGTAACTAGGTACTGGAGTCACCGGTAACTGGGGTACTGGGAGTCCCGGGAGTAACTGAGGTACTGGGAGTCCCGGGAGTAACTGAGGTACTGGGAGTCCCGGGAGTAACTGAGGTACTGGGAGTCCCGGGAGTAACTGCAGGTACTGGGAGTCCCGGGAGTAACTGGAGGTACTGGGAGTCCCGGGAGTAACTGAGGTACTGGGAGTCCCGGGAGTAACTGAGGTACTGGGAGTCCCGGGAGTAACTGAGGTACTGGGAGTCCCGGGAGTAACTCAGGTACTGGGAGTCCCGGGAGTAACTTGGAGGTACTGGGAGTCGCCGGGAGTAACTGGAGGTACTGGGAGTCCCGGGAGTAACTGGAGGTACTGGGAGTCCCGGGAGTAACTCAGGTACTGGGAGTCACCGGGAGTAACTAGGTACTGGGAGTCCCGGGAGTAACTTAGGTACTGGGAGTCCCGGGAGTAACTAGGTACTGGGAGTCCCGGGAGTAACTTAGGTACTGGGAGTCCCGGGAGTAACTAGGTACTGGGAGTCCCGGGAGTAACTAGGTACTGGGAGTCCCGGGAGTAACTGAGGTACTGGGAGTCCCGGGAGTAACTGAGGTACTGGAGTCGAGAACTATCAGTCCGGGAGTAACTGAGGTACTGGGAGTCCCGGGAGTAACTAGGTACTGGGAGTCCCGGGAGTAACTGAGGTACTGGGAGTCCCGGGAGTAACTAGGTACTGGGGTCACCGGGAGTAACTGGTACTGGAGTCCAGCGCGGGAGTAACTGAGGTACTGGGAGTCCCGGGAGTAACTAGGTACTGGAGTCCCGGAGTAACTAGGTACTGGGAGTCCCGGGAGTACTAGTACTGGCCCGGGGTAACTAGGTACTGGGAGTCCCGGGAGTAACTGGTACTGGGAGTCCGGGAACTAGGTACTGGGAGTCCCGGGAGTAACTGAGGTACTGGGAGTCCCGGGAGTAACTAGGTACTGGAGTCCGGGTACTGAGGTACTGGAGTCCCGGGAGTAACTGGAGGTACTGGGAGTCCCGGAGTAACTAGGTACTGGAGTCCCGGGGTAATAGGTACTGGGAGTCCACTAGTCTGGGAGTCAAACTGGAGGTACTGGGAGTCCCGGAGTAACTGAGGTACATCCGGGAGAACTGGAGGTACTGGGAGTCCCGGGGTAACTGGACGGTCCGGGGTACGTCTGAGCCGAGTAACTGGAGGTACTGGGAGTCGGCTGGAGATAACTGGAGGTACTGGGAGTCGCCGGGAGTAACTGGAGGTACTGGAGTCGCCGGGAGTAACTGGAGGTACTGGGGTAACTGAGGTACGGGAGTCCGGGGTAACTGGGTACTGGGAGTCGCCGGGAGTAACTGGAGGTACTGGAGTCGCCGGGAGTAACTGGAGGTACTGGGAGTCGCCGGGAGTAACTGGAGGTACTGGGAGTCGCCGGAGTAACTGGGTACTGGACGGAGTAACTGGAGGTACTGGGAGTCCCGGGAGTAACTGGAGGTACTGGGAGTCGCCGGGAGTAACTGGAGGTACTGGGAGTCCCGGGAGTAACTGGAGGTACTGGGAGTCCGGAGTAACTGGAGTACTGGGAGTACCGGGAGTAACTGGAGGTACTGGGAGTACCGGGAGTAACTGGAGGTACTGGGAGTAACTGGAGGTACTGGGAGTAACTGGAGGTACTGGGAGTAACTGGAGGTACTGGGAGTAACTGGAGGTACTGGGAGTACGGAGGTACTGGGGTACTGGGGTACTGGGAGTAACTGAGGTACTGGGAGTACGGGGTAACTGGGAGTACGGGGTACTGGGGTACTGGGGTCACGGGAGTAACTGGAGGTACTGGGAGTACGGAGTAACTGGGTACTGGGAGTCCCGGGAGTAACTAGGTACTGGGGGAGAACTGAAGACTGATCAGGGTAATCGGTACTGGGAGTCCCGAGACTGGCAGGTACTAGCACGGGTAACTACCCCGTACCATAGCGTCGAGGAGTAGATATCATACTCACAGTGTATTCGTGAGGCATGGTACTTGGGCACGGTATGCTCATACTGACGTAGTCACGAGGTACTGCCCATAGTGGTGGTACTGGTGCATTCGAGGTATTGGTCCTGGTGGCTGCACCCGCATCACTTCAGTCACTGGACCGCCCACCCTACCACTGGTCACTGGGTCGGGTCACTGGAGGTACTGAGCACGGCCCACTGACTTGCGTAGCTGGGTGGGGATGGGAACTTCAGGTACTTGGGACGTCCCTAGTCTCCTTGCATTACTAGGCCTCACCGTAACCTTCGAGCCTACTTGCAGTCCCTGAGCTACCTTGCACCTTCATGCCTCCCGGGGCACTTCCCAGGTCACTGGGAGTCCTTGGGTAACTTGCACTTCACTAGTCACCGTGAACTTCCAGCTCACTTGACCTTCACTAGCTCACTTGTACCCTTAGCGCCGGACTGAGGTACTGGGAGTCACCGGGAGTAACTGGAGGTACTGGGAGTCACTGGAGGTACTGGGAGTCACCGGGAGTAACTGGGAGTACTGGAGTCACGGGAGTAACTGGAGGTACTGGGAGTCCGGAGTAACTGGAGCTAGGAGGTACTGGGAGTAACTGGAGGTACTGGGAGTCACTGGAGGTACTGGGAGTCACTGGAGGTACTGGGAGTCACTGGAGGTACTGGGAGTCACTGGAGGTACTGGGAGTCACGGGAGTAACTGAGTACTGGGAGTCACCGGGAGTAACTGGAGGTACTGGGAGTCACCGGGAGTAACTTCAGGTACTGGGAGTCGCCGGGAGTAACTGGAGGTACTGGAGTCGCCGGGAGTAACTGAGGTACTGGGAGTCGCCGGGAGTAACTGAGTACTGGGAGTCGCCGGGAGTAACTGGAGGTACTGGGAGTCGCCGGAGTAACTGAGGTACTGGGAGTCGCCGGGAGTAACTGAGGTACTGGGAGTCGCCGGGAGTAACTGGAGGTACTGGGAGTCGCCGGGAGTAACTGGAGGTACTGGGAGTCGCCGGGAGTAACTGGAGGTACTGGGAGTCGCCGGGAGTAACTGGAGGTACTGGGAGTCGCCGGGAGTAACTGGAGGTACTGGGAGTAACTGGAGGTACTGGGAGTAACTGGAGGTACTGGGAGTAACTAAAGAAACGTGGAGTAACTGAGTGGTCTTAGGAGTATTTTTTATATAGCAACTGAAGACTGTTTCAGGGGTCATCGCCCCCGCGGCCCGGTCCCAGACCAGACCTGGAACAGCCGTTACATATAGCAATGATGTGTATATCTCCCTACCCCCACAGATACCATATAGCCGTCGAGGAGTAGATATCATACCCACAGTGTATTCGTGAGGCATGGTACATTTGGGCACAGGTATGCTCATCTATCTTGACGTAGTATGCAGGTTACAATGCCCATAGTGTGTGGTACGTGCGTGCATTCGAGTGTGATTTGTGCCTGGTGGCTTGCCACCCCCTCCCTCACTTCACCTCGCTGACCCGCCCACCCTACCCCCACCTGGTGCATGGGCGGTGTGCCTGGAGGCCCCCAGCCACGCCCACTGACTTGTCTGATGTCTGGCTTTGTTTTGGGGATGGTAGACCATTCCTGCCTTACCCCTTGCACCCTTCCCTAGTCTCCCCCTTGCACTTTTACCCTAGCCTCACCCGTACACCCTTCTCTAGCCTCCCCCTTGCAGCCTTCCCTAGCCTCCCCTTGCACCCTTCCCTTGCCTCCCCTTGCACCCTTCCCTAGCTTCCCCTTGCATCCTTCCCTTGCCTCCCTTGCACCCTTCACTAGCCTCCACTTGCACCCTTCCCTAGCCTCCACTTGCACCCTTCACTAGCCTCCACTTGCACCCTTCCCTAGCGTCCCTTTACATTCTCCCCTAAGTCCCATTGCACCTTACTCTATTCCCCTGACACCCACTGAACCCTCCTCTGTTTTTTTTCTTGTGTGTCCTACACCATCCTCTTCCCCAGCCTCCCTCTTTGTTTGCCTTTCGGATTTATTTTTTTTCACCTTTTTCTCATCTATTTTTAACTTTTCTGAATGTTTATTGTTTAAGCGAGTTAGTGAGCAAGTGAGTGCTAATTTATCTGATCGTATATTTAACGTGTGTTTGTGTTTGCTTTAAGGTCCTTTTTCTAGAGCTCTGAATGTTTTTTCTGCCTCTTCAAAAAACGAATTCTCTCGCTTGTGTTTTCCAATCAAGCGTTGCAGAGTTGTGGGTCGAATTTAAGCTCAGGATAACTGCAGACACTAAGCACTTGCAAACTCTTAAGAGGGCTGCCAGCAAGTCATTAATTTGAACATTGTTACGAGAGAAACAAACCACTGATCCAGCCCATGGTAAACTTCATCTGCAGGAAGTTATAGGTGTCTGGAATTGGGCTCCGAGGCGTCTTACAAGACGCCGCCTCTGGAAGACTGGGCTCTGAGGTGGCTTACAAGACGCCACCTCTGGAAGACGCTGCAGATGTGTTGACAGGAAGAGGTATGGAAGAATATGGAGCTAGTTCTTGGCAAGTCTTCCAGGAAGTGTGAGGCGAACGTGAGGGCTCCGGATGCCGCCTTCACAAGAATTTTAGTCTCGTATGCTACTTCATTTTGTAGTGTGAGGGATGTGTGGGTGGTGGGTACAGGTGCCACCACTACCACCACCCTAGTGGTGGGTGCAGGTGAGACCACTACCACCACCCTAGTGGTGGGTACAAGTGCGACCACTACCACCACCCTAGTGGTGGGTGAAGGTGCGACCACTACCACCACCCTAGTGGTGGGTGAAGGTGCCACCACTACCACCACCCTAGTGGTGGGTGAAGGTGCGACCACTACCACCACCCTAGTGGTGGGTGCAGGTGCGACCGCTACCACCACCCTAGTGGTGGGTGAAGGTGCGACCGCTACCACCACCCTAGTGGTGGGTGAAGGTGCGACCACTACCACCACCCTAGTGGTGGGTGAAGGTGCGACCACTACCACCACCCTAGTGGTGGGTGCAGGTGAGACCACTACCACCACCCTAGTGGTGGGTGCAGGTGAGACCACTACCACCACCCTAGTGGTGGGTACAAGTGCGACCACTACCACCACCCTAGTGGTGGGTGAAGGTGCGACCACTACCACCACCCTAGTGGTGGGTGCAGGTGCCACCACTACCACCACCCTAGTGGTGGGTGCAGGTGAGACCACTACCACCACCCTAGTGGTGGGTGCAGGTGAGACCACTACCACCACCCTAGTGGTGGGTACAAGTGGACCACTACCACCACCCTAGTGGTGGGTGAAGGTGCGACCACTACCACCACCCTAGTGGTGGGTGCAGGTGCCACCACTACCACCACCCTAGTGGTGGGTGAAGGTGCGACCACTACCACCACCCTAGTGGTGGGTGCAGGTGCGACCGCTACCACCACCCTAGTGGTGGGTGAAGGTGGACGCTACCACCACCCTAGTGGTGGGTGAAGGTGCGACCACTACCACCACCCTAGTGGTGGGTGAAGGTGCGACCACTACCACCACCCTAGTGGTGGGTGCAGGTGCGACCGCTACCACCACCCTAGTGGTGGGTGAAGGTGCGACAGCTACCACCACCCTAGTGGTGGGTGCAGGTGCGACCGCTACCACCACCCTAGTGGTGGGTGAAGGTGCGACCACTACCACCACCCTAGTGGTGGGTGAAGGTGCGACCACTACCACCACCCTAGTGGTGGGTGAAGGTGACCGCTACCACCACCCTAGTGGTGGGTACAAGTGCGACCACTACCACCACCCTAGTGGTGGGTGAAGGTGCGACCACTACCACCACCCTAGTGGTGGATGCAGGTGCGACCGCTACCACCACCCTAGTGGTGGATGCAGGTGCGACCACTACCACCACCCTAGTGGTGGGTGAAGGTGCGACCACTACCACCACCCTAGTGGTGGGTGAAGGTGCGACCGCTACCACCACCCTAGTGGTGGGTACAAGTGCGACCACTACCACCACCCTAGTGGTGGGTGAAGGTGCGACCACTACCACCACCCTAGTGGTGGGTGAAGGTGCGACCACTACCACCACCCTAGTGGTGGGTGAAGGTGCGACCACTACCACCACCCTAGTGGTGGGTGCAGGTGCGACCGCTACCACCACCCTAGTGGTGGGTGCAGGTGCCACCACTACCACCACCCTAGTGGTGGGTACAGGTGCCACCACTACCACCACCCTAGTGGTGGGTGCAGGTGCCACCACTACCACCACCCTAGTGGTGGGTACAGGTGCCACCACTACCACCACCCTAGTGGTGGGTGCAGGTGCCACCACTACCACCACCCTAGTGGTGGGTGCAGGTGCCACCACTACCACCACCCTAGTGGTGGGTACAGGTGCCACCACTACCACCACCCTAGTAAGTGTTTGCCAATGTATACAGTGTTTGATGATGTATTAGGACCTGAAGGCCGTGTGCGACCACATCTGCTTCCTGGAGGGGGGCAACGACCCCTCTGGGTACACCGGTCAACCATGGCCACGACCCTACAAAGGGCACCAGTAAGCTCTGCAGTGGAGCTGCTGTCCCTCAAGGGACATCTGTGAGCCTTCATTCAGCTCCAGGGAGCTGAACAATTTAATAATAAACACAATGAAATGTATTTTTTTTTTCGTTAGGTTCAGAATGATTTTTCCGAAATTATTGCATACACAAATACTGCTCTGTGCTGACGGCCCCGTTCAGGGCAGGAGAAATATCAGAGCTGGAAGAAATTCAGAGATCGTTTACGGCTCACATTGAGCCATTGAAACATCTAAATTATTGGGAACGTCTTCAAGTCTTGAACATGTACTCATTGGAGCGGAGGAGAGAGAGATACATGATAACATATACTTGGAAAGTACTTGAGGGCCTGGTCCCAAATCTGCACACTGCTATAACAACATACTGGAGTGAGAGATATGGGAGGAAGTGTAAAATAAACCCAGTGAGGAGCAGGGGTGCGGTGGGGACAATACGGGAGCACTGTATTAACATCCGGGGTCCCAGACTATTCAACATCTTACCAGAAGATATCCGAAACACGGCTGGAACGGAGGCATTGGAGGACGACCAAAACGCAGATGTGATTTACACAGATTTTGCAAAGGCGTTTGACAAATGCGATCATGGAGTGATAGCGCACAAAATGAGGGCCATAGGCATTACGGGGAAGGTAGGCAGATGGATTTTTGAGTTCCTAACACAAAGAACACAAAAAGTAGTAGTGAACAGGGCAAGATCCAGCATCAGCGAGGTCAAAAGCTCAGTGCCCCAAGGCACTGTCCTGGCACCTCTGCTGTTTCTTATCCTCATAGCAGACATAGATAAAAACACCCAGCACACTTTTGTATCATCATTTGCAGATGACACTAAAATAAGCATGAAAGTCACTACGGTAGAGGACACTGAAAAATTACAGGAGGACATAAGCAGGGTCTTCCAATGGGCAGTGGAGAACAACATGACGTTCAATGGTGATAAGTTTCAGCTGCTTAGGTATGGAAAAAATGAAGAACTCAAAAGGAACACTATATACAAAACGCAAGAGGGTCACCACATAGAACGAAAGGAACACGTAAAGGACTTGGGAATAATTATGTCTGCTGATCTGTCGTTTAAAGACCATAACAAGACAAAGATCACAACAGCCAGGAAGATGACGGGGTGGGTATTGAGAACTTTCAAAACAAGGGAAATAATGCCGATGGTGACACTATTCAAATCGCTAGTGCTCCCTCACTTAGAATACTGCTCAGTGCTGACGGCCCCGTTCAGGGCAGGAGAAATAGCAGAGCTGGAACAAATCCAGAGATCGTTTACGGCTCACATTGAGCCATTGAAACATCTAAATTATTGGGAACGCCTTCAAGTCTTGAACATGTACTCATTGGAGCGGAGGAGAGAGAGATACATGATAATATATACATGGAAAGTACTTGAGGGCCTGGTCCCAAATCTGCACACTGCCATAAAACATACTGGAGTGAGAGATATGGGAGAAAGTGTAAAATAAACCCAGTGAGGAGCAGGGGTGCGGTGGGGACAATACGGGAGCACTGTATTAACATCCGGGGTCCCAGACTATTCAACATCTTACCAGAAGATATCCGAAACACGGCTGGAACCAGTGTAGAAGCCTTCAAGAGGAAACTGGACAAATATCTTCACCAGGTGCCAGATCAACCAGGCTGTGATGGATATGTGGGGCAGCGGGCCTCCAGCAGCAACAGCCTGGTTGACCAGGCTAGCACCAGACGAGCCTGGCCCATGGCCGGGCTCAGAGAGTAGATACTCTCGAAACTCTTCAAAGGTATATCAAAGGTATATCAGTGTAGAAGCCTTCAAGAGGAAACTGGACAAGTATCTTCATCGGGTGCCAGATCAACCAGGTTGTGATGGATATGTGGGGCAGCGGGCCTCCAGCAGCAACAGCCTGGTTGACCAGGCAAGCACCAGACGAGCCTGGCCCATGGCCGGGCTCAGAGAGTAGATAAACTCTCAAAACTCTTCAAAGGTATATCAAAGGTACCAATTTTTGCTTGTCTTATTCGGCAAGAAAAGCGTTGCTATTTAAGCCAAAATAGCAAGTTTTATCTATTCGGCACGTTTATATATATATATATATATATATATATATATATATATATATATATATATATATATATATATATATGCGCAGAGATCGCGAACAAGCGATGCAAGATGCAAAACAACCATTGGGGGAGTTGAATGATAGCTCTAGACCTTTCGTATTGCAATCAACACATCAGGAGGTTACAATGTTGCAGAAATGAGTAGGTCCCAGCAGATTCGCTCAGGAACGTTCTTGCTAAGCAGGAACGTAAGCAGTGGTGCCTACGTTGGACTGCTTATGGCTAGCACTAATAGACTGATTGATCAGGCTGTTAACCAGGAGGCCTGGTCTGGGACCGAATCTCGGAATTGTGTACAAGCAACCTTCCTCCCGTCACCATGTAGCATACCCCTCTCCTATTCACCCTTTCCCCTCCACAGTTCACCCTTCTTTTCTTCAGGTCACTCTCCACTGTCTTAAGTCACCCCTTTCTGAAAGTGACCCTCTCTCAAGGTCACCCTCTTCTTTCGAGGTCACTTTTTGGATCCCTCCCCTTCCTCCCTCTCTCCCCCCCCCCAGACAACCCGTTAATGTGAGCTCAAGATTGGTGTGTGATTTGTATTGATTGGTTACGGTGCTAATTGTTGAGGTATTGGGAGGGAGAAGGAAGAGAAGGGAAGGGATAAAGAAGAAGCGGGAGGGTGGGGATGGTAAAGAAAAAATACAATAAAAATGAAAACAACATGGAGAAAAAGAGAGACGAGGCGAACAACAACGACACAGAGTGCGTAGAAAGCGGTGCGTGGGAAGAGGGTGAGGTGGTTGATTCATTCTCCCCTCCCCTCCTCTCCCCTTTCCTTCCTCCTCTACCCTTCCCACCCTCGTCCGCTATCACCCCTCGCCCCTGGTCGTGTTGTTGTCTGTGGTGGCCACTAATACATATTTAAACTCTGGGGTAATGATGCAGGACGTGTTGGGAGGGTCAGTGTGTTGGGGAGGGGGAGGAAGAGGAGGATGAGGAGGGGGAAGAGGAGAGTAAGGATGAAAGCTTGGTAGTGGTGGTGGGGTTGTTGAGTGGGGAGGGGAAGAAGCTGGGGGAATGTGGAGAGCAGTTAATTGTAAACATAGAATTATAAACACTGTGGTTAAAAAGACATTGAATCATAAACATTGAAAAACCAGCGTTCGAACTCCCCTAACACCTAGAGTCAGTGCTGAACCACATACTCTGTGAAACCAGGTTAGATTACACGTTAGCAGGTCATGTGTTAAGCACTTACTGCTGTTACAGCACTGGTTACTTTTGGTTACAGCACTGGTTACTGTATGGTTACAGCACTGGTTACTGTATGGTTACAGCACTGGTTACTGTATGGTTACAGCACTGGTTACTGTATGGTTACAGCACTGGTTACTGTATGGTTACAGCACTGGTTACTGTATGGTTACAGCACTGGTTACTGTATGGTTACAGCACTGGTTACTGTATGGTTACAGCACTGGTTACTGTATGGTTACAGCACTGGTTACTGTATGGTTACAGCACTGGTTACTGTATGGTTACAGCACTGGTTACTGTATGGTTACAGCACTGGTTACTGTATGGTTACAGCACTGGTTACTGTATGGTTACAGCACTGGTTACTGTATGGTTACAGCACTGGTTACTGTATGGTTACTGTATGGTTACAGCACTGGTTACTGTATGGTTACAGCACTGGTTACAGTACACAGCCGGCAGTGTCCCCCGCCCGTCCAAAACTACTGGGTCTTGACAACCACTCTTACTGAGCCGCCGAAACAAACATCGACGCTTCAACACTGGAGAACAAACACACAGTTATAAACATCGAGTTGCAGTGAATCTTTAAACACCGAAGCATGAACGCTGGAGAACAAACATCGAGGCGTAAACATCGAATAACAAACATTCATGCACTCTACGTAACCAGAGAAATAAACAAGGCAATTACGTTTAGTTAATTGCCTTCGACAATGGGAGCATTGAATGGGGGGGTTAAAATAAGGCTGGAAATGTTCAGTATTCCACTCACAGCCCACCTTCAGCCCACCCAGAGCCCACAGACCCATACCCACTAACCCACTCCGACAGATAGAAAAATTGAATTCAGAATCCTTCATTACGTAAGACAATTTTAATATAAATTAAATAGAATTAAAACGGAATGGGAAAGACGATTTTGCCATAGGAGGGGGGAATGGAAGAAGAACCAGATGAATCAGATAACGAACCAATGAAATAACAAGAACCAGATGAAGTACTAGATTAAAAAGAACCATATGAAGTACAAAAATAAGAAGACCCTGTTTAAAAATCAGGTAAAGAACCAGATGAACCAAATGAAGAAGAGCGAAATGAAGAACTAGAAGAACCAGACGAAGAATCCAGAAAAAACAAAGTAAGAACGAGGTGACCAGGAATGAACCAGCAGCAGCGTGTAGTTCTCAAACCGCACCAACCACTTGGAACCTCCACGGTAAAGAATGAAAAATTTCAACACGAAAGAATAAGAAATGAAGAAAAATGCTATAAAAAAATCGATGCTTCTTTTTTTCGCCAATGCAAAAAAAACAAAGAATAAAAACATCGTTTTGATATCTGCCTCATTATATAAAAATGGAATCATGACAAGAACGTGTTGAATCTGTTTAACAATACGATGGCCATCTGATGGGCTCCACGTCTGATGGGCGACACGTCTGATGGGCACCAGCTCTGATGGACATCACGTTTGAGGTGGTAGCACATCTGAAACATAGCGCGTCTAATGGTCACCGCATCTGATGGGCACTGAAAGGAAAGGCTCAGATGCACCCCAAGCACTCACCGTGGCAACGTTTCACTCTATGTAGACCGAAACGTTGCCACAATTAAAGCTCGCTTTGCAATTTATTGCTGTAGACAGGATGCTGCTCTCCCCCCATCCTCAATCTGGAAGTCATGAAGACTGTCCACTCTAAGTTATATACTGGTGCTCAAACAGATCTTTCAAGTGGTCGAAATATGGAAATATACTGCTTATGTGTTTATATTTCCATGGTCAAAATGTATTGAAAACACGAGTACAGGCACTCGGTGAGCGATAGCTGAAGGGTGTTTCCGGGGGGTCAACGCCCCCGCGGTTGGGTCCCAGGTCAGGCCTCCTGGTGGAACGAGAGAGAGAGAGAGAGAGAGAGAGAGAGAGGGGGAGGGAGGGAGGGAGGGAGGGGGGAGGGAGGGGGAGGGATGGGGGGGGGACGGACGAGGAAGATAAAAATCATAAGCAACTGCAGAAATAGTCCACAACACACAGCGTAAGCTTTACAAATGAGAAGTCCACGCAGATGTTTTATTGAAATTTAAATGATTCACAGCAGGCATCACCAGTGGTTCACAGCAGGCATCACCAGTGGTTCACAGCAGGTATCACCAGTGGTTCACGGCAGGTATCACCAGTGGTTCACGGCAGGTATCACCAGTGGTTCACGGCAGGTATCACCAGTGGTTCACGGCAGGTATCACCAGTGGTTTACAACAGGTATCACCAGTGGTTCACGGTAGGTATCACCAGTGGTTCACGGTAGGTATCACCAGTGGTTCACGGCAGGTATCACCAGTGGTTCACGGTAGGTATCACCAGTGGTTCACGGTAGGTATCACCAGTGGTTCACGGTAGGTATCACCAGTGGTTCACGGTAGGTATCACCAGTGGTTCACGGTAGGTATCACCAGTGGTTCACGGTAGGTATCACCAGTGGCTCACAGCAGGTATCACCAGTGGTTCACAGGTAGTGATTAACAGACAAGGTAGATCTGGTGCACTCAAATCTATACTGTTAAATCTCAGAACTCGGAGAGAATGTGAACACACACAAAAAAAATTCTTGAATAATACTAAGTTGATAGTGTAACACACAGTTGAAATACAATTACTACATTATTTATCTATACAGTTTATTTACATTTAACCCCAACTCTGCTAGGGTGAGATTGGCATAGGCTGAATGATTATCATTTCTGGGAGGATCAAACTTTGTTACAATTGGTAACTCAATTTCTGATTGAGGAGGATCTACACTGGTATCCACAAATGATACTTGAGGACTTCTCAATACTTGTTGTGTACGTAGGGAATAACGAAATTCAGTTTGATCATGTAACTGATCATTAGAGATAGAGGGTACAGCAACAGGAGAATTGTCAGTCTGTCTCGCTTGTCTGGTTGTAAGGGTTTTCAGGGTTGTCAGGGACCTCGTCCTCATCGCAAACTAACTTCATATGATCTAAATGCGATTCTTTAAACTGACCCGTACTAATTTCTCTAACTTTATACTTATTGCCATTAATATGTTCGACTACTCGGTAAGGACCAACAAACTTTTGGTCAAGTTTTGGCTTTGTTGAAGTTTTATTAAAGCTAGTCAACATAACTCTCGAACCTACTTTAACTTTGGTCGGTTTGGCTCGAGTGTTAGTTACTCTAGTAAATTCTGCTGTTGACTTGTGAAGTGTTTCACAGATTCGTCTGAAAACACTCTGAGCGTGACTGGTACGAACTGCTAAGAAATCATCAGGATTGTAAGTCAGTTTCGGATTAGAATATAACAACTCATAAGGCAAACTCTTATCAACACCATACAATGCATAATGTGGGGTGTCACCTATAGAAGCATTATAAGCAGAATTTATTGCACACTGAAAATCAGGTATAACTTCATCCCAGGTTGCACTATTGGGATTGATGGTGGCTCTCAAGACGTCAAGTACTTTCTTATTCGTTCTTTCTGCTAAACCATTACTGGCAGGATGGTGAGGGACAATGGTTGATTTAGTAATCTTGTACAAAGTACACAAGTTTTCTAGGATCTCATTACAAAATTCACTTCCATTATCTGTTATGAGGGATTTAGGAGTGGTATGTCTGCAGATTATACGTTACTTGAACGCTTTTGCTACTGTCTCGGCAGTCTTATCTGCAATAGGCACTAACTCACAATATCTGGTAAAATGATCGACCATCACACACAGATGTTTGTTACCTTGGAGGGAACATTGGAAATTAGTCAACAGATCTAGTGCAACTCTTTCCCATGGCTCGCTAGTAGTTGGAAAGACTTGGATTGGGTTAGGACCAGTAACATTGCCTTTATGTTGCATACCGACACTACATTTCTTAACGTACTCAGTAATATCAGTTGACCTACGAGGCCAAAAGTATTTCAATCTGGCAGGTATCACCAATGGTTCACAGCACGTATCACCAGTGGTTCACAGCAGGTGTCACCAGTGGTTCACAGCAGGTGTCACCAGTGGATCACAGCATGTATCACCAGTGGTTCACAGCATGTATCACCAGTGGTTCACAACACGTATCACTAGTGGTTCACAACACGTATCACTAGTGGTTCACATCACGTATCACTAGTGGTTCACAGCACGTATCACTAGTGGTTCACAGCACGTATCACTAGTGGTTCACAGCACGTATCACTAGTGGTTCACAGCACGTATCACTAGTGGTTCACAGCACGTATCACTAGTGGTTCACAGCACGTATCACTAGTGGTTCACAACACGTATCACCAGTGGTTCACAACACGTATCACCAGTGGTTCACAGCACGTATCACCAGTGGTTCACAGCACGTATCACCAGTGGTTCACAGCACGTATCACCAGTGGTTCACAGCACGTATCACCAGTGGTTCACAGCACGAAGATACTTCTTGTTGCTACTCGACCATTACGCCAGACTCTCTGATTCATTGATACTGGGTATCAGTGGGTGTAGCCCTCCAGTCTATGCTGCTGCTGCTGCTGCTGCTGCTCCTCCTCCTCCTCCTCTTCTCTATCTATTCTTTATTGATTCTCTGCCTTATTTTCTGAACTTTCATTGCAATTAGATAAAAAAAATTAAAGTTAGGGGAAAAGTATACTTGAAAATAAGCAAATTGAAAATAGTCCACGATACGTCTGGCACTGCGGTATCTGGGCAAACGCAGGCAACTTTCGATTCTGTACGTGTGATTTGATTTTTTTTCAGTGTACGATCTATAGCTTTTGTATTAGTCTTGGAAATATATTTTTATTGTATCTGCAGGGGTGTTATACACTGTTGTATCTGCAGGGGTGTTATACACTGTTGTATCTGCAGGGGTGTTATACACTGTTGTATCTGCAGGGGTGTTATACACTGTTGTATCTGCAGGGGTGTTATACACTGTTGTATCTGCAGGGGTGTTATACACTGTTGTATCTGCAGGGGTGTTATACACTGTTGTATCTGCAGGGGTGTTATACACTGTTGTATCTGCAGGGGTGTTATACACTGTTGTATCTGCGGGGGTGTTATACACTGTTGTATCTGCAGGGGTTATACACTGTTGTATCTGCAGGGTGTTATACACTGTTGTATCTGCAGGGGTGTTATACACTGTTGTATCTGCAGGGGTGTTATACACTGTTGTATCTGCAGGGGTGTTATACACTGTTGTATCTGCAGGGTTAGTATACACCACCATTACGAAAGATAAAATACTAGTGGGGAGTTGTGCTTTGTAAACTACGTTACCTACGGGGACTGAACTGGCAGTGATCGTAAAACTCCAGACCGACGCGCAAGCCACTGGGCCAGCTGGCTACAATAAGATTCATCCAACTAGGCATATTTATTCACCATAGGAAGGTTAGCATAGGTACCACTGTGAGCACAAATGCAAGTTTTTACAGATGAATCTCCCGGCAGCGTGTGGCCGTGACGCGTCGGTCTGGAGTTTTACGACTGACCGCGAGTTCAATCCCCGCCCGTACCGTATTTTTTTTTTTGTGTTTTGGATTTGGGATAGAAGTAAAGGTAGTATTTTTTTATTCCTTTTAATTTCGGTGATTTTGTTTCTATCTGGTCTGAGAATTGTATGATGCTCTTAGTTTTAGGTAAAGACTTTCTATTTCTTGAAATTCTTGGGAGAGAGAGAGAGAGACTTGGGCATCTTAGGAGTTACGTGACTTGCTTTCTCTACCATTGAGAACACTTACCTAAACACACTCTCCCTGACAACACACTCGTGGGTGTTCACATCTGCTCTCAGAGCTGCTGGAATAGAACACTACTCGTCTACAGTGAGTAAAACATATAAACTAATAGGTCAACCTCCCAGCACTCCCTATGTAGTCTAGAATAGAAAGTTACAGCTGATTCATTGCTATGCAAGAAGTTTTCTAGAAGGTGAGGGTTTAATATGAACGCTATAATAACTTAGTGCAGTGAGAGATAAAGAAGGAAGTGTCGAATAAAAAGACTGGAAAGCGGAATGCCAAATAATAATTATTGTTATATTTATGGGAAGCTCTGAATGCTTGGGAGGTAACTAGATTTCATTCAAGGAAGAGAAGGCGTAGCTCCAGTGTCTAAGATCAAGAGCCTTTCAGCTACAAGGGCAAGAATTTTGTCAGTCACATTTAGAAAACATTGTGTCAACATTCGATATTCACGGCACATCAAGTTTTATAGGACATAGTGTCGTAGTAAAAAGTATATTTTGTCATGTAGGAATTGGTTAATTTGGTTTAAAGCCTATCGACTACACGAAGGTCATTAAGACTTCATGTAACGTGTTTGCCGCGAATCAAGAATAGTTTAATCCCTAAAATTAGCTATTAAAGTAAATTCTCAGCCTATGTACGCTGAGAGACATACACCTGTCAGTGTATGTAACCTGGTGAAGGAACTAGAAGCATTTCTGCTGGACGTACACTATCAGAAAGGTTGTAATAGCTGTGTGAGCTCGCAGGGCTGGTGGCTTCAATAGCCTGGTTGATCAGGCAGTCGCTAGAGAAGCCAGATCTCTGGTCACACTACGAGAGTGGTGTGGCCTGAAAGGCGGTCACTCCGAGGTCACAAGGTTGTGTAGCAATCATAGCTGAGACTCGCTGTCTCGCTGCTCTTCACTGCAGTGTTTACCTCACAAGAGGACCTCTCGCTGTTAACTTTCTGAAGGAATATTATTACTCGCTAAACTAACGAAGATATTGAATATAAATACACGTTAATATTTATTGAAACCTCTACAGTAGCAGTATTATCCAAGATGTGTGTTGAACATTCACATTAGTTTCTCCCAAAACATCTTGGGAAAGTTCATTAGCGGGTAAGATTGAAGTAGATGGTAGTGAAACGTGAAGCGTGCTGCCCCTAGAGTTACTCACAATTGTACTTCCTTAATTGTTTGTTGCGATGCCTCCACCCCTACATCTCCACCCCCTGAACCTTCCCTACTCTTCTCTCTACTCCCCCTTTCCCTTCAACCAGTTTATCAACGTGCTACATTATACACTTCCCTGACACAACTTCCACCAAACTTGACTCGCACTCTACCCAAAAACCTCCTCCTTGTTTCTTGGTCCTGGCACAAACTTTCGTATATTTTTCTGAAAGTGTTCTCTATGCGAGGAATTCTTCCTTGGAGTTTACACCAAGTTTAAATCAATGCTCTCTTTTATGAAGTTTAAAACCTGTACTACATTTTTGGCTAGACTTGACTCAGTTATCGCCTCTTTCGAAGTTTGATGGAATATTAGGATTTTACGGCGTTTGAAGTGATCTTTGATTGCCTTGTTTACATGTCGTTGAAGGTAATGGATTGGTTGGGTTGGTAATTATGGGTTTCATTATTTACTAACTATATTAAGTTAAATGTATTTATAGAAATCAGCCAGCTAGCCAGCCGCTCAGCCAGTATCCTGGTCAGCCAGGCTATTGTTGTTTACAGCTTCAGAAAGGGATGGGACGACCACCATCTGTCCTGGTCGCAATGTCAGACACCAAAGATTGAAGAAAGGACGCAAGCTTTTATTGGGACAATGATACAAAAGACGCGATATCTATTAGAAATAGACATCTCCAGTGAACACTAGAAAGGAATGCCCCTCTAGCATTCAGCCTGTTACTGGGTTTTTGCATCAAAGTCAGTATCCTGGTCCAGTTATCCGACATTTTCAATAGTATCGTAGGATTACAACCGAGAGGGTACTAACCAAAGAAATAAATTTAAAATGTTTATTAACAAAGATAAAAGGTCTAGAGAATCAAAGTAAATCAATTTAAATATACTTAAGATATTAATTAGGAGGTTAGCTCCTACACTTCTCTCGTAAACAATATTATTGTGCTGAAGGTACATATATCTTAATGGCTCTTATGTACCATCTGGTACAATGTCAGCAATTTACAATAATATTCAGATATATACAAATATGTGTGTGTGTATGTATGTGTGCTCCAGGTAACTCGTTAAGACTCGACTCGAAGAGTGACCGACTAAACGTCCTCTCATAAGCTAACTTCTCTAACAAACTGACAATCAGAACAGTTTGATTGAACAGTAATACGACCAATTCGCCGAATAGCAATATAGCAAGTAACAGTAACACAGCGTCACAAACGAGGAGATAAATAACGACCCTAACTGGGGACCATCAGCAGATCCTCCATAATAGTCACAAAACTCCCTTAATACTGAATATAAGTTCAGCATAACCAAAATCCCCGACTGTGACGGTGCACAGATGCCACAACGAATTAGATCAGAAGTTATAGCTAGAGACCTGAGTTATCTCAGTGTCAATGTGACACACAACACAGTAAAACGTCGAAATCACTAAGTCTAGACTATCCTCTGTGAACAGAGTTACACAGAGTCCAGAGAAGTATGTGTCGTCTCACCACCGAACACATACTCTACGAAACAGTCTAAAGGACTAGGAATCAAGCAGAGACAACAGCGAGGTGTTACTCCAACGAGGGTCAGCAGGGAATAGAGCGATGAAGGGGAGCAATCACCTCCCACAGGTGTGATCAAGTGACTCGCATTTGACTGCTGCCCAGCTACTCCAGAGAAGCCGGCAGTATAACAAGCGAAGCGCTTGTTAGCGAGGTAGTTTGCCAACTCAAGGCAGCTTACTCAGCACTCTCGAACATATGAGCACAATAGTGTAAAATGGTACATCCTACCTAATAATATAGCTAAGTCAAATAATAAGATAAGGCCAGATATTAACGATTTAGCTATTATCGAAAATATCAGCAATATAAAATTATAAGAAAGGGAAATATACATATAATACAATATAAATTTACATTGTGCCCCATTCTGGGGTCGCAATAGACAACGTTTTACCGTGTAGAGCGTGAAGCTTTACCTCTGCTGCTCTTGTAGTGTCCTCACTTAATAATAACATATATTTACAGTCGAAAAAAAAAAACTTGGAAGACTATAGAAGACCGAGTTCAGGACTTTGAGTCATGAAGAATTAATGTGTTTCACTTCTTAAAAAAAAATTGAAAAAAGAAATCTGGATATTATACTACGGGTTATTATACAAGACGAGGGACCACGACCATTGGATTTATTATTATTATAGACACATTGTAATTGATGGAGGAAGACGCTGGCCAAGGACCGGGCTGCATGAGCAGGGAAACTCTCGAAACCCTTCAAGGGTATTTCAGAGACATGGGACAAGAAAAGTGGACGTGAGAGGATATCACACTTGACCTCTCTCCAGGGAAGCAGCTAAACCGTACTGAATCTGTTACGTAGGTGACACATCGGTGAACTGGTTTAAAGGAGACGCGTGAACAAGCTCTAGGTCCCACCTCTAGTGCAAACTAGGGACCCAAAGCCTCGGAGAAACAAATATAAAAGGCTTCGAGGTAAAATATTTGGATTTCTCCCTGAGGTCGCTTCTCCTAGCACCCATCTTTTACAAATGCACTAACGGGTATACTTTTTTATGTAACATGGTACACAAAGTTTAAGGGATACAGTGGTGGTACAAAGGTGTTGAAGTATAAAACACACAAGGTTTGAGAGGGATACATTACAATTATACACAAGTGCTGATCAACAGTTACATTTCAGGTATCTCATCCAGCTCTTTGGGATATATTGATTGGAAAATGTTTTGGTCCTGGGACCTTGATCGCGTCTAAACCACTAGTGGGTATCCACTGTCAAAGGTTTATTAAAGTGTGAGAACTGCTTCACCTACCTAAACAACTTCTACTACTATACTACCACCACTACTACTATTATTACTATCACTACCACCACCCTAAAGTATGAACTTAGAAATCTATCATCATAGGTCAAGGCATCAAGGCAGTTGTGGAGTATGTAGGAGGAGTGTGGAACCCGCACCTACCCAGGCTGTCTTAAGAACTGAGGGGAGGAGCTATGACACAAGACTGAAGGTAAATGAGCCTCCCTGAAAGAGCGAAGAGACAAAGGATTTACAAGATACTTGAAGTATTGATTGACTGCACAAGGCAAGATCTGTTATGAGAGGAAGCGGATCGAGTCGGCAGATGTGCAGGTTCATCACCCAGATGAACCAGACGAAGATCAAAGAATACTTCCTTGGTGTAAAAACTGCGAGAAGTGGACCAAGGAGGTGGATACAGAGGCACTGCAAGCAAATTCTTTTCAGTGTTTCTACAGTATATATAACATAGCCCCAGAGGTTAGTGACCAGCTACAGCTGATGGTCAAGGTTGTGGGTTCAAGAGTTGGAGCACGACCCCGCAGCACCACCATAGAAAACTATCATGCAGACTCAGTTTAGCGACTGTTCACTCGTGGGAGAGCGCATGCGTCAACTTAAATAATAGTGTTCTGTCATATAAATCCTCATTAATCTTCAAACAAAATATGCATACAAATATATCATTATTGATAAACCATTAACCTTTAGTACTGGGAAAACAATTCTCGCAAATGTGCATTTTGACGACGCAATTAAGGTATCAGTAGCGCGAGGTAGTTGAGTATGCAGTTACCAGTTGTAGTTATATATTAGTTTAAGAGTTGAGTGGGGGAGGGGAAAGTGAGTTTTAGTGTCTTGAATTTTGACACTGACGTGAAATAGCTCAGTTGTATGTAATCTCTGTATATAATTCTCCCCTTGCTATTGTTTAGCTCATTCCACATCCTTTCTAAACTTCCACTCTATTGGAGGTTACTTTCACACTGTCACTCTTGACCCTTGGCCCTCCGTGCCACACTGAATGGCATCGCTTCATTTAATTTCTGTACACGTCCGTGCGATTACCATTCACTGCCCACCAGTGTTTGTCTTGTCATATATTCCCTCCCAGCAACACTCGCCAGCTACATAATAAATTCTTCATGGAGATCAGCGTTTCAGCTCCTGGGTCATGTATGTGTTTGCCCACCTGCCTCGGTGTAATTTCCAATAAACAGATAAATAACAGAGTACACATTAGTGATGCCGCTATGTTGAACCAGACAAGAATGGAGTCGATATCGACTGTCACTATGGTAGTATGTTCTCTCAGAGGACGAGGGACGCTCACCGATAAACTCGTCCCTAGGCAAAATCGAAAAATTATCTCCCCTCCTCTTCCCTCCCTCCATATTTCCTCTTCCTCTATCTGTTCTTCCCTCTCTTCCTTCTCTCCCTTCTTTCCCTCGCACCACTTTCCGCAGTTGCTTGCCCAGCATTAAGGTGTGTAAGAGAAATGACGCCTGCTGTGGCACTGGTCGTGCCTTAGACGTTGAAATATAAACTGGCGGGTCGATCAATGTTCGTACAAGTTTATCGTTTTCTCAGTTACTCGTTTATTTATTACATAAACGAGTTTGTTATTTCTCTGTTCATTATTTACCTGTTATAGAAATGCCTTTCTTGACAGTGTAGCTACGAAATTCATAGTTATTAGTGATGTAGTAGATTGTGGTTGTTGGGCTTGGTGCGGTGTTTGTACATGACTGAACTTTCTGCTGTAGAAACGCATGCATCTGTCGAGTGGTTAAAACGACAGTACCTCGCTAGCTGCACTAGTCCCAAACTAGTGGTGTATGACACATTGTCACGCTACCTCACAGATGTGAGGAGCCTTGGAGCCCCAGTCTGTAGGAGCCTCGACACGCTTCACCTGGAGCCTCTTAAGTCACGTCTACAAAACTTAGTTTCATCAGAGTTGCGTCAATAAAGAAAAGAAACGTTGCGGAGCAAGCTTTTGTTGAGAGAACGTTTCGCTCTGTGTGCAGTTCTGCACCGTGTGTTCTGCACCGTATGTTCTGCAACTTGTAACGTATTATTATTAATAGTAATTACATTATTTTTATTATTATTAGTATTAGTAATAACTACATTAGTAGTAATAGTAATTATTATTCATAAGGACGCACTAAAACCTTAATTATCATACAGTGCCGGGGAAGGGGGGGTGATGGCAGGTAATCTGGTTTGATCCAGTGAAGGGGAGTGTAGTTCACATTCCTTGAATCAAGATCCCTTTACCAGCATCCATGCAGTTTACAGCTGTGAGTGTCGTGTTTCGTGTCTGGCGCTGGAATGTTGTCTGTTGGATTAGTGAGTGTTGGGCTAGTAACAGTGTTGGGCTAGTAGCAGTGTTGGGCTAGTAACAGTGTTGGGCTAGTAACAGTGTTGGCTAGTAACAGTGTTGGGCTAGTAACAGTGTTGGACTAATAACAGTGTTGGGCTAGTAACAGTGTTGGGCTAGTAACAGTGTTGGGCTAGTAACAGTGTTGGCTAGTAACAGTGTTGGGCTAGTAACAGTGTTGGCTAGTAACAGTGTTGGGCTAGTAACAGTGTTGGGCTAGTAACAGTGTTGGCTAGTAACAGTGTTGGGCTAGTAACAGTGTTGGCTAGTAACAGTGTTGGGCTAGTAACAGTGTTGGCTAGTAACAGTGTTGGGCTAGTAACAGTGTTGGGCTAGTAACAGTGTTGGGCTAGTAACAGTGTTGGGCTAGTAACAGTGTTGGGCTAGTAACAGT
Organism: Cherax destructor; assembly: GCA_009830355.1. Classification (NCBI taxonomy): domain Eukaryota; kingdom Metazoa; phylum Arthropoda; class Malacostraca; order Decapoda; family Parastacidae; genus Cherax; species Cherax destructor. The sequence continues at coordinate 140,854 of WNWK01000387.1, forward strand.
GTTGGGCTAGTAACAGTGTTGGCTAGTAACAGTGTTGGGCTAGTAACAGTGTTGGGCTAGTAACAGTGTTGGGCTAGTAACAGTGTTGGGCTAGTAACAGTGTTGGGCTAGTAACAGTGTTGGGCTAGTAGCAGTGTTGGGCTAGTAACAGTGTTGGGCTAGTAACAGTGTTGGGCTAGTAACAGTGTTGGGCTAGTAACAGTGTTGGGCTAGTAGCAGTGTTGGGCTAGTAACAGTGTTGGGCTAGTAACAGTGTTGGGCTAGTAACAGTGTTGGGCTAGTAACAGTGTTGGCTAGTAACAGTGTTGGGCTAGTAACAGTGTTGGGCTAGTAACAGTGTTGGGCTAGTAACAGTGTTGGGCTAGTAACAGTGTTGGGCTAGTAACAGTGTTGGGCTAGTAACAGTGTTGGGCTAGTAACAGTGCTGTTTGTACCGCTTTCTATTGACCCTCTGTAGTACTGATAGGTTTAATATCCATACATTGAGTGCACATCTGGCAGCTGCAGTCTCAATATTTGCTTTAAAATAATAGCAGTTACAGAGCTTGATGATAACTTTTGTTGTTGGGTCGTGAACGTGTGACATATTGCTGCTGCTGTACCACCACAGCAGTCTGTATTATTGCTGCTGCGGTACCACCACAGCAGTCTGTATTATTGCTGTGGAAAAGTTGAAAATAAACGGGGACATGGTGTATAAATTTCTGTGTGAAAGGTTAAACAGAATTACCATAAACAGACGACGCAGAAGACTTTATATTGGTTATTAAACTGGCTTTATATTGGTTATTAAACTTGCTTTATATTGGTTATTAAACTGGCTTTATTTTGGTTATTAAACTGGCTTTATATTGGTTATTAAACTAACTTTATATTGGTTATTAAACTGACTTTATGTTGGTTATTAAACTGACTTTATGTTGGTTATTAAACTGACTTTATATTGGTTATTAAACTGACTTTATATTGGTTATTAAACTGGCTTTATGTTGGTTATTAAACTGGCTTTATGTTGGTTATTAAACTGACTTTATGTTGGTTATTAAACTGACTTTATGTTGGTTATTAAACTGACTTTATGTTGGTTATTAAACTGACTTTATGTTGGTTATTAAACTGACTTTATGTTGGTTATTAAACTGACTTTATGTTGGTTATTAAACTGACTTTATGTTGGTTATTAAACTGACTTTATGTTGGTTATTAAACTGACTTTATGTTGGTAATTAAACTGGCTTTATATTGGTTATTAAACTGACTTTATGTTGGTAATTAAACTGGCTTTATATTGGTTATTAAACTGGCTTTATATTGGTTATTAAACTGGCTTTATATTGGTTATTAAACTGGCTTTATATTGGTTATTAAACTGGCTTTATATTGGTTATTAAACTGGCTTTATATTGGTTATTAAACTGCTCGAAAACGACAAACGTATTTTCACAATCTAAATACAAAATAAACAGGAAAGATCGTACGACAAAACAAACTACAACGTTCTTACAAAACACAAGTCACGCAAAAGGAAGAGGTCATTCACGAAATTGTGAAAAATGCTAAATGTTTTTCACATACGCAAATATGGAAGTTAAAAAATTTCTCGCAGTGTTGGCCATATACATACATACATTGATGACAGTAAAGAAATGAGCGAAATCCTGAAAAGGCATTATGGTTCCATGTTTAATCGGTCAGCATCATGAGAGTAGAAGTCCCAGTTATTTTTTTTTTCATTTTCAAATGTGTCAGTCCTATAAAATATATACATATTTTTTTTTTCAACTACCCGGCTGTATCCCACCGAGGCAAGGGGACCTAAAAAGAAAAACTAATGTTTCTCTTTTTAAATTTAGTAATGTATACAAGAGAAGGGGTTACTAACCCCTTGCTCCCGGCATTTTAGTCGCCTCTTACGACACGCATGGCTTACGGAGGAAGAATTCTGTTCCACTTCCCCATGGAGATAAGAGGAAATAAACAAGAACAACAACTAGTAAGAAAATAGAAGAAAACCCAAAGGGATGTGTATATATATGCTTGTACATGAATGTGTAGTGTGACCTAAGTGTAAGTAGAAGTAGCAAGATGTACCTGAAATCTTGCATGTTTATGAGACAGAAAAAAAAGACACCAGCAATCCTACCATCATGTAAAACAATTACAGGTTTCTGTTTTACACTCAGCAGGACGGTAGTACCTCCCTGGACGGTTGCTACCAACCTACTACCTATATAAATATATATATCTGATATTAATACACCTTACAGATATTAGAAAATAAATAAGAACATTGCCAAGCACCTGACTCACTCTTGTTGGGACTCTTGGTATTACTAATCTTTGTTTATATATTCTCTTTTAATACTGTTCTGTACTTTGATCTGTCAAGGCAGGCGAGGTACCTTTACCTTATCTTTGATATACCTTTGATGGGTTCCGAGAAGTTTCCTACTCTCGCAGCCCAGCCCTGGGCCAGGCTTGTCTGGTGCTGGCCTGGTCAACCAGGTTGTTGTTGCTGGTAGCTTGCTGGACCTCATGTCCACAGGAACTGGATAATACACAGAGATCAGTTTTCTTCTTTTGTAGACTTGTTGAAAAGTATTGGTACTAGTTCCTCTGATTTCTGCCAGTTTCCCTTGTTGCTGTTAGTGCCCTTAGTGGCCGCTAGTACCCTTGGTCGCACGCTAATACCCTAGCCTTTCAGGGGTACCCCTCCTGAATGCCCGAACCAGACGATATTATTGATCCCTGGATGTTGCGAATTAGCGAGGCCCTCGTTTATGTGACAGTTGTAATGATGAGAGGATTATCTTGAGGACAGATCCACTTAGACGGCCGACTGCTTGCACTGATGCTGTTAGTGTTGCTCGTGTCCCTTCTGGTATTCAGGGCATGTATTGATCCACGCTGCTAGGCGCTACATCGCCTCATTCATCGAGCAACTGTGACCTTTACAGCCCGGGTCTGAGGTTGTAACGTGGCTACATTAATGCTACATATTAGACGAGGGGGCCTCACGGTGTGGGACGTGTCAAACATTCTCTTGTTCATGCCTGTTTATCATCATAATGATTCTGTTTACACCTGTGTCACACCACTTGTGGCTGCTTACACCTGCTTATACCTCTGTGTATAATTTGTGTATCTGATTCACCATCACATACCGGTTTGTTTACAACATGATAAAAATTTTGAAATAGAATTTGTATGAAGTTGCGATCCATTCAGGCCATTATCAAGGAACCCTAAAGTGTAGTTAAGACATATTGAAGTGAACCACTAAGGTTCATGTCACTCAGACCACAGAGTCCAGCATTTGCAAGTCAGCATTCTCAGGTACCATGACTCGTGGGACCATCAGCTACTCCACTTCTGCTGCCGTGGCTCGTGGGACCATCGGCTACCCCATCTTCACAAGTCTTCAGACACATCATCTTGCTGTGCTGAAGGGGTCAGTCGCCTGGTGAAGAAGACATTGCCTTTATGCACATGTTAAGACTCGGGTGAGTATGGAAGACGAGGTAAGTTAAAAATGGGATTAGTGAGAGAGAGTGTCATGAGGGCGAGGGTGAAAGACAGGGCTTAACGCAGCTGCTGGGTGTTTAGGAAAGCATAAAACGTCAGATTATAATATATTGTGTCATGACTTGTTCCCGCGTCAGGCGAGTTTCTCTGTCGATAAACTAACAAGAAGATTAGATTAGCATATTTGGGAACATACTAGAATAGGCACTTATTGTGTATGTTCGTGTCACTGTCGTGTGTCAGATATTGACATACACTTCTTTGCGTCTTTTTTTACGACGTTTGTTATTCTTGGCAGCCATGTTTCTCCCCACCCGTCATTTGCTCACTCTGCAGGACACGATGGATCGACAGCACAAATAGTTTGCTCATACAGTGCCTTATTCTAAATTCAAATAATTATCAAGTTGAATTTCACTTTAAAATCTCCATTCGGAAATACTGTAAATTTACTTACGACATAAATGTGATCTGTTCCTGCAGTTCTTCTCCTGTGGGCCAACGAGCTGCCAGCAGCAACAGCCTGGTTGACTATACAAGCACCAGATAAGCCTGGCCCGGGGCCGAGTTGCGGGAAGAGGAAAACTCTCGAAATCCGTCATAGGTATATAGATGTCCCAGCCTGTATCCAAACATTCCTGTTGACCTGCTTATTAACCCGACTCTTTCTAGGTCACCATAGTCTGGCTGATCAGACACAAGAAGATATTTATCTAGTTTTCTCTTAAAGACTTTTACATTTGTACGTTTAATAGTAATATTTATCACTGTTGGCTGGGCTTTCATTCCCGCCAGGTTTCTATTTCTCGCTCTCTTGAAGAGATGTCGGGAATCGTGGCCAGGAAGTGGGTCAATTTATGTTAGTGGTGGGGAGCCAAGAGTGACCCGCTCAGCTGTATGGCCACAATTTTATTGCACTGGCAGCATTCCTGGTCAAGGAGGCGGAGTTGGTCACATGGCTGAGGGCATGGTAGGTGACTTCACGACTGAGGGCGTGGTAGGTGACTCCACGACTGAGGGCGTGGTAGGTGACTCCACGACTGAGGGCGTGGTAGGTGACTCCACGACTGAGGGCGTGGTAGGTGACTCCACGACTGAGGGCGTGGTAGGTGACTCCACGACTGAGGGCGTGGTAGGTGACTCCACGACTGAGGGCGTGGTAGGTGACTCCACGACTGAGGGCGTGGTAGGTGACTCCACGACTGAGGGCGTGGTAGGTGACTCCACGACTGAGGGCGTGGTAGGTGACTCCACGACTGAGGGCGTGGTAGGTGACTCCGCGACTGAGGGCGTGGTAGGTGACTCCGCGACTGAGGGCGTGGTAGGTGACTCCGCGACTGAGGGCGTGGTAGGTGACTCCGCGACTGAGGGCGTGGTAGGTGACTCCGCGACTGAGGGCGTGGTAGGTGACTCCGCGACTGAGGGCGTGGTAGGTGACTCCGCGACTGAGGGCGTGGTAGGTGACTCCGGACGGGCGTGGTAGGTGACTCCGCGACTGAGGGCGTGGTAGGTGACTCCGCGACTGAGGGCGTGGTAAGTCACTGCACGACTGAGGGCGTGGTAGGTGACTCCGCGACTGAGGGCGTGGTAAGTCACTCCACGACTGAATCCATGCAATATGCTGAAACAGAAACGACAAGTACACAACAAACACGACAATAGCGACGAGTCATCTTACATCACGAATTTATTCTTCACAAAAAAAAAAAAAAATAATCTATCAGTAAATCTTTTTGACTCTCCAGAGACAACCTGCACCTGGCGGCAAAGTCTATCATTAACTAGGCAACTGAAAACATAATCTACTAACACTGATAACGCAAGAAACGAAGAATCTACTGGGTAAAGTAGAGGCAGGAACCAGCCTTGAATATTGATGCTGGCGGCCGAAATGCGAAAGGCAAATACCTGGGCGTTCAGAGGCATGAAGTTTTAATTGATGCTGATGCCTTTTCATGCACTCAAAGAGTTATTCCAGCCGTTCGAAATATTAAGTTTGATGAGGCATTTCTGGTAATTAGGAAAGCGGTCGTGAATATTCCGGAATGATAATGAAGGTGAACTTGTGGAGTGTGTAATTATTCTTTGGCAAGATGGACTTTGCAGTCTTGATGATGATGATGATGATGATGGGGATGTACTCTGAAACTAAGATGATATGGTGGATGCACTCTGAAACTATGATATGGTGGATGTACTCTGAAACTATGATATGGTGGATGTACTCTGAAACTGTTGATGTTATGGTGGATGTACTCAAACTATGATATAATGGATGTACTCTGAAACATTAAGATATCGGAGAAACGACGCTGTAAAATGATAATTATCAGGATGTAATTTACAACAACGGTAATTGGAAAGATGTACTCTGTACGCATGATTACAAGGGACTCTTTGTTACGCAGTGTGCTGCGGTAAAATATTTTATAAAAAAAAAAAAACGCTCCATACATAATGTCATTTTGCGAGTTTGTACTGGAACTAGACGTGTTTTATCCCTGTCAAGGCAGAGTGGCCAAGCACAGGAGCAGATGAGGTGTAAGTTACGATGTGGAAGTCGTAACACTCGTCATTATCATCATTGTCATCATCATCATCATCAAGCCTGGGAAGATGGTCCCGTGGTGGGAAGACCTGCCACAACACATTCTCTTTCTAGGATCACTGGAAAAGGAACGGAAGATTAGAGACCAGATCCTTGATCCCGCAACACTCACCGTAAGAAACGTTCTTCAGGGCACAGTTCTCGGTCTAATTCTCATTCTTGTTTGTGAAGGATAAAGAAATCATAGCAGTGGCAGTCACTGAGAATACAGCAGTTCTCCAAGCTTATATAAGCCAGGTGTTCCAGTGAGCCGCAGAAAACAATACGATTCCCAGTCAGGACAAATGTCAGTTACCTCTCTATGGAAAATTATAGAAATGAAAACGGGAATGTAGTGTAAAAACACTCAGACGACTCGATGGAGCGAAAGATTAATGCGAGGGACCTAAGAGTGATAATGTTAGATCTCGCATTCAAGAATCACAACAGTGTTGCTGTCACAACCGCAAGGAAAATGCTAACTAGAACCTTAAAAACTAAAATTGATAAGCCAATGATGATAATATAATGTCATACAGTAGCGACAAGTAGATGGGTGAGACACGAGTGCAACAGCTAGTTTTTAGTTGTGTCGCCTGAGTGGCTAGTTTATTATTCACTCCATGCCCATCCTGTGAGTGTTAGCGCAAAAAAAAACAGGATTACAGAGGTCACAGTGGATCTTTGTCAGACACCACTGATCATTGTTAATATCATTTGAAAGAACTATTAGTCATTTCATGTTTTACAATTACTTCGTATAGTTAATATAGACAGTACAGTATGGAATACAATCTCAAACTATTATGTTAGATGTTTGGACACTTGAGCTATAATGTTCGAGTGTATGGCCCTGTCTTTGTCCACACCTTGCATTTTATATCATTGACGTCGCACAAACCGTACCGCCAGAGATACTTATAACCTACCCTTAGTCTAGCAGTAACAACATCTTACAATCTGTTAACCTTGTTACTTTCTCTACAGATATGTTCAACGTGACACATTTAATTATGATGGATAATGGGTTTGCTAGTTCCTTTCTGACAATGTTTCGTAAACTTCTGTTGGAAAAAACAAAATTAAACTCCTCTGAACGCATAGTGGAATGCTTGTGGATATATTCATCACCTTACTGAAGTTTCCCAGCTCAGGCTGAGACAACTTCACTTCCAGATGTGCGAAATCCGTCTTGTGTGATGGTACGGTATGACAGGGGAGACACCGTCTGTGTTCCCACAATGTAACTATCACGTAGAGTAGGCTAGCAGCACACTGCTGATGTGTCCGCCTGTTTGATAAAAATCTCATTCTCATCTCCCTTCCTCATCATCTCCCTTCCCTCCCCCTCCCTCTTCCTCTCCTTCTCTCCTCCTCATCCTCTTCCTCCCTGCCTTCAGATGCCGGAAGGATGGCTTGATGTTTTGTTGTGCTGTGACTGGAGCTGATGACACACATACTGCGGGGTTCCCAAGATGTCTGGCAAAGATAAGACATGCTTCCCTACTCTGCCACCCATCACACACTGCTACCCATCACCACCACCACACTGCTGCCCATCATCACCACACTGTTACCCATCACCACCACACTGCTACCCAACACCACCACACTGCTGCCCATCATCACCACACTGTTACCCATCACCACCACACTGCTACCCATCACCACCACCACACTGCTGCCCATCATCACCACACTGTTACCCATCACCACCACACTGCTGCCCATCATCACCACACTGTTACCCATCACCACCACACTGTTACCCATCACCACCACACTGCTACCCAACACCACCACACTGCTGCCCAACACCACCACACTGCTGCCCAACACCACCACACTGTTACCCATCACCACCACACTGCTACCCAACACCACCACACTGCTGCCCAACACCACCACACTGCTGCCCAACACCACCACACTGCTACCCAACACCACCACACTGCTGCCCAACACCACCACACTGCTGCCCAACACCACCACACTGCTGCCCAACACCACCACACTGCTGCCCAACACCACCACACTGCTGCCCAACACCACCACACTGCTACCCATCACCACCACACTGCTACCCATCACCACCAAACTGCTACCCATCACCACCAAACTGCTAAACATTACTACCCACCATCACCCTGACCATCACTCCTCCACCCGACTTCCTTCTGTTTTTCTCATACCCTTTATTTCTATCGTTTTATTTTACTACGATTATTTGTATGCCATGGACTTTCCACCTCTCTCTCTCCCCTTCTCCTCTCTTCTCCCTCCTCCTCTCTCCTCTCTCTCTCTCTCTCTCTCTCTCTCTCTCTCTCTCTCTCTCTCTCTCTCTCTCTCTCTCTCTCTCTCTCTCTCTCTCTCTCTCTCTCTCTCTCTCTCTCTCTCTCTCTCTCTCTCTCTCTCTCTCTCTTCTCTCTCCTCTCTCCTCTCTCCTCTCTCCTCTCTCTCCTCTCTCTCTCTCTCTCCTCTCTCTCTCTCTCCTCTCTCTCTCTCTCTCTCTCTCTCTCCTCTCTCTCTCTCTCTCTCTCTCTCTCTCTCTCTCTCTCTCTCTCTCTCTCTCTCTCTCTCTCTCTCTCGTGTTCCTTGCTGAAATAATATTCGTATACCTTCCTTGCATATCTAAATCTCTGCTGTTTTGTATATTGTCTTGTCTTCCAATTTTCCTTAGCAATGAACTCTGTGCAAGAACTATCTCATTCCTCTGTAATTGCCTCTGTAATTTGTCTGTTATGTCTGCACTCATGCCCCACTCTTCCCTCCTCCCCCCCCTACCATCCTCCACTGTGTTGGGTCACAGTGGCTCTGTTTACAATAAATGTGCTCTGCATGTCTTCTAAGTCCTCATGGAGGACATGATTTATTCCCAAAAATTTTGTACAGTGTTTTGGTCTATATAAAGGGTGGGTTGGTTATCATCCGGGTGTATACCTTTTACACTGACTTTATTGCATGCTTGTATGAACCATGGGTGGCAAAATCTAAACCCATGGGCTCTTTTTTTTTTTTTTTTTTTTTTTTTTCCTTCATGTTTGATATGAATCTTCCTTTTGTTTCTTGGCACTTTGAATCTGCTGCCTCCAGCTTTTCTTGTACATCTTTGCTGACCGGTTTCTCTTCATATTGCACTTTTCTCAAAAAAATTACCCTGACATCATAGTTCCCCCCCCTACTTGGTGTGTGTTTGTGTGTGTGTGAGGGGGGGGGGTGTTTCAGTATTCAGTATTCAAGGGTGCATCTCCAGGGTGCACGATAACCTGGAATACGATCTCACTTAAATCTGCAAAATACAAAGCTTTACTGGGATATTGCTTTGTTGTTGCTGTTATTTTGGTGTGTGGTGCTGCTGCCAGCCTTGGGCCTGTCTCACCTTTGTCTGCCGGTGTGGCCCCTTCCCCAATCCTCTCTCGTCTGTGTTGACCTCCCCTTACCCCCCATCCCCTCCCACAGGACCACAATTTTCATCTTCTCCCTGCCTCTCTCACAGAATCTAGCAATTTATCCCTCACTTGTCGTTCTGCCCTACTTCCCACGACAACATTCCCTTCCCCTTTCTCTCACCTCTCCTGTCTTACCCCCATTTGTTTTTCCTTCCTTTCTCATCTCGCCTCTCCCTCTTGCATTTCTCTGTACAGTGTTTCTCCGCTTCTTCACTTCTCTGTTTCCTCCTCTTCACCTCTTCTCTGTCTTACCAATGTTCGCCTCACCTAACCTCTCACCACTCACCTCTCCCTCCCCTAGTCTATCCCCTAGTCTATATTTATCTAACTTCTCTCCTCTTCCTTCTCCCTTCCTTGTGGTCGCCTCTGTCCTAGTCACTTTCAGACACCTTCATTTCCCTCCAATTACGTGTTATCAGGAATAAATTTTTGTATATAGAAGTTGGGTCTGCCTGCCTCCCTAGTCCTCTTTTCTCCCAACTCCCTCCATCTCTTAACTCTTTCTCTCTCCTTCCCTCTCCCCTTTCCTTAAATGTATTTATCAGGAGGAGAAGGGTTGGGGAGACAGGAGTCGTCGTGAGGGAGAGGGATGGAGGGGTGGGTGGGGTTGATAGGGATTGTTGAAGTGGGGACTGGGGACTAGGTTATAATGAAGTTTGGGAGATGGGACGTGTTTCAGATAAGTGACGTGTAGGTGGGGGGATACAGGCATGTTGTTTGTGCCACTCAGGTGGTGAGGAGCTCTGGTGGGCATGTACCCTCGACACTCAGGTGGTGAGGAGCTCTGGTGGGCATGTATCCTCGACACTCAGGTGGTGAGGAGCTCTGGTGGGCATGTACCCTCGTCACTCAGGTGGTGATGAGCACTGGTTTGTGTGTACTCTCGCCACTCAGGTCGTGAGGAGCTCTGGTGGGCATGGACTGCAATATTTGACTTCCCTAATTGTAATCATAATAAGTTAACTACACAGGTAAACGCCTGATTGAGGTAATTACATTTCAGCTGCAGGTTAATTACTTTGGAGTTAGTGGACCAGGTGGCTGCCTTTCTCTCTCTCTCTCTCTCTCTCTCTCTCTCTCTCTCTCTCTCTCTCTCTCTCTCTCTCTCTCATCTCGTAGGTGAGGAGGCACGGGGGTGAGGAGGCATGGAGGACGCTTCTGGAATGGTGCCTGGGATGCCCAAAGTCTGAGGAAGGTGTTACACTGGCACCTCCCAAGGGAGGGGAGCAGGTGGCACCAGTGCCAGGCTGGAATGGAAGACAAGGAGATTAGGGACCCTACTGCCACGTTGGCCACCCGCGGAATAATAATTACAATAATAAAATAATTCTGTTAATATTGGTTGATAATAAAAATATAATAATAATACTGGTTGATGTGGCACTTGGCAGAGGCAGTGATCCAGCTTCCTCTTGAGTTCTACATTTGATCTGGCTTTATTTCTGATTTCTTGGTAGCTGCTACCAAGAAATCAGAAATAAAGCCAGATCAGGCACCATTCCACTGATGTTGGCACGGAGCTCTTATATTGAACCCATGGTGGTCCATGATTTAAATTAGCCCTGTTTTACACATCCACATCTCTCCAGTTCATTTTTATGGTATTATGTAGCCCTCATTTATCTCCCAGGTAAATATCATGTATATCTCTCTCCTTCGTTCCAAAGAGTACATTCCCAGAACGTAAATGCTTCCCCGGTAGTTTAAATGATATACGTGTAATAGACGCTGGTACAGGATAACTAATATACTCCTTAGTAACTTTTACTTTTATACTTTTATTTTGGAAGTACAACATACCAGCACAAGATCAGGAATTAATTTATGCTAAGTTGAGCTCATTTAAGTATTCACTTGGTTAAGTTCATTAGTTTGTGGCGGCCGTTGTGGCTGTGTTGAGTTATTTGTTGTGGCTTTGATGAGTTATTTGTTGTGGCTTTGATGAGTTATTTGTTGTGGCTTTGATGGGTTGTTTGTTGTTGTACCTGTGATGAGTTATTTGTTGTGGCTGGACAAGTATCTTCATCGGGTGCCAGATCAACCAGGCTGTGATGGATATGTGGGGCAGCGGGCCTCCAGCAGCAACAGCCTGGTTGACCAGGCAAGCACCAGACGAGCCTGGCCCATGGCCGGGCTCAGAGAGTAGATACTCTCGAAACTCTTCAAAGGTATATCAAAGGTTGTGGCTGTGATGAGTTGTGTGTTCTGGCTGTGATGAGTTGTGTGTTCTGGCTGATTTCAGAAAAGGAATTATTCCAGAACTAATATAATATTCTTATTTCCTCAGGTACGTGCTGAGGTGTTGAGAGGTATACATACAATCTAGAGGTAAGAAAGTGCCACCTAGGACTGTCATGAAGGTAAGAAAGTGCCACCTAGGACTGTGATGAAGGTAAGAAAACGCCACCAAGGACTGTCATGAAGATAATAAAGTGCCACCTAGGACTGTCATGAAGATAATAAAGTGCCACCTAGGACTGTGATGAAGGTAAGAAAGTGCCACCTAGGACTGTCATAGGGGTACGACAGTGCCAGCAGGGCCAGTCATGAAAATAAGACCGTGCCACAAGTCTACCTGTTTCTGCATCACAGGTAAGGCAGTGCCGCCATAGCAAAGAGTGCCACCGGTGAGCGAGGGGGCGGGGTGAGGAGGATGTTGACTGGAGGGAAGCAGAAGGCAGCGGAAAGCCACTCTGACCACTGGAAAACAATGAAATTAGTTGATAGAAGATGATGGTGCGGTGAACGACAGTGGGAGAGAGGCGTGGTAGACACAAGGCGATCATCTTTTAGTGAGGGGGAGTGAGTGCAACTGAAGGAGATAGGTGTTTCCTGTGTACTAAGGGTGTTACCCCATCCTGTGATTCTTCTACCATTCCTCTCCCCTCTTTCCTCTTACCTTTGTGTGTGTGTGTATCTAGTATCCTCTCCTTCCTCTTACCCTTGTGTGTGTACTCATCTATTTGTGGATGCAGGGGACGATTCATTGCTCCTCTGTGTGTGTGTACTCACCTAATTGTGGTTGCAGGGGTCGAGACTCAGCTCCTCTGTGTGTGTGTGTGTGTGTGTGTGTGTGTGTGTGTGTGTGTGTGTGTGTGTGTGTGTGTGTGTGTGTGTGAGTGAGTGAGTGAGTGAGTGAGTGAATTGAATTGAATTGAATTGAAGAGAAAAGTATAGACAGACCACCGACATTGATTAAGCTGTGTGTGTGTATATATATCAGTGAATCTAGATGAGCGGAGAGATAGTTGAGAGGGAAGGGTTGAGATTGAGCTGTACAGACTGGAGGGCAGACAGCATGTATGAAAACCAGAGGAATGCACTGAAATCCCAGCCTAGTGGAGCGGTGAAGTACGCCTCAGAGTACACTTACACTGTTGAATGAAAGAATACCTGGAATGTGTTCATCACTGGAGCCATGAATGAAAGCATTTGAAGGACATGTTCATTACTGGAGTAGAGAATGGGATGAAGGCTCTGGAGGAGTGTGACTTGTGTTCCAGAGAGAGAAATCGTATGTATCTGTTCACATTGCAATTATTTGTGGTGACGGGGGTAAAGTCTCGGCTCCTGACACAGCCTCTGAACATCATTTACCGCTTTCACAAGTTTCCAAGGCAGTATATGACCCCAGTGAGTTACCGCTTGCCTGTGAATATTAATAATTAATAACTTTGTTGTCTCGTGCGCCCTCTGTCCTTACACGAGGGTGGTGTACCCTGCACCCTCCCACTAGTGATGCTACACTCTGCCCTAGTAACCTTGTCTTGTTAGCTGTCTGTGTGTTTATTCACCTACTTCATTACATTTAATTAATTTTAAGATTATGCAAAAAATCGCGAACAAGCGATACAAGATCCAAAATAACCACGGGTGGAGTTGAATGATAGCTCTAGGCCTTTCGTGTTACAGTCAACACATCAGGAGCTTGCAGTGTTGCAGAAAAAGGAGGTCCAAGCAAATACGGTCACAGGAGTGCAAAGGATCTCCCTGTGAACGTATTTGCTGGACCTCCTTCTCCTCTTCTGCAACACTGCAAGCTCCTGATGTGTTTATTGCAACATGAAAGGCCTAGAGCTATCATTCAACTACCCCAGTGGTTGTTTTGCACAATTTTAAGATAAGTGGGATATAGGAGAGTAATAAAACATATAGAATTATACTGGGATAAATCGGATGGATAAAATACGAATTAATGGAGAGAAAGATAAAGATGAATAGTTTAAGGTGTTTTTCGATGTTTACAGTGACAAATCTGATTCACGTTCCTCTCTTATTTACTACTGGGTGGGAGAGCTAGGGTGGTGTTAACTTTGGGATAATCGCTGCTTAACACTTCTATTGACGTGAACTTAAGACACGTCCAACATCTAACTATTGTTATTCATCAGTTTGTCGTTATTTTATACCTTTGATCTAATGTGTCAACTTAGCAGTCGAGTCTGTTTACTGCGGTGTTCCTTGATTCCATCCTCCATGTTCTAGTCTTGATAGCCTCTCTTGCTTCCCTGTCTACTGACTCCTAGTGTGCACTCTGGGCCCTAGTGTGCACTCTGGGTCCTAGCGTGCACTCTGGGTCCTAGCGTGCACTCTGGGTCTTAGTGTGCACTCTGGGTCGTAGTGTGCACTCTGTGTCGTAGTGTGCACTCTGGGTCTTAGTGTGCACTCTGGGTCCTAGTGTGCACTCTGTGTCGTAGTGTGCACTCTGGGTCTTAGTGTGCACTCTGGGTCCTAGTGTGCACTCTGGGTCCTAGCGTGCACTCTGGGTCTTAGTGTGCACTCTGGGTCGTAGTGTGCACTCTGTGTCCTAGTGTGCACTCTGGGTCCTAGTGTGCACTCTGGGTCCTAGTGTGCACTCTGGGTCTTAGTGTGCACTCTGGGTCCTAGTGTGCACTCTGGGTCTTAGTGTGCACTCTGGGTCCTAGTGTGCACTCTGGGTCCTAGTGTGCACTCTGGGTCTTAGTGTGCACTCTGGGTCTTAGTGTGCACTCTGGGTCTTAGTGTGCACTCTGGGTCCTAGTGTGCACTCTGGGTCCTAGCGTGCACTCTGGGTCCTAGCGTGCACTCTAGGTCCTAGTGTGCACTCTGGGTCCTAGTGTGCACTCTGGGTCTTAGTGTGCACTCTGGGTCCTAGCGTGCACTCTGGGTCCTAGCGTGCACTCTGGGTCCTAGCGTGCACTCTGGGTCCGAGTGTGCACTCTGGGTCCTAGTGTGCACTCTGGGTCCTAGTGTGCACTCTGGGTCCTAGTGTGCACTCTGGGTCCTAGTGTGCACTCTGGGTCCTAGTGTGCACTCTGGGTCCTAGTGTGCACTCTGGGTCCTAGTGTGCACTCTGGGTCTTAGTATGCACTCTGGGTCCTAGTGTGCACTCTGGGTCTTAGTGTGCACTCTGGGTCCTAGTGTGCACTCTGGGTCTTACTGTGCACTCTGGGTCCTAGTGTGCACTCTGGGTCCTAGTGTGCACTCTGGGTCTTAGTGTGCACTCTGGGTCCTAGTGTGCACTCTGGGTCCTAGTGTGCACTCTGGGTCTTACTGTGCACTCTGGGTCCTAGTGTGCACTCTGGGTCCTAGTGTGCACTCTGGGTCTAGTATGTTTCTATTCACACTATCGTCCAGGTGTTGTGGTACTGGTAGTTGAACTCTTTCAGTGTACTCGTCGCTCCCTTTCTGTTCGCTGGAGGTATATTGCGTTGTCTGCCAAATCTCACGTGTTGATTATGAAGTGATTTCAGTGTTCAAGTTTGGAACCCAATCCCTCCTGTATCTTCCAGGTGTAGATTATGATGTTTCTTTCTCGCTTACGTTGTAAGAAGTACGGTTCTAGGGACTTGAAGCGCCTTTCAGTAATTTATGTGCTGGACTGACTTTATACGAGCTGTGAAGGTTCTCTCTGCATTTTACAGCTCAGCAATTTCGCCTTTGGGGAAGGGATTTACCCCCGTTGGGAAGGGATTTACCCACGTTGGGAAGGGATTTACCCGCGTTGGGAAGGGAATTTACCCCCTTTAGTAAGGGGATTTACCCCCGTTGGGAAGGGAATTTACCCCCGTTAGTAAGGGGATTTACCCCCGTTGGGAAGGGGATTTACCCCCATTGGGAAGGGGATTTACTCCCGTTGGGAAGGAATTTACTTGCCTCTCCATCTTCCTTCAGGGAGGTTTCAACAGATTTTCCACGCACTCTCCCCAGGGGCCGAAGTTTTATGTGATCGAGGATAAGTCAGGGTGAGTGTGGAGGAGAGAGAGAGAGAGAGAGAGAGAGAGAGAGAGAGAGAGAGAGAGAGGACGAGTATAGAGAACAAGTAATATGAGTGAGGAAAGAAGCACTTGCAGTGAGAAATTATAAGAATTAACCAGGTTGATGGGTCACCCGAAGGTCACAACTCTGGCAGTGAGGTCACTGCCGGAAGGAGGGGGGGAGAAGGAAGAAGTTAACTCCCTACCTCCCTCCCTCTTGTGAGGGAGGGGGTCATGGAGGGAGGGAGGGAGGGACGAGGTAATTACCCTCTGATGTACCGTACTAATTACAATCATTATTGACACTGCTTAATTACTTCAATTTAAATATCCCAGTATTACTTTACGTTAAATTAAGTTATAGTTTGGTATGATGGTAACCTGTGTTAATAACTGAACCAGATCATGTGTTAACTGAACCAGATCAGAGGAACAAGCATCTTGAACTGTGTAGTGCAGTGATCATTGTCTTGCTGGTGGCAGTCACTGTTTTGGCTGCGTCGATCACTGTTTTGGCTGCGTCGATCACTGTTTTGGCTGCGTCAGTCACCGTTTTGGCTGTATCAATCATTATTTCGGCTGCGTCGATCACCGTTTCGGTTGCGTCGATCACCGTTTCGGCTGCGTCGATCACCGTTTCGGCTTCGTCGATCATCGTTTCGGCTGCGTCGATCACCGTTTCGGCTGCGTCGATCACCGTTTCGGCTTCGTCGATCACCGTTTCGGCTTCGTCGATCACCGTTTCGGCTGCGTCGATCACCGTTTCGGCTGCGTCGATCACCGTTTCGGCTGCGTCGATCACCGTTTCGGCTGCGTCGATCACCGTTTCGGCTGCGTCGATCACCGTTTC
>WNWK01000387.1:162500-210000 GCA_009830355.1 Cherax destructor
ATGGAGGGGTGCTGGCTAGATGGAGGGGTGGCAGTACCTGCTGCGCGCGCATCCCCTCCACTCCCCTCACTCCAGCTGGTGAGGTGCCCTCAGTGTGCGCGTGAGAGGGAGGGGAGAGAGAGTCGCGTTCCGCCGTGCTTCACCTTCACTGTGTACCATCAGTAGCGTCCCGTGCACTGCTCCCGACGCAGGTAGCTCCGAGCCTCTAGTCACGAGTGCCAAGTGTGTGTTCCGACTGCCATGAGTGGTGGCACTCTTCAGAATGTTTGGTCCATCATCCCTTCCTTTCCGGAGGGGCACTGTATCTGAACGAGTGGAGGAAAAGTTCCTAGACTTGTATGATGCTTCAGACGTTATTGTGTAATGAGATTTGTGTCGTATGTCTCTCATTCTACACACACACACACACACACACACACACACACACACACACACACACACACACACACACACACACACACACACACACACACACACACACACTCATCCTCGTCATTTTCCTAGGTGTCATTCTACACGCTCATACTCCTTATTTTCACTCCTATACTCGTCATTTTCACGTTCAGACTCTTCATTCTCACTCACAATCGTCATTTTCATGCTCACATTTTCCACGCTCATACTCGTCGTTTGACAAGCGCTTATGACTCTGACGCTCACATCCAGCTTTCTGACTCGCAACCTCATCATCCTGACACTCATCATCCTGACACTCATCATCCTGACACTCATCATCCTGACGGTCACACATTCTGACACACTCATCATTCTGACAATCATCATTCTGACACATACTCATCATTCTGACACACTCACCATTCTGACACGCACACTTATCATTCTGACGCGCTCATTTTGAAGCTCTTATCAGTTACGCACCATCTTACGCCACAGCAAATACGCTTTCACTGAGCCTTAGTACTTGCTGGATGTTAGTCACGAGGTGAGAGAATAAACGGGTGGTAATAACCCCCTTGATCGTTAAGATTTGGTCACCGGTGGAGAATCTTCAACTTTCTTTGCGTCTGGGAGACGCAGCCGCAAGGTAAGTCAGAACGTCTGAGAGACGCAGCCAGTCAGCACGTGAGTCAAAAAATTGCTCTAGGCCATTTAGACTGGCTACCGAGCACTATCACCTGTAGTCATTTAGACTGGCTACCGAGCACTATTACCTGTAGCCATTTAGACTGGCTACCGAGCACCATCACCTGTAGCCATTTAGACTGGTTACCACCGAGATGAAACGAATCAGCGGGCGTGATTTAAAACTGCGGTTTGCGGCCGTACCAGCTTCAGCTAAGTCCGTGTGTCTCTATACCTACGTGGTATAGAGACCAGTGCCGAGCCTCTCTCCAGCATCACCCGAGTCTTCCTTCTGTGATGTATACTCATAACTGTTTACCCTTAGGTAGTGTGATGGCGAGGGCGCACTGGGCGGCGGCCATGTTGAGCTTATATCCTTGTAAACACTATTTTAAACCTGGAGATTTTAGCCATTTGAAAGGAAAGCCGGCTCAGTGTGTGTGTGTGTGTACTCACCTAATTGTGGTTGCAGGGGTCGAGACTCAGCTCCTGGCCCCGTGTGTGTGTGTGTGTGTGTGTGTGTGTGTGTTTGTACATGCCGAGAGTTCAGTTTAGTCCATCTTTTAATAATCATTGTATTCTTGACTGATAGTTTCCAGTTTTTCCAAAGATTGGCACTACTGACCACTAGCAGTCGAAACTCCTGAAGGAGTAACAGTAGCAGATCTTGAGTCAGAAGGCTATCGAAGAAGTCGTGGTCGTGTATACACTGCCAGACTGTCCTCTTAATCACAAACATCATTTAAGGCATACATATTTCAGACATATTTAGGAGACATTTTCAAGAATAAAACCCAATTTTTACCCCCCCCGATCCATGTCTCCCCAGTGATCACGTAAGAAAGAGGTGTCCTGGGGGAGAGTTTGTTGACAGTCGCCGAACAGTCCTGGGAAAGATCCTGGATTTGAGTTGGCTGGGTGTAAGGTCGAGTCTGGGCGAACTGGTAACATGACCTCGCTGTTTAATAAGGTTATTTGGCGTTACCTGTGGACTCCATTTGGGGGATCTTTGGTAAATTATAAAGTAATTATAATAATTTACTAAAGATTAATATATGACTATTTTCAGCTGTTTGCCTCCTACTGGTTTAGCGCTTATATATATATATATATATATATATATATATATATATATATATATATATATATATATATATATATATATATATATATATATTGTGTGTGTCCCATATGAAAGGAGAGCCGGCTCTGTGTGTGTGTGTGTGTGTGTTTCATAGGTTCATTATTTATCCCATACCCATCCTGTGGATGGCAGTCACCCCATAACCATCCTTTAGATGGTAGTCACCCCATAACCATCCTTTGGATGGCAGTCACCCCATAACCATCCTTTAGATGGTAGTCACCCCGTACCCATCCTTTGGATGGTAGTCACCCCGTACCCATCCTTTGGATGGTAGTCACCCCGTACCCATCCTTTGGATGGTAGTCACCCCGTACCCATCCTTTGGATGGTAGTCACCCCGTACCCATCCTTTGGATGGTAGTCACCCCGTACCCATCCTTTGGATGGTAGTCACCCATACCCATCCTTTGGATGGTAGTCACCCTGTACCCATCCTTTGGATGGTAGTCACCCATGTACCCATCCTTTGGATGGTAGTCACCCATACCCATCCTTTGGATGGTAGTCACCCTACCCATCCTTTGGATGGTAGTCACCCATACCCATCCTTTGGATGGTAGTCCACCCCATGTACACCCATCCTTTGGATGGTAGTCACCCATACCCATCCTTTGGATGGTAGTCACCCATGACCCATCCTTTGGATGGTAGTCACCCCGTACCCATCCTTTGGATGGTAGTCACCCCGTAACCATCCTTTGGATGGTAGTCACCCCGTAACCATCCTTTGGATGGTAGTCACCCCGTAACCATCCTTTGGATGGTAGTCACCCCGTACCCATCCTTTGGATGGTAGTCACCCCGTAACCATCCTTTGGATGGTAGTCACCCCGTAACCATCCTTTGGATGGTAGTCACCCCGTACACATCCTTTGGATGGTAGTCACCCCGTAACCATCCTCTGGATGGTAGTCACCCCGTAACCATCCTCTGGATGGTAGTCACCCCGTAACCATCCTCTGGATGGTAGTCACCCCGTAACCATCCTCTGGATGGTAGTCACCCCGTAACCATCCTTTGGATGGTAGTCACCCCGTAACCATCCTTTGGATGGTAGTTCCTTATAACCATCCTTTGTATGGTAGTCAAATGCTTACAGAGGTACACATAAGGGTCCAGGGGCTGTATCTCAGTATTTTTGTTTGCTAAGCAAGCTAAATATTAATTGAGAAACAAAAGTGATGAGTTGTGTACACAATGATGAACTGCTTTACATAAACAATACAAAGTAGCTTACATGTATCCAGTAATTGTTTTATGTGCAAATTAGGATGGTAATTAAGGAAGGGAGTGAGTTCTAAGAAAGTTAGGGTGGTATTTAAGAAAGTTGGGGTGGTATTTAAGAAAGTTAGGGTGGTATTTAAGAAAGTTAGGGTGGTATTTAAGAAAGTTAGGGTGGTATTTAAGAAAGTTAGGGTTGTACTTAAGAAAGTTAGGGTGGTCCTTAAGAAAGTTAGTGTGGTATTTAAGAAAGTTAGTGTGGTATTTAAGAAAGTTAGGGTGGTATTTAAGAAAGTTAGTGTGGTATTTAAGAAAGTTAGGGTTGTACTTAAGAAAGTTAGGGTGGTCCTTAAGAAAGTTAGTGTGGTATTTAAGAAAGTTAGTGTGGTATTTAAGAAAGTTAGTGTGGTATTTAAGAAAGTTAGGGTGGTATTTAAGAAAGTTAGTGTGGTATTTAAGAAAGTTAGGGTGGTCCTTAAGAAAGTTAGGGTGGTCCTTAAGAAAGTTAGGGTGGTATTTAAGAAAGTTAGGGTGGTATTTAAGAAAGTTAGTGTGGTATTTAAGAAAGTTAGGGTGGTATTTAAGAAAGTTAGTGTGGTATTTAAGAAAGTTAGGGTGGTCCTTAAGAAAGTTAGGGTGGTCCTTAAGAAAGTTAGGGTGGTATTTAAGAAAGTTAGGGTGGTATTTAAGAAAGTTAGGGTGGTATTTAAGAAAGTTAGTGTGGTATTTAAGAAAGTTAGTGTGGTATTTAAGAAAGTTAGGGTGGTATTTAAGAAAGTTAGTGTGGTATTTAAGAAAGTTAGGGTGGTATTTAAGAAAGTTAGTGTGGTATTTAAGAAAGTTAGGGTGGTACTTAAGAAAGTTAGTGTGGTATTTAAGAAAGTTATGGTGGTATTTAAGAAAGGGTGGTATTTAAGAAAGTTAGGGTGGTCCTTAAGAAAGTTAGGGTGTTAAGTAAGTATGTGACATTTAAGAAAGGTAGTACTGAAGTAAGTCTGGGCCTTAAGAAAATTACAGTGGTTATTAATGTTCCGTATTAATAAAAAAAATAATACCAAAGTTTTTTAATTATTATTATTGATAAAAGTAGTATTGAATTCTCATAAATTTGAAAAAAAAAAGTTTATAAATTTTCATTAAAAACTGGAGGAGAGGGGGGAGGGGGTCAGCGACGGGCTCTTGGAGTACTATTGATGAATGGTCCTTACGGGTTTGGCGCTTCCCCATGAATAATAACAGTATGATTAATAGCAATAGGGGTTCCTGTTTACCTAGTAAACAAAGTCACCGTATTCTTGTCTAGTAAACTCAGCCTCGGTGTTCTTGTTTACCCAGTAAACACGTCCATGGTGTTTTTTGTTTACTTAGTAAATACAGCTATAATGTTGTTTACCTATTAAACAGCCAAAGTGTTCTTGTTTACCTACTGGTTAAATACAAACTGTTTACAAAGCAAACAGGAACACAGTGGCTGTTTACTAAACACAACAACGGTGTTGTTGTTTGCCTAGTAAACACAGTTTGTATTTAGTAAATAGAGCCCCCAGGTTCTTGTTTACCTGGTATACACAGCCTCTGTTTACAAGATCTTTAGGCCGCTTCAACAACGTTCCTTGAAGATGTTCCTTTGTTGCTGTGTTAGCCACTGTGTGCTGCTGGAGTAACACGTCTGGAGGGACCAGCACTCCAGAAAGTAATATTTCGGAGGTACCAGCACACCAGAGGACGACGACACTTCTGGAGGTACCAGCACACCAGAGGACGACGACACTTCTGGAGGTACCAGCACACCAGAGGACGACGACACTTCTGGAGGTACCAGCACACCAGAGGACGACGACACTTCTGGAGGTACCAGCACACCAGAGGACGACGACACTTCTGGAGGTACCAGCACACCAGAGGACGACGACACTTCTGGAGGTACCAGCACACCAGAGGACGACGACACTTCTGGAGGTACCAGCACACCAGAGGACGACGACACTTCTGGAGGTACCAGCACACCAGAGGACGACGACACTTCTGGAGGTACCAGCACACCAGAGGGCGACGACACTTCTGGAGGTACCAGCACACCAGAGGACGACGACACTTCTGGAGGTACCAGCACACCAGAAAGTAAGTTTCTTGAATGTGGATAATAACAATGAGAAGATCGTGACTGGAACTGATCAAAACTAACCCGCCTCGCTGCCCACATGTCGATTTCAAGAGTCATTGCCTTCGTGGCCCGGTCCCAGACCAGGCCTCCCGGTAGATGACCCGGTCCCAGATCAGCTCTCCCGGTAGACCCGGTCCCAGACCAGACCTCCCGGTAGATGACCCAGTTCCTGACCAGACCTCCTGGTAGATGACCCGGTCCCAGACCAGGCCTCCCGGTAGATGACTCAGTCCCAGACCAGGACTCCCGGTAGATGACCCGGACCCAGACCAGCCCTCCCGGTAGATGACCCGGTCCCAGACCAGGCCTCCCGGTAGATGACCCAGTTCCTGACCAGACCTCCCTGTAGATGACCCGGTCCCAGACCAGGCCTCCCGGTAGATGACCCGGTCCCAGACCAGGCCTCCCGGTAGATGACCCGGTCCCAGACCAGGCCTCCCGGTAGATGACCCGGTCAATCACTTTTTGTTTGGAAATTATAATTAGATAACATTTTGGTGGGTCCTGATCTAAATGGTCCAGAATAGACCGAAAGATCGTGTAGTTTCCATTTCTGTATTCGTTATTTTTTTTTTTTAATGGGATTCATGGGGAGCAGTAAACCCGTAGGGGTCGCACAGCGCCTGAGAAAGACGGGAGCAATCAGGTTCGATCTACACCAGGGTTGGTCAGGTCTAGTTCTTGGATCAAGAGCTCTCCCAGTGAGATTCATCATGTTAGATTCCCATTCACGTTGCCACGGGCATTGTTCTCTTGTGATTTCGAAAGAGAGAGAAAATAACCGTTCGTGTTTTAAGCCAATTTTGAACTCCGAGATTGTCGATTTTAACAAATTACTTCCAAGAGTCGCGGACCGTCATCAAGGCACCGCAGCCTTGTTGCAAATCCAGGATCTGCAACCAGCCCTGAACCGTTCATTAAGCTTACTTATTGCTGTCTCACATGCAATCCCACACTGAAATGAAGGTTTAAAAAACATGACCATTCATGACGAGATAAATATATTACATAGAAAATAAATAAACGCAGTGTATTTGAAAATGAATATACGGTATCTGTTTACACGCAGATTTCAATGTTCTGACGCCAAAAACGATGCGAGGACATACGTGGCCGTGGTCAGCTCAGAACTAATTTCATTCTACTCCCGTTTGAAATACCAGCCTTCACGAGCAGTACACATGTTAATGTATCTGAGCTTACGATATCAACGTAGGTTCTGGCATCATGAAATATGCCTAGTGCTACTGGGAGGGTGTATGTAGAATTGATGGCTCAGTGGTTAGAGCGTCGTGGATTTTGATTGGCTTCCTACGAGGCGGGCTAAAATAACACGGATTCCAGTTCCGGCTCCTCGCAGTTTTTTAATTGCTTAAAAATCACTTGTTCGTGGTTATATATATATATATATATATATATATATATATATATATATATATATATATATATATATATATATATATATATATATATATCTCAATAACAACACTGCAACTAGCCGAGGATTCGAACCCATGTAGTTTTGGCCCTGCCTCGTGGTGAGCGAAAATCACATGACGCCTTAACCCACTGAACCACACAATCAGTGGGTGAATCCTCGGCTAGTCGCAGTGTTGTTATTGATTGATATATATATATATATATATATATATATATACAAAAGATTTAAGAGATACTGTTGATATAAAGATGGCATATACAATACACGAGGTGAGAGATACATGTCTAGTACATATTGTTACATGTTTGTCACTGATTATAATGCGAAAATCTCATCCAGCTCTTCCGAGCTGGGGCGCGTGCCCAGAATACAGCATGCATTACCCCTCTGAACAGCAGCGCTGAGTCGCTGGAACAGAAAACTAGCTGCCCTGGGATCCCTAGTTACCCTGTTGAGTCTTTTGCCCAGCTCCTTGAGGAACTTAGATGCACTCTTTCCCCATGAGCCAAGGGTCTCTGAGCCTATGGGAATATGTCGTGCCGATTAGGTAAAACTGGTCAATTAGCAAGAACTCATTTAAAATTAAGTCCTTTCTAAAATTTTCTCTTATACGTTTAAAGATATTTTTTTTTTAATTTATGTTAATGTAAGAATTTATAATTTTGTACCAAGAGAAACTTTGAAAATCTACCTAACCTTATTACAACAAGCGCAATTTAATTTAGCCTAACCCAACTAAATATATTTTAGATACGTTAACATTAATTTAATAATAAACAAATACAATGAAATATATTTTTTTCGTTATGTTCAGAATGATTTTGGCGAAATTATTGCATACACAAATTTTCACTTGTCTTATATGGCAAGGTGAGCTTTGCTATTTAAGCCAAAATCGCAAGTTTTACCTAATCGGCACGACATATATATATATATATATATATATATATATATATATATATATATATATATATATATATATATATATATATATATATATATATATATATATATATATAAACGCACACAGACCTGCTGCTCCGCCCTGATTTATGACTTTGCTCTTGTAGGACTGAGACATTGGGAAGGAAGGATTTTAAAGTCTTCTTCTCTTCCTTCCTCTCATTCTCTTTTTCTCCTCTGCTACCTCTTCTTTATCATTTATTTCCTCTTCCTCTCTTCTTTACTCCACCGTTATTTTATGGTCCCTCTTCTTTCATTCCTCTGCCTTCTCGCCATCTTGCTTCTCTGCCTCCGTCATTTTCTTCATTCTCTAATTTTCGTCTTCCTTTTCCTCCTTTCTCCACCTATTTTTTTAATTTACTCATCCTACCCCGCCTTCCTGCCTTCTCTGCTTTCTCCATCCTGTTCCTCATTTTCTTCTTCCTGTTCCTAATTTCTTCTCTCCTCCTCAGCTCTGTTTTTTCCTCTTCTTCACTTTTTAAATTGTTTCCTGCTGCTCTTCACCTCTGCCTCCTCCAAAACACTGGGTCACCTAATCGCGGTGGGTAGGTTTGATTAGCTTGTATCTAGTGCCAGGTCCCTCTTCTTGGGAGGGGGAGGTGCCACTCTCTCCATCGTGCCTGCCTGACAAACAAACCAATATATCTTTTGGCATAAATGGTGGGGATATTTACCCTTTCGTCTAAATTTGCCGATATAGCTGATGAAGCAGAAAGAATTATGGATATAGGTTTGTGCTATATAAAACAAACTTTGTTTTACTTGTTTTGTGTAGTTATGAGAGAATTAGTCACCGCGGTAACGAGTTGTTATTGATAGTGTAAATTTTTGCAGGCACTGTGGCTGCACAAATCTTTTACAAAGGCATACACACTACCATAATGCACACTACAAAGCCGGTCAATTCTTTTCATCTGTGAAATCAGTTAACACAATCAGTTTTTAAAATTGTTTTGTTGATAATGCTAGAAACGGAATATGGTTTAAGGCAATGCCTAAACAAACGGTTCTAGTGCTGTGTGAATCTAATAAAACCAACAGAGACATGTCTGCTGATAACAGCGTCCAACAGAAGTTGACTACGGGGCGTCACTCGCTGCCTCTTTTTTTTTTCTACGTACTTGTGTCGAAATTTTTGCTCTCGTTTCCCTTCTCTTGAACCCCAACTGTGTCGATCGATACCGGCGGCGTTGTTTACCACGCGAGATGCAAGTGAGGGGGTCAGAGCAGGTGGGAAGAGTGGAATTGGAATTCCAACATTACGCCAGGTGGGAATCAGGGCCCAGGGCAGATGGGAATGACAGAAGTGGCATGTCATCACGCGAAGCGTGACTCAGGGCTGGAAGCAGGTGGGACTGACGCAAATATCATGCCAACACCACATCTTACCAGGCTGTAACTTGTGTGTGTTGAGTTTCCAGGGTTAAGCAAGACTGAAGCAGTTTTCGGCTCAAGAGACAACAGCCATCACAGTTTAATGGATCATGAACAGTCCGCAGGAGCCTGCTGAGAACCATTTTTTTTTTTATCTCTTATCTGTTAGTGGTCCTGGGTATTGTCTACCCTACAGCCTGGTCTCGGACCAGACTACGTTGGAAAGGAATTGTCACAGTATGAAGAACTATTACGAAGCACTTAGTATGTGTACACTGAATGTTAGTAATGCTTTGTAAAAATTACCTGTCATATTACGTAGTCATGAGACTTCTCAGAGGTATTTCCCAGCTCAGTGGTAGGACGTTCGCTTCACAACCTAAAGGACTTTATTTTGAATCCTGGCTGAGCTGAGATGTATATAGATAGAAATATAAGAGGTCTGATTTTCTCTCTCACCCCCCCCCCACACTCTCACACTCGACTGGATTAACTCTGGCAAGGAATAGACTGGATTTACTTTACATTTGGGTTGTAAATGTGAGTTAAAATAGAGTATTTCTGGTGATTTTCAGGAAAAATAGAGTTGTGTTGTTTAAGCCAATGTTATTATTAACACTGTTGTTATCATTGTTAATAATAACAGTTTATTCTTAGTATTATTGAACCTTTTGTTCTTGTGTTAACATATCAGTCTATGTCGTGACTCAGTATACGCATACCAAGGTGTGGATTTTGTTATTGAGTCATGGGCTGGTTGCCAGCAACAATCCTGGGAGGTACTGTCCTCTTGTTATGAGTGTGAGTCATGGGTTGGTAGCTAGTAACCATCCTAGGAGGTACTATCCTCTTGTTATGAGTGTGAGTCATGGGTTGGTAGCTAGTAACCATCCTGGGAGGTACTATCCTCTTGTTATGAGTGTGAGTCATGGGTTGGTAGCTAGTAACCATCCTGGGAGGTACTATCCTCTTGTTATGAGTGTGAGTCATGGGTTGGTAGCTAGTAACCATCCTGGGAGGTACTATCCTCTTGTTATGAGTGTGAGTCATTATTGCGCCCCCAGAATTGGGCCTCAATGTATATAATGTATATTTCCATTTTCTATAATTTTATATTGCTGATATTCTCGATAATAGCTAAATCGTTAATATCGTGCTTTATACTATTATTAGACTATTATTTGACCTATTTAACTTAGCTATATTTATTAGGTAGGATGTAATATTTTATATTGTGTAACTGCCTTGGAGTTGGCAAACTACTGTTATGCTGCCGGCGTCTAGTTGCTGGGAGGAGTCAGTAGCTGAACACACCTGAGCTGGGTGGTGGTTCCTCTTCTCTCTCTCTCTCTCTGGCCTGCTGACCTTCGTCGAGTCAACACCTCACTCTTGTTTTCTCGACATTAGACTCTGTTGGGTAGAGTATGCATTCGTTGGTGAGGCGAATCATACTTCTCAGAACTCTGTGTAACTCTGTTCACAGAGAATAGACTAGACAGTGATTTTCGACGTTGTTCTGGGTTGTGTGTCACATTGACACTCTGATAAAACTCAGGTCTCAAGCTATAGCTCTGGACCTAATTCGATAAGGCATCTGTGCACCGCCACAGTTTGGGATTGTTTATGCTGAACCTAGTTTCAGTAGAAAGGGAGTTTTGTGACTGTTTTGGAGGATCTACTGATGGTCCCCAGTTAGGGTCGATTTTCTATCTCCTTGTTCCTGACGCTGTGTTGCTGTTGCCTGTTATAGTGCTGTTCTGCGAATTGGTCATTTTACTGGACAATCAAGCTGTTCTGGTTGTCTGTTTGTTAGAGCAGCTAGCTTTAGAGTTGTTCTGTCGTACACTGGTTGAGTCGAGTCTTAGAGTTACCGGGAGCACACTCATACACACTTTTATTCTTATTTTTATATATTATTGTAATTACTGACATTGTACCTGATGGTACTTCCGAGTCCTTTATATATATGTGCCCTCAGCACAGACTTATTGTATATGAGAGCAGTGTAGGAGCTACCCTCCTAATTAACCTCCTAATTGATATCTTAATATCTTTATATTTGATTTACTTTGCTACCCTAGATTTTCTCACTTTGTTAATAAACCTTTTAAATATCTGTTTGGTTAGTACCCTATCAGTTGCAATCCTCTTAAGCTATATAATATGTCGGATAACTGAACCAGGATACTGACTTTGTTGCAAAAGCCCAGTAACAGGCTGGATGCTAGATGGGCTTTCCTTTCTAGTGTTCACTGGAGATGTCTATTACTAATAGATATCGTGTCATTTTGTAACAGTCATGGGTTGGTAGCTAGTAACCATCCTGGGAGGTACTATCCTCTTGTTATGATTGAGTCATGGGTTGGTAGCTAGTAACCATCCTGGGAGGTACTATCCTCTTGTTATGAGCGTGAGTCATGGGTTGGTAGCTAGTAACCATCCTGGGAGGTACTCTCCTCTTGTTATGAGTGTGAGTCATGGGTTGGTAGCTAGTAACCATCCTGGGAGGTACTATCCTCTTGTTATGATTGAGTCATGGGTTAGTAGCTAGTAACTATCCTGGGAGGTACTATCCTCTTGTTATGAGTGTGAGTCATGGGTTGGTAGCTAGTAACCATCCTGGGAGGTACTATCCTCTTGTTATGATTGTGAGTTATGGGTTGGTAGCTAGTATCCATCCTGGGAGGTACTATCCTCTTGTTATGATTGAGTCATGGGTTGGTAGCTAGTAACCATCCTGGGAGGTACTATCCTCTTGTTATGATTGAGTCATGGGTTGGTAGTTAGTAACCATCCTGGGAGGTACTATCCTCTTGTTATGAGTGTGAGTCATGGGTTGGTAGCTAGTAACCATCCTGGGAGGTACTATCCTCTTGTTATGAGTGTGAGTCATGGGTTGGTAGCTAGTAACCATCCTGGGAGGTACTATCCTCTTGTTATGAGTGTGAGTCATGGGTTGGTAGCTAGTAACCATCCTGGGAGGTACTATCCTCTTGTTATGAGTGTGAGTCATGGGTTGGTAGCTAGTAACTATCCTGGGAGGTACTATCCTCTTGTTATGAGTGTGAGTCATGGGTTGGTAGCTAGTAGCCATCCTGGGAGGTACTATCCTCTTGTTATGAGTGTGAGTATGGGTTGGTAGCTAGTAACTATCCTGGGAGGTACTATCCTCTTGTTATGAGTGTGAGTCATGGGTTGGTAGCTAGTAACCATCCTGGGAGGTACTGTCCTCTTGTTATGAGTGTGAGTCATGGGTTGGTAGCTAGTAACCATCCTGGGAGGTACTATCCTCTTGTTATGAGTGTGAGTCATGGGTTGGTAGCTAGTAACCATCCTGGGAGGTACTATCCTCTTGTTATGAGTGTGAGTCATGGGTTGGTAGCTAGTAACCATCCTGGGAGGTACTATCCTCTTGTTATGAATGTGAGTCATGGGTTGGTAGCTAGTAACCATCCTGGGAGGTACTATCCTCTTGTTATGAGTGTGAAAGCATTACCAACAGACCCCTGGCTGTCTTCAAGGAAGAACTTGACAAGTTTCTCAAGTCAGTGATGGATCAGCCAGGCTGTGGTGCTTATGATACACTTCGTGCGACTACCATTAACAGCCTGGTTGATCAAGTCATCCACCGGATGGCCTGGTTGTATACCAAGATGAAGAATTAGACATGTGCAACATCTGGCTAGCCTTATTTGTAGACGTTTCGCCATCCAGTGGCTTTAGCAATACAAATTCAAGGACACAATGGGAAGAGCTATGTATATACAAAAGACTACGGTGCTCTTCACTAACCCCGAGGCTGAGGGACTGATTACCTCGACTTTTGTATATAGTACTTCTGTCTTCCCATTATGTTCTTGAATTTGTATTGATAAAGCCACTGGAGGGCGAGACGTCTACAAATAATGATACCCAGATGTTGCACACGTGTCTTAATTTATCTAAGACTTGATCCAAACCTCACGTGATTCACATCATACCAAAGACTCGAGGAGCCTCACGGGTGGGGTAGACTCTCAGAGGGGTAGACTCTCAGAGGGGTAGACTCTCAGAGGGGTAGACTCTCAGAGGGGTAGACTCTCAGAGGGGTAGACTCTCAGAGGGGTAGACTCTCAGAGGGGTAGACTCTCAGAGGGGTAGACTCTCAGAGGGGTAGACTCTCAGAGGGGTAGACTCAGAGGTAGACTCTCAGAGGGGTAGACTCTCAGAGGGGTAGACTCTCAGAGAGGTAGACTCTCAGAGGGGTACTCTCTCTGTGAGGTACTCTCTCTCAGAGGGGTACTCTCTCTCAGAGGGGTACTCTCTCAGAGGGTACTCTCTCAGAGGGTACTCTCAGGTCTCCAGAGGGTACTCTCTCAGGGGTACTCTCCAGGGGTACTCTCTCGGTACTCACCGGGTCCCACGGGGTACTCTCTCTCACTGGGGGTACTCTCTCTCACTGGGGGTAGTCTCTCTCACTGGGGTACTCTCTCACATTGGTAGACTGAAATCTGTCGAAGTAGCAACCACATTAAGCAACACCTCGCTTATTTGGCTGGTGAGTTAGTAGTGTGGACAGTGAGTGAAGTTATTGAGAGGAGGGGAAGAGAGAGGTGATGGGAGGGAAGAGAGAGGTGATGGGAGGGAAGAGAGAGGGAGGGCGGGGGGTTGGTGCTCTGAGTGTGGGCATCCAATTAAAGATTCAGATTGGATTACTAGAGCGTCTGGAATTGTAGTAAAAATAAGGTGGCCAGGGTCTTTCCCTTCATGTAAAGGGACTGTGAGAGGTTCAGACAGAGCTGGGAAGGGTTCAGGCAGAGCTGGGAAGGGTTCAGACAGAGCTGGGAAGGGTTCAGGCAGAGCTGGGAAGGGTTCAGACAGAGCTGGGAAGGGTTCAGACAGAGCTGGGAAGGGTTCAGGCAGAGCTGGGAAGGGTTCAGACAGAGCTGGGAAGGGTTCAGACAGAGCTGGGAAGGGTTCAGGCAGAGGTGGGAAGGGTTCAGGCAGAGCTGGGAAGGGTTCAGGCAGAGCTGGGAAGGGTTCAGGACAGAGCTGGGAAGGGTTCAGGCAGAGCTGGGAAGGGTTCAGGCAGAGCTGGGAAGGGTTCAGGACAGAGCTGGGAAGGGTTCAGGCAGAGCTGGGAAGGGTTCAGCAGAGCTGGGAAGGGTTCAGGCAGAGCTGGGAAGGGTTCAGGACAGAGCTGGGAAGGGTTCAGGCAGAGGTGGGAAGGGTTCAGCAGAGCTGGGAAGGGTTCAGGCAGAGCTGGGAAGGGTTCAGGCAGAGCTGGGAAGGGTTCAGGCAGAGCTGGGAAGGGTTCAGGCAGAGCTGGGAAGGGTTCAGGCAGAGCTGGGAAGGGTTCAGGCAGAGCTGGGAAGGGTTCAGGCAGAGCTGGGAAGGGTCAGGCAGAGCTGGGAAGGGTTCAGTCAGAGCTGGGAAGGGTTCAGGCAGAGCTGGGAAGGGTTCAGGCAGAGCTGGGAAGGGTTCAGGCAGAGCTGGGAAGGGTTCAGGCAGAGCTGGGAAGGGTTCAGACAGAGCTGGGAAGGGTTCAGGCAGAGCTGGGAAGGGTTCAGGCAGAGCTGGGAAGGGTTCGGGCAGAGCTGGGAAGGGTTCAGGCAGAGCTGGGAAGGGTTCGGGCAGAGCTGGGAAGGGTTCAGGCAGAGCTGGGAAGGGTCAGGCAGAGCTGGGAAGGGATTCAGGCAGAGCTGGGAAGGGTTCAGACAGAGCTGGGAAGGGTTCAGGCAGAGCTGGGAAGGGTTCAGGCAGAGCTGGGAAGGGTTCAGAGCAGAGCTGGGAAGGGTTCAGCAGAGCTGGGAATGGGTTCAGCAGAGCTGGGAAGGGTTCAGGCAGAGCTGGGAAGGGTTCAGGCAGAGCTGGGAAGGGTTCAGGCAGAGCTGGGAAGGGTTCAGACAGAGCTGGGAAGGGTTCAGACAGAGCTGGGAAGGGTTCAGACAGAGCTGGGAAGGGTTCAGACGAGTGGGAAGGGTTCGACAGAGCTGGAAGGGTTCAACAGAGCTGGGAAGGGTTCAGACAGAGTGGGAAGGGCTTCAGACGGGCTGGAAGGGTTCAGACAATAGGAAGGGTTCAGACAGAGCTGGGAAGGGTTCAGACTGAGCTGGGAAGGGTTCAGACTGAGCTGGGAAGGGTTCAGACTGAGCTGGGATGGGTTCAGACTGAGCTGGGATGGGTTCAGACAGAGCTGGGATGGGTTCAGACAGAGCTGGGAAGGGTTCAGACAGAGCTGGGAAGGGTTCAGACAGAGCTGGGAAGGGTTCAGACTGAGCTGGGAAGGGTTCAGACTGAGCTGGGAAGGGTTCAGACTGAGCTGGGAAGGGTTCAGACTGAGCTGGGAAGGGTTCAGACAGAGTAAGGAGTGGTTCAAGAGTTGGTAGGGATTCAAGCAGAGCTGGGAGGGGGTTCAGATAGTGAGGAGGGGCTTCAGACAGCAAGGAGGGGGGTTCAGACAATAAGGAGGGGTTCAGAGCTGAGAGGTATTGAGGTAGGAGGAACTCAGCTTAAAAAAAAAATTGAACCTAAGTAGGGACAGGTTTAAACAGCCTGGAGAGTTTGTAGTGCTTTTGAACCTCCTAGCTGTGTTAGAACCTGCGGGCGGTGTATCAGTACGGGCTGGCTGTGTTTCAGTACACAGGCTGGCTGTTTCAGTACACAGGCTGGCTGTTTCAGTACACAGGCTGGCTGTTTCAGTACACAGGCTGGCTGTGTTTCAGTACGGGCGGGCGGTGTATCAGTACGGGCTGGCTGTGTTTCAGTACACAGGCTGGCTGTTTCAGTACACAGGCTGGCTGTTTCAATACACAGGCTGGCTGTGTTTCAGTACGGGCGGGCGGTGTATCAGTAGAGGCTGGCTGTGTTTCAGTACACAGTCTGGCTGTGTTTCAGTACACAGGCTGTGTTTCAGTACACAGTCTGGCTGTGTTTCAGTACACAGTCTGGGTGTGTTTCAGTACACAGGCTGGCTGTGTTTCAGTACACAGGCTGGCTGTTTCAGTACACAGGCTGGCTGTTTCAGTACACAGGCTGGCTGTTTCAGTACACAGGCTGGCTGTGTTTCAGTACGGGCGGGCGGTGTATCAGTAGAGGCTGGCTGTGTTTCAGTACACAGTCTGGCTGTGTTTCAGTACACAGGCTGTGTTTCAGTACACAGTCTGGCTGTGTTTCAGTACACAGTCTGGGTGTGTTTCAGTACACAGGCTGTGTTTCAGTACGGGCTGGCTGTGTTTCAGTACACAGGTTGGCTGTTTCAGTACACAGGCTGACTGTATTTCAGTAGACAGGCTGGCTGTGTTTAAGTAGACAGGCTGGCTGTGTTTAAGTAGACAGGCTGGCTGTGTTTCAGTACGGACTGCCTGTGTTTCAGTACACAGGCTGGCTGTGTTTCAGTACACAGGCTGGCTGTGTTTCAGTACACAGGCTGGCTTGTTTCAGTACACAGGCTGGCTGTGTTTCAGTACACAGGCTGGCTGTGTTTCAGTACACAGGCTGGCTGTGTTTCAGTACACAGGCTGCCTGTGTTTCAGTACACAGGCTGCCTGTGTTTCAGTACACAGGCTGCCTGTGTTTCAGTACACAGGCTGCCTGTGTTTCAGTACACAGGCTGCCTGTGTTTCAGTACACAGGCTGCCTGTGTTTCAGTATACAGGCTGGCTTTGTTTCAGTACACAGGCTGCCTGTGTTTCAGTACACAGGCTGGCTGTGTTTCAGTACACAGGCTGCCTGTGTTTCAGTACACAGGCTGGCTGTGTTTCAGTACACAGGCTGCCTGTGTTTCAGTACACAGGCTGGCTGTGTTTCAGTACACAGGCTGCCTGTGTTTCGGTACACAGGCTGGCTGTGTTTCGGTACACAGGCTGGCTGTATTTCGGTACACAGGCTGGCTGTGTTTAAGTAGACAGGCTGGCTGTCTTTCAGTACACAGGCTGGCTGTGTTTCAGTACACAGGCTGGCTGTGTTTCAGTACACAGGCTGGCTGTGTTTCAGTACACAGGCTGGCTGTGTTTCAGTACACAGGCTGTTTGTGTTTCAGTACACAGGCTGGCTGTCTTTCAGTACACAGGCTGGCTGTATTTCAGTACACAGGCTGGCTGTGTTTCAGTACACAGGCTGTTTGTGTTTCAGTACACAGGCTGGCTGTGTTTCAGTACACAGGCTGGCTGTGTTTCAGTACGGGCTGATAAGTGTTGTAGATCCGGTTGGCTACGTACAGAGGCATGACGTACACATCACAGCAGGTGTGGTATGTATGCGCAGGTGGAATGTTGATGAGGCTAGGGTTTGACGGGAGCGTAGCTTTGTTGTGGAGTGAGGCGGAGGGGAAATAGTGGCAGTAGAAACTGATAGGAGGAAAA
The DNA here is from genome assembly GCA_009830355.1 of Cherax destructor. Taxonomy (NCBI): domain Eukaryota; kingdom Metazoa; phylum Arthropoda; class Malacostraca; order Decapoda; family Parastacidae; genus Cherax; species Cherax destructor. The sequence continues at coordinate 180,236 of WNWK01000387.1, forward strand.
GATGGAGTGAGCGGTATTAGAGTGAGCGTAAGAGAGAAGAGTGGATGGAAAGGAAGAAGGCTGAAGGTGGATAAATCCATCTTAAGTATGTGTGTGTGTGTGTGTGTGTGTGTGTTGTGTGTGTGTGTGTGTGTGTGTGTGTGTGTGTGTGTGTGTGTGTGTGTGTGTGTGTGTGTGTGTGTGTGTGTGTGTAGAGTCAGGGGGAAGAGGTGCAAGGGGAAAATATTTGAGTGAAAAGTGTTGATGGTAAGGACCTAGGTGCGTCTGCCCCCCTCCATTACCTGATGTTGGCACCAGCTGCCACTTCCCCTCCCCCCTCCCCATCCCATAACTCCCCTCCACACACACTTGGCACTCACCTGTACTGATGTTGATGAGATAAATGCTAGGCTTCTCTCTCTCTCCCCTTTTCCTGTGTTAGGAAGGGCATTCCCACGCAGATAGCGTGGGATAGCTTGGGATAGCGTGGGATGGCGTCTATCTGACCAGTACATGAAAATCCACTTGAACTTGAGAGTCACTCTACATGTATATTTATTTTTGCAGTCATGCGAGTGTGGATTCCGAAGCGTGTACAGCTTCTCAGACGAGGGACTGGTGACAGGAGACTGCCACCTGTGTCCTCTTATTGTGCTTAGAGCGTACTTGCTTTTCATCTGATTTATTTTACATTGCCTCCTGTATTTCTCACTCCAGTTTTAGTACCTGGTCTTCCAATATCTTCCAGGTGTGGATTATCAGGTTATCTCTTATTCGGTCCAGAGAGTACACAATCCACGTACTTTGAGGGATTCCCAGCAATTTAAATGTTTTATTGATCATGTGGGCAGTAGATGAGCTTTATTTCACAGCTCTGAATTCTCTCCTTGACTTAAACGGGGCTGTGAGCATATCACATTGGACGATTGTTGATATCCAATTGTAATTCTGCTGCCTCTCCTACCGAGGCGACTTTTGAAACTTATTTTTGGTATCTGTAAGGAAAGATGCGAAGCTGTCTCTAGTGCTTTAATTTGTGTCTGCCGTGAGGATGAGGAATAGTGAAGGTGCCAGAACAGTTACTTGGCGTACTGAATGTTTTTATTTTGTTGAGTCTGCTTTGTTTACCAATCTGTGTCTTGTTGAAAAATTTTCCTATATTTTTCTGTTACTCCTACTGATCTCATTTTATGGGATATCACTTCATTGTCACATTTGTCGAATGCCTATGTAAAATCCGTGTAAACCACATCTGTATTTTGGTTTTTCTTAAAAGTCCTTAGTGATTGTTTCATAATCTATTAGCTGCGACAAGCAAGATCTTCCAGCACTAAATCTAGGTTGATTTGGGTTGTGTAGGTCATGCATTTCCATAATAGCACAGCAGTAAGTTGACATCTGAGCACCACAAACACCCTTGGTGATGTGTTAGTGCTAGTGTTCTGTAATTTGTTTTTGCGATAAATCTGCTGCCTCGTTTATGAAAAGCAACTATGTCTGCACTTTTTAAAGCTTCCATAATTTCACCTGAATCTGATCTTCTTCATAGAACACTTTCAGTACTCTTGTTAATGCTTCTTTTCATGTCTTTATAAATACCGAATTCCAGGAATTATGCTTAGGTGCCCGGCCTGTCAAACCATAGTTTAGGGGTGAAGCATTACGGTACCAGCTTAACAAACCGTGGTTGAGGGGTTAATTCTTGTTACACATCCTACTAAAATGGGGTTTAGGCGTGAGAAGATAAGGAAGATTGAAGAAAATAAGAAGAAAACTTTGTAGCAGTAATAATGTGTATAACCTGTATCTCGTGGTACAGTTAACGAGGCTGTACCATGAGAAGTGAAGCAATGCTCTTAATAAACATTCCTAACATTACTTCAGTCAGCAGTGGCTCAGTGCCAAAGGTGGCACCGGAGAAGTTCGCAGATTAAGGGTGTGACAGAGAATGATAATTAGAGAAAGGTGGTCATTAAAAAATTCCAAGGGGGACAGAGGAAGTGTAATTACATTTTTTTTATTGCGAGACATAAAATGAAAGAAAGCTCAGTGAGGAAGTAAATATGGAAGAATGTAGTGAAGGTGAGGACCCCACACCAAGGAATGTTAATACCTCTTAGACGAGTTTCTAGGACGGTGTAACTACCTAAAAGAAAGAACCTTCCTATTAAACGACGTTTTTTGTCTGAAGCCTCGTCAAGTCAGTTGTGACATGACGGTGGTCCAGGCGTGGGTGAAGCCTCGTCAAGTCAGTTGTGACATGACGGTGGTCAGGCGTGGTGATGCCTCGTCAAGTCAGTTGGCATGACGGTGGTCAGGCGTGGTGAGCCTCGTCAAGTCAGTTGTGACATGACGGTGGTCCAGGCGTGGGTGAAGCCTCGTCAAGTCATTGTGACATGACGGTGGTCCAGGCGTGGTGAAGCCTCGTCAAGTCAGTTGTGACATGACGGTGGTCCAGGCGTGGGTGAAGCCTCGTCAAGTCAGTTGTGACATGACGGTGGTCCAGGCGTGGGTGAAGCCTCGTCAAGTCAGTTGTGACATGACGGTGGTCCAGGCGTGGGTGAAGCCTCGTCAAGTCAGTTGTGACATGACGGTGGTCCAGGCGTGGTGAAGCCTCGTCAAGTCAGTTGTGACATGACGGTGGTCCAGGCGTGGTGAAGCCTCGTCAAGTCAGTTGTGACATGACGGTGGTCCAGGCGTGGGTGAAGCCTCGTCAAGTCAGTTGTGACATGACGGTGGTCCAGGCGTGGGTGAAGCCTCGTCAAGTCAGTTGTGACATGACGGTGGTCCAGGCGTGGGTGAAGCATAGTCAAGTCAGTTGTGACATGACGGTGGTCCAGGCGTGGGTGAAGCATAGTCAAGTCAGTTGTGACATGACGGTGGTCCAGGCGTGGGTGAAGCATAGTCAAGTCAGTTGTGACATGACGGTGGTCCAGGCTTGGGTGAAGCCTCGTCAAGTCAGTTGTGACATGATGGTGGTCCAGGCGTGGGTGAAGCCTCAAGTCAGTTGTGACATGACGGTGGTCCAGGCGTGGGTGAAGCCTCGTCAAGTCAGTTGTGACATGACGGTGGTCCAGGCGTGGGTGAAGCCTCGTCAAGTCAGTTGTGACATGACGGTGGTCCAGGCTTGGGTGAAGCCTCGTCAAGTCAGTTGTGACATGACTGTGGTCCAGGCGTGGGTGAAGCCTCGTCAAGTCAGTTGTGACATGACGGTGGTCCAGGCGTGGGTGAAGCCTCGTCAAGTCAGTTGTGACATGACGGTGGTCCAGGCGTGGGTGAAGCCTCGTCAAGTCAGTTGTGACATGACGGTGGTCCAGGCTTGGGTGAAGCCTCGTCAAGTCAGTTGTGACATGACGGTGGTCCAGACTTGGGTGAAGCCTCGTCAAGTCAGTTGTGACATGACGGTGGTCCAGGCGTGGGTGAAGCCTCGTCAAGTCAGTTGTGACATGACGGTGGTCCAGGCGTGGGTGAAGCCTCGTCAAGTCAGTTGTGACATGACGGTGGTCCAGGCGTGGGTGAAGCCTCGTCAAGTCAGTTGTGACATGACGGTGGTCCAGGCGTGGGTGAAGCCTCGTCAAGTCAGTTGTGACATGACGGTGGTCCAGGCGTGGGTGAAGCCTCGTCAAAAGGTTTCTCTTCTAAGTGCAAGTTACTTGTGAAACCTCTCTTACCATAGACTTGTTGAAGTCTGTCTAGAACGTCACTCCGTACAACGTAACAGGTTCTCTTTACAAGGTGGGTTTCTTACTTTTGTTTTAAAACTTATTGTCGTACATACGTTATTTAGGTTAAGTTAGGATATCACAACATAGGTTTTGTTAGGTTAGGTATGTTTGGGAAGGTTAAGATAGTTTGGTTAGGGTAAATTAGGTTTAATTAGGTTATGTTTGATCAAGTTAGGATAATTTATGTTAGGATAGGCTTAGGTTAAATTCTCGTTAATAGAGTTTAACCAGTTATATAATAACATCTAAATTAAATAAAACAAAAGCGATGTATGTTTGCGAACAGGCCACCATCAACAACAGCCTGGTTGACCAGGCAAGCACCAGACAAGCTTGATCCAGGGCTGGGCTCCGGGAGTAGAAGAACTCTGGAAACTCATCAGAGGTAAAGGTAATGTTTCTCTGCACGGAAAAAAGACTGGAAACCACTGGCCCACTGGCCACGCCCTAAAATGCAACGTTGTTTTACCGACTGCTTTTAGCTGGTCTGAAGAAAAAGATGGAGGGTTTTAGGTGTGTATTGATGTAGACCACCTGTAGCATGTTGATGGGGACCACCTGTAGTGTGTTGATGTTGACCACCTGTAGTGTGTAGTTGTGGACCACCTGTAGCGTGTTGTGGACCACCTGTAGATATGAGTGTGTGTAGTATTAGATGTAGAAAAGATAGCTACTTCTCCCTAAGGTCTGGTGGCAGCTGGTAACAACAGCCAGGTTAATCAGTCATTCAGCAGGGAAGTCTGGCCTCCAGCCAGACCTGGTCACAGATATGCCAGGATTAATGGAGGCCGTAGCAAACCATTTAGTAGCCACTAAATTTCCCGTAAAGTCTCCTCAATCATTCACATAATGTGATATACGGTTGAGAATATATGATGCAATGTCTTACCTTTGACGGGTTTCGAGAATTTTTCTGCTTCTTCAGCTCGGCATTCGGCCAGGCTTGTCTGGTGTCTGCCTGATCGGCCAGACTGTTGACTGAAACAGTTCACAACTAACCAGAGTGTTGAAAGTGGAAACTAGCCTGCGTTTCGGTCCTTCCAGTTTCCTCTTGGAAACTTTTGCACATTTTCTGGCAATATTTCTGATATCTGCTGGTAACTGGTTGAAATGTCGGGGGACCACGGACGCTGTCACAGTGCGCCCTTATTGTACCCACGGTGCCTCTGCTGTCCACTGGCTGTATTTTACACTTCTTCCCATATGTCCCACTCCAGTACGTTGTTATGGCAGCGTCCCACTCCAGTACGTTGTTATGGCAGCGTTGTAGATTTGGGACTAGACCGTCAAGTATCTTCATGTATATATTATCATGTATCTCTAATTTGCTCCAGCGAGAACATTCCCTGTAAGTTGCCAGTTTTTTTTAAATGCTGTGTTGGCTCTATGCAGGTAGTAAATACACTCCATACTTACCAGCTCTGTTTCTCCTGTCTTGATCGCTGCCGTTATGTTGGTTTCCCCTTTTACTTCAATGGTACAGTTCTCACTGTGGGGTAGCTTACATAAAAGCCTTATAAAGTCTAGGGTAATACTTTTATGATTGGTCATCCTCAGTCACTAAAATCTTTTCACCAACCCTCTCAACAGGTTATTTAAACTACTATTACAAAAGTAGGGATATATTCTAGACAGTATATAGAATGTACAAATTGGGAATTCTCTTATTCATAACATAAGCATGCACACTTTTAGCTGCTCTGCTAGGACAGCCACATGGTCCCTTCTGAAACAATTAGCTCTCTTTTTCTCTTGATCACCTTAACCCAGTGTTTTGACACACTGTATTCACTCTAGGTATAATGATTACATCATTCAAGTACAAATCCTACCTCTGGGGAACTCGTATCCTGCCCAGACACAAGAAGAAGGAGAAATAGATCCTCCCCAGCTTGAAGCCAAAACAAGAGAGAGAGGCCCAGCTAGGCTTCTCCCATCCACCCACCAAAACAAACAAAAGACTGTCGACAAGCCCAATTATTTAGCTACTACAATTTTTTTTCCCCAATGCTACACCTTATTTTACTTTTACAAAAAGAAATACAAACTTTATAATCTACTTATTTTAATTGTGTGTCTATAGTACAACCTATTATATTGAAAAAAAAGGCTCGACTCAACTGACTCTCAGCCATAAGAATGATCAGCCCTTATGACAGTATTAAAGCAGTTGTTCCCCCATCTGTTCAATATACAGTAGATCCCCCGTTTTCGTAATTAATTCGTTCCAGAAGGTTGCTTGAAATCCGAAATGGACGAAAACCAAAGCAATATTTCCCATAAGAAATAATGTAAATCCAATTAATTCGTTCCAGACACCCAAAAATATTAACAAAAAATAATTTTTTTAAAGAACTATAGTTTTACATACAGAAAACAATGATAAATAAATTTAAACATAACATACCTTTATTGAAGACTCTTGTTGGCGTATTGAAGAAGGCGAGAGATTACTTCCCTTCTTTGTCTTTTACTGGCACTGGACCCCTGTCGCACTAAAAATCTGTCCAGAGAGCTCTGTTTCTGGCATTTCTTTAAGATTTGCCTAAAATGTGACAAAACATTGTCATTGAACATGTCACAGACACGGCTTGCAACAGTTTTGTTAGGGTGATAATTCTCCGCAAAACTTTGCAACTCGCTCCACTTTGCACACATGTCCTTAATCTCTGAAGAAACCACATTCTCCCCCCCCCCTCTCTTCTTCCTCTGAAGGAATATCCTCAGCTGCGGTCTGTTGCTGTTCCAGTTGAAGGTGTTGCAGCTCATCAGTGGTTAGCTCTTCCCTGTGGTCCTCCACCAACTCTTCCACATCCTCGCCACTCACATCCAACCCCATGGACTTCCCCAAAGACACAATACATTCCACAATAAGTCTAGGGTCTCAGGGTCAGCCTCAAACCCTTCAAAATCTTTCTCGAGGACACATTCTGGCCACAATTTTCTCCAAGCAGAGTTCAAAGTCCTAGAAGTCACTCCTGCCAAGCCTTATCTATAAGGGTTATGCAATTGAGGATATTGAAGTGATTCCTCCAGAACTCTTTTAGGGTCAATTCAGTGTCTGAGGTCACTTCAAAGCACCTTTGAAACATTGCTTTGGTGTAGAGTTTTTTGAAGTTTGCAATGACCTGCTGGTCTTTGGGCTGGATGAGAGGAGTTGTATTAGGAGGCAAGAACTTCACTGTGATGAAATTACACTCTTCAAACAATAGGTCTTCCAAGTCTGGAGGATGAGCAGGAGCACTGTCCATTACCAGGAGGCACTTAAGTGGCAATTTATTTTCCAGGATGTATTTCTTCACACTCGGGCCAAACACTTCACTGACCCACTCAATGAAAATTACCCTCGTGACCCATGCCTTATTGTTAGCCCTCCACATCACACACAATTTACTCTTCATGACATTGTTTTTCTTGAGCACTCGGGGATTTTCAGAGTGATACACGAGTAAAGGCTTCACTTTGAAATTCCCACTAGCGTTACCTCAGAACAAAAGAGTTAGCCTATCCTTTATAGGCTTGTGTCCTGGCAGTGACGTTTCCTCCTGCGTGATGTACGTCCTCTTTGGCATTTTCTTCCAAAAGAGGCCTGTTTCATCACAATTGAACACTTGTTGGGGGAGGAATCCTTCAGCCTCTACATACTCCTTGAATTCGTCAACGAATTCTTCGGCCGCACGTTTGTCTGAACTTGCAGCCTCACCCTGCCTTACCACACGGTGTATACCACAACGCTTCTTGAATCTGTCGAACCAGCCTTTGCTGGCCTTAAATTCACTAACAGCAGCACTCGTTCCAGGCGTTTTCTTTACGAGATCCGCATGTAACTGCCTTGCCTTTTCGCAAATGATCGACTCCACAACACTATCTCCCGCAAACTGTTTTTCGTTGATCCACACCAACAACAACTTCTCCACATCCTCGATTGTTTGTGATCTCTGTTTCGTTAGCATATTTACTCCTTTCGCAACATCAGCTTCCTTGATTTCTGCTTTCTTCGCCAGGATGGAACAGATTGTTGATGTCGACTTGCCATACATCTTGGCGAGTTCGGCCACAGCTACACCATTTTCATATTTTGCTACAAGTTCTTTCTTGAATTCTATCGTGTTTCTCACCTTCTTTACCAAAGGGCTGGCACTCTGAACTTTCTTTGGCCCCATGGTGGCTTATTTCAGTCACAATCAATAAACAAGCACAAAAAACAATGGATGAATGCACAGAGTATTGCTAACTCGACGAAAGACAGAGACAGACTGAGTGTGGTACACGCGAGAAGCCGCGTCCCAGGTGAACGGACGCATCTCATACACACGATTTCCGAGGGGATGCTTGAAATCCAGGGGGAAATTTCACCGAAAAAAGTGCTCGAAATCCGAATTGCTTTATTTCCGCACCCCTCAAAAACCGGGGGTCCACTGTAATTAGGTATTCCAGAGTAACTAATACATAAATACATGTTGGGTCCTATAGCCCCATAACACCGTCAACATTGGACAGTATTTTAAACGAGAGAGCACAAGTGATTTTAATATTGTCACCATTGAAATTATTTCTCTTATTTGAAAGTTCTTATTATCCACCCTGGTATTTTTATGACTTTTGAGGCATTTACCTTATTGTATGTCGGTTATAATATTATATCCAGGCCTTGTACTCGTCCACCTTGTCTCTGATCAGTCTGGCTGTTGGTGATCACGTGTGTTTGTGTTGAGTTGTGTTTGCAGGCGTCAAGTTCTGACTCTTGGCCCTCCGCTTCAACTACTACTGGTTGGCTTTTCTGATCCCTGGCCTTTACTGTCATATTATACCTACTCTTGAAACTATGCATGGTGTTTGCCTCCACTATTTCATCTACTTCATTCTGCTTATCATACTACTGAAAAGTACTTAGTAACATACCTGTGGCTTATCTGCGTCTACCTACTCTCTCTGGCCGCTGGCTCGCAGTATCTCACATCGCCTCTCCCTGCCTGCTGTTTTGTCACTTGGGTATTTGGTACGTTATGATCATATCCCCCTTCTCTCCTAGTATTCTTCGAGTTCCTTACGTCTCTTCCTAGTTTTTATGAAGGTGTTCGTGATGGCTTGTATGTGCTTTCTGGGGTTGATCTCCAGCTCTTGTGCTTCATTTCTTCACGGACGCACCAGGTAGGTATAACAGGGAAGGCACTACAGTGGATCAGAGAATACCTGACGGGAAGACATCAGCGAGTCATGGTACGTGATGAGGTGTCAGAGAGGGCACCTGTGACGAGCGGGGTTCCACAGGGATCAGTCCTAAGACCAGTTCTGTTTCTGGTATATGTGAATGACATGACGGAAGAGACTCAGAAGTGTCCCTGTTTGCAGACGATGTGAAGTTAATGAGGAGAATTCAGTCAGAGGACAAGGTAGGACTACAGAGGGATCTGGACAGGCTGCAGGCCTGGTCCAGCAACTGGTTCCTGGAGTTCAGCCCCACCAAGTGCAAAGTCATGAAGATAGGTAAAGGGCAAAGAAGACTGCAGACAGAGTACAGTCTAGGGGGACAAAGACTATAAACCTCACTCAGGAAAAAGGATCTTGGAGTGTGTATAATACCGAGCACATCTCCCGAGGTGCACATCAACCAAATAACTTCTGCAGCATACGGGCGACTGGCGAACCTAAGAATAGCATTCCGGCATCTCAGTAAGGAGTCGTTCCGGACCCTGTATATCGTGTACGTCAGGCCCATATTGGAGTATGCAGCTCCAGTTTGGAACTCACACCTGGCCAAGCACGTCAGGAAACTAGAGAAATTGCAAAGGTTTGCAACGAGACTAGTCCCGGAACTAAGGGGAGAGGTTAAGGGAACTCGACCTGACGACACTGGAGGACTTGAGGAACAGGGATGACATTATAACGACATATAAAATACTGAGAGGAATCAACAAGGTGGACAGATACAGGATGTTCCAGAGATGGGACACAGCAACAAGAGGTCACAATGGAAAGTTGAAGACTCAGGTGAGCCACAGGATGTTAAGATATATTTCTTCAGTCGCAAAATGGTCAGGAAGTGGAACAGTGTGGAAAGTGAGGTAGTGGAGGCAGGTACCATACATAGGTTTAAGAAGAGGTATGATAAAGCTCATGGAGCAGGGAGAGAGCTGACTTAGTAGCGACCAGTGAAGAGGTGGGGCCAGGATCTATGAATCGACCCCTGCAACCACAAATAGGTGAGTACAATTAGGTGAGTACACACACACACAAACAAACAAACAACATTATTGCCTCATAAAAATCCCCAGGTTTAAGTTTCTCATTAACGAAGGTTCCACACTTTTAAGAAGCTCATCAGCTGACATGTCTCTTATGACTCTCACTCCGGTGCACACCTGGTGCACTCTCTCCATGCTATGTGCACTCCGTCACTCTCGTATCGCTGTCTTCACACCAGCTTTAATCTTTTAACTCTTTTATTGCTCTCTCTCTCTTTGTTGTGTACAGCCTTCTGCCTTTTCTCTCTCCTTGGATCACACTCCTCAGATAATATACAAGGTGGTCCTTAATCTAGATAAGAGGAGTTCCATGTGCTCTGCTGTCTTGGCTCTGTACATCCATGTACCTGCTGTACTCCCCTTGTTATGTACTCACCTGTCGTGCTCCTAATTACTAGGTGATGTACGTCTGGTTGCTGCCTTAGTATCGTGTTCTCTCTCTATTATAAAATTCTATTAAGGTCGGTTAGGGAATTGCTTTGTGGGCGTGGTCCCTGCTCCCACACTGCTGGTATGGGCGTGATCCCTACTCCCACACTGCTGGTGTGGGCGTGGTCCTTCTTCCACACTGTTGGTGTGGGCGTTATCCCTGCTCCCACACTGCTGGTGTGGGCGTGGTCCTTCTTCCACACTGTTGGTGTGGGCGTGATCCCTACTCCCACACTACTGGTGTGGGCGTGGTCCTTCTTCCACACTGTTGGTGTGGGCGTTATCCCTGCTCCCACACTGTTGGTGTGGGCGTTGTCCCTGCTCCCACACTGTTGGTGTGGGCGTTGTCCCTGCCCCCACACTGTTGGTGTGGGCGTTGTCCCTGCCCCCATACTGCTGGCGTGGGCGTGGTCCCTACCCCCACACTGCTGGTGTGGGCGTGGTCCCTTCCCCCACACTGCTGGTGTGGGCGTGGTCCCTGCCCTCACATTGCTGGTGTGGGCGTGGTGCTTCAAATGTCAGGGCTTTAATTAAATATATTTTGCTTTGTGCCTTTATCAGAGCTGTTTTTCACCGTATTCGTGTCTCCCGTGTTCTGTCTCATCCCCGTATTCGTGTCCCTCGCATTGTTTCTTCCTCACCCCCGTATTCGTGTCCCTCGCATTGTTTCTGCCTCACCCCCGTATTCGTGTCCCTCGCATTGTTTCTTCCTCACCCTCGTATTCGTGTCCTTCGTGTTTCTGCCTCACCCTGTATCCGTGTCTCCCGTGTTTTCTTTGCCTCACCCCCGTATCCCGTGTTGGCTCTACCTCACCTTCCCCAGAGCCACCCTCAAACGAATGCACAAGCAGCACACATTTCCGCCCATTTGCAGTGAAGTAACCACAGTGAGTGATCCCTTAAAGTCACTCACTACCTGAGGCCTGGTTGTTAGCCAGGTATTCCGGGCCACCACATAAAGAAGACCCGGGCCAGGACCCGTCCTGGCGAACCTACCTGAACCCGGACCTCTTAGCGAGGGAGGCACAGTGGTTGGCACTGCGCCATTAAAACTCACAACCATCAACAGTTTTATAGCACAAGCTTCTTGAACACATTGTGTGATCCTCTTAAAATGCAGTTTAGAGATCAAAGTGGGATTAAAAATTATGATTATTTTTTTCTACATATAAATTGCGTGTTTTTTTCACTATGTAACAGCAGGGTAGCCCTCGATGGTAGGAATACCTCGAGGGGGGATACCTCCCCTCGAGGGATACCTGTGATGCATTCCTCAAGGTATCCCTCGAGGTATTCCTTCCTGTGAAGCCTACCTTCAGGAATACCTCAGAGTAACTTCAACAAGATTGGTTTCAACTTTCTTCATCCTTCCTTCACTACTTTCATCCTTCCTTCACTACTTTCATCCTTCCTTCACTACTTTCATTCGTCCTTCACTATCTTTCTCCTGCCTTCACTAACTCCCTCCCTTCACCCTACCTTGAGGGATGGTAACTCACCTAGTACTAGTTACTGCAGCTTTGCTGGAAGGAAATCCTCAAAGCTGACGATGTCGTCGTTGATCGCCCTACTGAAGTCTGTCATCTCAGGTTGACACATTATATCACCTCATGTATGGTAGTCACCTATGTCATGCTGTATGACACCAGCACACACAGTCGGGTAGCAGCACGCTAGCTCTTGTTTACAATTTTGTTTAATAAAATCTTCTCTCTTCCCTTCCATTTTCACCTTTCCTTCTTCCCTCTCTATATTTCTTCCGTCTTCGCCTTCCCTCTTTACTCTCCTCGTTACGTCTTCTCTATTCTTCTTCCCTCCTTCAGTCTCCTGCATTCTCCCTCTTTTTTTTCTCTCCCCTTTCCTTCTTCCTTCTCCTCTCTTCTTTGCTCTCCTCATTCTAGCTGCCCCTCCTCCCTCTTGTCTTGGTTGCTGGAATGTTTGCCTGGTGGAAGCTGCGTCTCACCTCCCCAGGGAGACACACTGCCATATTCTTATTCTCTCTCATGGTTCAAAATTTGTTAATGGGTTTGGCTGGAATTCATGACTCGGTATTTCCTTTTAGGTTCCAACTTTATCGATCGTTGATGGGATGCGCTAAACCCTTCTGGGTCGTCGTGATGGAGGCTCGATCCCTTGTCTGTAAATGTCAGTGGTAATTGTAGTGGCTGTGTTGGGTCTGGGTGCAACTAGCACCAACAGCCTGGTGGGTCAGGTGGTGTGCAGTTTTTGTGCGTAGTGAGAGTGCAACATTAACATAAACAACGTTTGTTCCGTTTAGCATAAATTTTATCCTCGATTACGGTAACGAAGAGTGTGTGAGGGAGAGTATGTGAGGGAGAGTGTGTGAGGGAGAGTGTGTGAGGGAGAGTTTGTGTGTGAGGGAGAGTTTGTGTGTGAGGGAGAGTTTGTGTGTGAGGGAGAGTTTGTGTGTGAGGGAGAGTTTGTGTGTGAGGGAGAGTTTGCGTGTGAGGGAGAGTTTGTGTGTGTGAGGGAGAGTTTGTGTGTGTGAGGGAGAGTTTGTGTGTGTGAGGGAGAGTTTGTGTGTGTGAGGGAGAGTTTGTGTGTGTGAGGGAGAGTTTGTGTGTGTGAGGGAGAGTTTGTGTGTGTGAGGGAGAGTTTGTGTGTGTGAGGGAGAGTTTGTGTGTGTGAGGGAGAGTTTGTGTGTGTGAGGGAGAGTTTGTGTGTGTGAGGGAGAGTTTGTGTGTGTGAGGGAGAGTTTGTGTGTGTGAGGGAGAGTTTGTGTGTGTGAGGGAGAGTTTGTGTGTGTGAGGGAGAGTTTGTGTGTGTGAGGGAGAGTTTGTGTGTGTGAGGGAGAGTTTGTGTGTGTGAGGGAGAGTTTGTGTGTGAGGGAGAGTTTGTGTGTGAGGGGAGAGTTTGTGTGTGAGGGGGAGAGTGTTTGTGTGAGGGGGGAGTGTGTTTGTGTGTGAGGGGGGAGTGTGTTTGTGTGTGAGGGAGTGTGTGTGTGAGGGAGAGTGTTTGTGTGTGAGGGAGAGTCTCTCTCCTAGAGGGATGAGTGAGAGAGACAGAGAGACAGACAGAAACACAGAGACAGACAGAAACACAGAGACAGACAGAAACACAGAGACAGACAGAAACACAGAGACAGACAGAAACACAGAGCCAGACAGAAACACAGAGCCAGACAGAAACACAGAGCCAGACAGAAACACAGAGCCAGACAGAAACACAGAGCCAGACAGAAACACAGAGCCAGACAGAAACACAGAGCCAGACAGAAACACAGAGACAGACAGAAACACAGAGACAGACAGAAACACAGAGACAGACAGAAACACAGAGACAGACAGAAACACAGAGACAGACAGAAACACAGAGACAGACAGACACACAGAGACAGACAGACAGACACACAGAGACAGACAGACAGACACAGAGACAGACAGACAGACACACAGAGACAGACAGACAGACACACAGAGACAGACAGACAGACACACAGAGACAGACAGACAGACACACAGAGACAGACAGACAGACACACAGAGACAGACAGACAGACACACAGAGACAGACAGACAGACACACAGAGACAGACAGACAGACACACAGAGACAGACAGACAGACACACAGAGACAGACAGACAGACACACAGAGACAGACAGACAGACACACAGAGACAGACAGACAGACACACAGAGACAGACAGACAGACACACAGAGACAGACAGACAGACACACAGAGACAGACAGACAGACACACAGAGACAGACAGACAGACACACAGAGACAGACAGACAGACACACAGAGACAGACAGACACACAGAGACAGACAGACACACAGAGACAGACAGACACACAGAGACAGACAGACACACAGAGACAGACAGACACACAGAGACAGACAGACACACAGAGACAGACAGACACACAGAGACAGACAGACACACAGAGACAGACAGACACACAGAGACAGACAGACACACAGAGACAGACAGACACACAGAGACAGACAGACACACAGAGACAGACAGACACACAGAGACAGACAGACACACAGAGACAGACAGACAGACACACAGAGACAGACAGACAGACACACAGAGACAGACAGACAGAAACAAACACACACACACACATCAGGTGCTGGACACGATACACACAACTGAGGAGGAAGTGAAGAGGCTACTAAGCGAGCTAGATACCTCAAAGGCGATGGGGCCGGACAACATTTCTCCATGGGTCCTGAGAGAGGGAGCAGAGGAGCTATGTGTACCCCTAACAACAATCTTCAACACGTCTATCGAAACAGGGCAACTACCAGAGGTATGGAAGACAGCAAATGTAGTTCCAATTTTTAAAAAAGGAGACAGAAACGTAGCACTAAACTACAGACCAGTGTCACTGACATGTATAGTATGCAAGGTCATGGAGAAGATTATCAGGAGAAGAGTGGTGGAGCACCTAAAAGGAATGAGCTTATCAACGACGGCCAACACGGTTTCAGGGACGGAAATCCTGTGTCACAAACCTACTGGAGTTCTATGACAGGGTGACAGCAGTAAGACAGAGAGAGAGGGGTGGGTAGATTGCATATTCTTGGACTGTAAGAAGGCGTTTGACACAGTCCCACACAAGAGATTAGTGCAGAAGCTGGAGGACCAGGCAGGGATAACAGGGAAGGCACTACAATGGATCAGGGAATACCTGTCAGGAAGACAGCAGCGAGTCATGGTCCGTGGCGAGGTGTCAGAGTGGGCGCCGGTGACGAGTGGGGTTCCACAGGGGTCAGTCCTAGGACCGGTGCTGTTTCTGGTGTTTGTGAACGACATGACGGAAGGAATAGACTCCGAAGTGTCCCTGTTTGCAGATGATGTGAAGTTGATGAGAAGAATTCAATCGGAAGAGGACCAGACAGAACTACAAAGGGATCTGGACAGGCTGCAAGCCTGGTCCAGCAATTGGCTCCTGGAGTTCAACCCAACCAAGTGCAAAGTCATGAAGATTGGGGAAGGGCAAAGAAGACCGCAGACGGAGTACAGTCTAGGGGGCCAGAGACTACAAACCTCAATCAAGGAAAAAGATCTTGGGGTGAGTATAACACCAGACATCTCCTGAGGCGCACATCAACCAAATAACTGCTGCAGCATACGGGCGCCTAGCCAACCTAAGAACAGCATTCCGACATCTTAATAAAGAATCGTTCAGGACCCTGTACACTGTGTACGTTAGGCCCATACTGGAGTATGCAGCACCAATTTGGAACCCACATTTATCCAAGCACGTAAAGAAGCTAGAGAAAGTGCAAAGGTTTGCAACAAGACTAGTCCCGGAGCTAAGGGGTATGTCCTACGAGGAGAGGTTAAGGGAAATCGACCTGACGACACTGGAGGACAGGAGAGATAGGGGGGACATGATAACGACATATAAAATACTGAGAGGAATTGACAAGGTTGACAGAATGTTCCAAAGATGGGACACAGCAACAAGGGGACACAGTTGGAAGTTGAAGACTCAGATGAATCACAGGGATGTTAGGAAGTATTTCTTCAGTCACAGAGTAGTCGGGAAGTGGAATAGCTTGGGAAGCGATGTAGTGGAGGCAGGTTCCATACACAGCTTTAAGAAGAGGTATGATAAAGCTCATGGCGCAGGGAGAGTGACCCAGTAGCGGCCAGTGAAGAGGCGGGGCCAGGAGCTATGTCTCGACCCCTGCAACCACAACTAGGTGAGTACACCACACACACACACACACACACACACACACACACACACACATCAACCAGATAACTGCTGCAGCATATGGGCGCCTGGCAAACCTGAGATTAGCGTTCCGATACCTCAGTAAGGAATCGTTCAAGACACTGTACACAGTGTACGTCAGGCCCATACTGGAACTCACACCTGGTCAAGCACGTCAAGAAATTAGAGAAAGTGCATAGGTTTGCAACAAGGCTAGTTCCAGAGCTAAGGGGAATGTCCTACGAAGAAAGGCTAAGGGAAATCGGCCTGACGACACTGGAGAACAGGAGGGTTAGGGGAGACATGATAACGACATACAAAATACTGCGAGGAATATATAAGGTGGACAGAGACAGGATGTTCCAGAGATGGGACACAGAAACAAGGGGTCACAATTGGAAGTTGAAGACTCAGATGAGGCAAAGGGATGTTTCGAAGTATTTCTCAGTCAGAGTTGTCAGGAAGTGGAATAGTCTGGCAAGTGAGGTAGTGGAGACTGGAAACATACATAGCTTTAAGACGAGGTGTGATTAAGCTCATGGAGCAGGGAGAGAGAGGACCTAGTAGTGATCAGTGAAGAGGCGGGGCCAGGAGCTGAGTCTCGACTCCTGCAACCACTAATAGGTGAGTACACACACAGACACAAACACACATTGACAAAGTGTACAGTGACAGAATGTTCCAGAGATGGGACACAGCAACAAGGGGACACAGTTGGAAGTTGAAGACTCAGATGAATCACAGAGATGTTAGGAAGTATTTCTTCAGTCACAGAGTGGTCGGGAAGTGGAATAGTTTAGGAAGTGACGTAGTGGAAGCAGGCTCCATACATAGCTTTAAGAAGAGGTATGATAAAGCTCATGGCGCAGGGAGAGTGACCCAGTAGCGGCCAGTGAAGAGGCGGGCCCAGGAGCTATGACTCGACCCCTGCAACCACAACTAGGTGAGTACACACACACAAACACACACACACAAACACACACACACACACACACACACACACACACACACACACACACACACACACACACACACAACTGTAGACAACAAATTACCACAACTTACAGAGGGGCTTTAAAGGCTCTTACACGACCTTAAAGTGGCATCTTAACATGGCTCTTGTGAAGACAATGGCTGCTTCGAGACTCTCTCTCCAGCCATTGTGATTTCTCCGGACCAGCCTACATAGATTGCTAATGCTGCCTCCTCCACTACCCCAGGCTTTCTCCAGTTGGGTCTCAAACCTGCCGACCGCACGTTACTGTTTACGGCAGCGAGTCACCTGTATTCTGACACAAGACTGCCTCAGTTACTACAAGTGGAATTAAAGAGAGATACGACCCTATACGATCCTATTGTTGCCCTCTCCAGTACCTAGCACCCTCTCCAGTATATTGCACCCTCTCCAGTACCTTGTACCTCTCCAGTACCTGGTACCTCTCCAGTACCTGGCACCTCTATTACCTGGCACCTCTCCAGTACCTGGCACCTCTATTACCTGGCACCTCTCCAGTACCTAGTACTTCTCCAGTATCTGGCACCTCTCCAGTACCTGGCACCTCTCCAGTACCTAGTACTTCTCCAGTACCTGGCCTCCACCTACAAGTCAGGGTCTTCCCTTGCATACTATCCAGCACTTTACATAACCTTATTACACACTTCATTTCCACTTCATTTCGACATTTCCACTGCGCCGTTAGTTGCAGAGCAGCTATAGTGCGTGACTGTGTGTGTGTGGGGGGGGGACTGGCGCTTTCTGTGATCGTATTTGCTTGCATCTCTTCTTCTTTCCTGCAACATTGCAAGATCTTGATGTGTTGATTACAAAACGAAAGGCCTAGAGCTATCATTCAACTCCCCCGTGGTTGTTTTGCATTTTGTATAGCTTGTTCGCGATTTTTGCATTTTATATATATATATATATATATATATATATATATATATATATATATATATATATAGATATATATATATAGATATATATATATATATATATAGATATATATATATAATATATATATATATATATATATATATATATATATATATATAATATATATATATATATATATATATATATATATATATATATATATATATATATATATATATAAAAGTACCAGCCTCAGAGGCTGGTGCCACCGCCCTACCATACTCCGAAAAAAATAACTTATTTCTCCTGTTGCTGCCCTTGCAACATTGCACAGCTCCTGATGACACACTGAGAAGTGTGAAAGTACTTCTTGGCTTGTCTTGCATTGTTAAGATCGCCTGTCTGCGATTATTTTGTATATATGTATATATATATATATATATATATATATATATATATATATATATATATATATATATATACTGTACTCGCAGCAATTTTCATGAGGTATATGAGCTGGAAACTGTGTAGAGATTCTCTGGCTGTCTTCAAGATATTATTATTATAATCATGGGGAGCGTTAAACCCGTAGGATTATACAGCGCATGTGGGGGGAGGAGGATAGAAGGTATTCAGGCTCAATTCAGGGAACGAAAGCATGTCTTCAAAGAGAAGTTAATAAGTTCCTCAAATCACTTACTGATCAGCCGGGCTGTGGTGCATGCGTTGGACTGCATGCTGCCAGCAGCAGTAACAGCCTAGTCGATTAAATCAGCAACCAGAATGTCTGGTCTGGGACCGGCCCGCGGAGGCGAAGATCCCCTCCCCTTTCCCCTCCCCCCGCCCTAGAACTGCATAAGGTAAACAAGGTGTCACTGTAGTCAAGATAAAGTGTCACTGTAGTCAAGGTAAAGTGTCACTATAGTCAAGGTAAAGTGTCACTGTAGTCAAGGTAAAGTGTCACTGTAGTCAAGGTAAAGTGTCACTGTAGTCAAGGTAAAGTGTCACTGTAGTCAAGGTAAAGTGTCACTGTAGTCAAGGTAAATGTCACGTAGTCAAGGTAAGGTCACTGTAGTCAAGGTAAAGTGTCACTGTAGTCAAGGTAAAGTGTCACTGTAGTCAAGGTAAAGTGTCACTGTAGTCAAGGTAAAGTGTCACTGTAGTCAAGGTAAAGTGTCACTGTAGTCAAGGTAAAGTGTCACTGTAGTCAAGGTAAAGTGTCACTGTAGTCAAGGTAAAGTGTCACTGTAGTCAAGGTAAAGTGTCACTGTAGTCAAGGTAAAGTGTCACTGTAGTCAAGGTAAAGTGTCACTGTAGTCAAGGTAAAGTGTCACTGTAGTCAAGGTAAAGTGTCACTGTAGTCAAGGTAAAGTGTCACTGTAGTCAAGGTAAAGTGTCACTGTAGTCAAGGTAAAGTGTCACTGTAGTCAAGGTAAAGTGTCACTGTAGTCAAGGTAAAGTGTACTGTAGTCAAGGTAAAGTGTCACTGTAGTCAAGGTAAAGTGTCACTGTAGTCAAGGTAAAGTGTCACTGTAGTCAAGGTAAAGTGTCACTGTAGTCAAGGTAAAGTGTCACTGTAGTCAAGGTAAAGTGTCACTGTAGTCAAGGTAAAGTGTCACTGTAGTCAAGGTAAAGTGTCACTGTAGTCAAGGTAAAGTGTCACTGTAGTCAAGGTAAAGTGTCACGTAGTGAATAGTAGTCACTGTAGTGAAGGTAAAGTGTCACTGTAGTCAAGGAATTAAAGTGTCACTGTAGTCAAGGTAAAGTGTCACCGTAGTCAAGGTAAAGTGTCACGTAGTCAAGGTAAAGTGTCACTGTAGTCAAGGTAAAGTGTCACTGTAGTCAAGGTAAATGTCACTGTAGTAGGTAGCACGTAGTCAAGGTAAAGTGTCACTGTAGTCAAGGTAAAGTGTCACTGTAGTCAAGGTAAAGTGTCACTGTAGTCAAGGTAAAGTGTCACTGTAGTCAAGGTAAAGTGTCACTGTAGTCAAGGTAAAGTGTCACTGTAGTCAAGGTAAAGTGTCACTGTAGTCAAGGTAAAGTGTCACTGTAGTCAAGGTAAGAAGTGTCACTGTAGTCAAGGTAAAGTGTCACTGTAGTCAAGGTAAAGTGTCACTGTAGTCAAGGTAAAGTGTCACTGTAGTCAAGGTAAAGTGTCACTGTAGTCAAGGTAAAGTGTCACTGTAGTCAAGGTAAGTGTCACTGTAGTCAGTAAGTGTCACTGTAGTCAAGGTAAAGTGTCACTATAGTCAAGGTAAAGTGTCACTGTAGTCAAGGTAAAGTGTCACTGTAGTAAAGGTAAAGTGTCACTATAGTCAAGGTAAGTGTCACTGTAGTCAAGGTAAAGTGTCACTGTAGTCAAGGTAAAGTGTCACTGAGTCAAGGTAAAGTGCACTAGTCAAGGTAAAGTGTCACTGTAGTCAAGGTAAAGTGTCACTATCAGTAAGTCACTAGTCAAGTAAAGTGTCACTTAGTCAAGTAAAGTGTCACTGTAGTCAAGGTAAAGTGTCACTGTAGTAACAAGGTAAAGTGTCACATACTATCCATCAACATTTGAACTACAAGTACCTCACTGTCCATAAGTCACAGTACATAATATACTACTATCAGTAAGGTAAAATCTCACTACCATAACTACACTACCATATCTCACACTACCATAACTACACTACCATAACTCACTACATAACCTACACATACCATAACTCACACTACATACTACACTACATAACTCACACTACCATAACCTCCACTACCATAACCTACACTACCATAACCTACACACTACCATAACTGCACACTACCATAACCTACACACTACCATAACTCACTACACACTACCATAATCTCACACTACCATAACTACACACTACCATAACTACACACTACCATAACTACACACTACCATAACCTACACACTACCATAACTACACACTACCATAACCTACTCACTACCATAACCTACACACTACCATAACCTACACACTACTATAACCTACACACTACTATAACCTACACACTACCATAACCTACTCACTACCATAACCTACACACTACTATAACCTACACACTACCATAACCTACTCACTACCATAACCTACACACTACCATAATCTACACACTACCATAACCTACATACTACCATAACCTACACACTACCATAATCTACACACTACCATAATCTACACACTACCATAATCTACACACTACCATAATCTACACACTACCATAACCTACACACTACCATAACCTACACACTACCATAACCTACACACTACTATAACCTACACACTACCATAACCTACTCACTACCATAACCTACACACTACCATAATCTACACACTACCATAATCTACACACTACCATAATCTACACACTACCATAACCTACACACTACCATAACCTACACACTACCATAACCTACACACTACCATAATCTACTTACTACCATAATCTACACAGTACCATAACCTACACACTACCATAACCTGCACACTACCATAACCTGCACACTACCATAACCTACACACTACCATAATCTACACAGTACCATAATCTACACACTACCATAACCTGCACACTACCATAATCTACACACTACCACAATCTACACTCCATAATCTACACACTACCATAACCTGCACACTACCATAATCTACACACTACCAAAATCTACACACTACCATAACCTGCACACTACTATAATCTACACACTACCATAACCTGCACACTACCATAACCTACACACTACCATAACGTGCACACTACCATAACCTGCACACTACCATAACCTACACACTACCATAATCTACACAGTACCATAATCTACACACTACCATAACCTGCACACTACCATAATCTACACACTACCACAATCTACACTTCCATAATCTACACACTACCATAACCTGCACACTACCATAATCTACACACTACCACAATCTACACAGTACCATAATCTACACACTACCATAACCTGCACACTACCATAATCTACACACTACCATAACCTGCACACTACCATAACCTACACACTACCATAACGTGCACACTACCATAACCTGCACACTACCATAACCTGCACACTACCATAACCTGCACACTACTATAATTTACACACTTCCATAATCTACACACTACCATAACCTGAACACTACCATAATCTACACACTACCACAATCTACACAATTCCATAATCTACACACTACCATAACCTGCACACTACCATAATCTACACAGTACCATAATCTACACACTACCATAACCTGCACACTACCATAATCTACACACTACCACAATCTACACACTTCCATAATCTACACACTACCATAACCTGCACACTACCATAATCTACACACTACCACAATCTACACACTACCATAACCTGCACACTACCATAATCTAACACGCTACCATAACAGTTTACAGAAGTGAAGGGAAGAAGTGTGCCACACACACTGTCAAGGATGGTACCATGGACACCATTAGTGTACAATGTATCAACAGCTGAGGAAGTATGGTGGGTCCAGGGCTGCCAGACGTATACCACTCGTGTATGTTATTTAACTGTTGTCAGTTATCTGTATGTAAGTGTAATTTACGTTAACCCAGAGTAACGTATGGAATTTTTCTGTTGTATTCTTGATAGCACTAAACCCGTAAGGGTCAGGGAGCGCTTGAGAAATGGAAGATAGGCCTAACTGGTGGAAGTGTCCGGTAACTCCAGCGCATCACCTTAGATCAGGCAGAAAGTGAGGAACGAACTGTAATGCGTTCAAAAACGCACGTTCTAATTAAAGAGTAGGTTGGAGGCAGTGCCCTGCGTCTCGTTTAGGTTATAATCTAACAAGATGGTGCCAAACTGGGCTGTTGTATAGTGCCGCCTGTGCGTTCTTTCGTAAAGTTTTGGCGACGGCTGCAGCGTTAAGTTTGTTATGTACCTTTAAGTTGAAATATTTCTTGTTGGTTTAAGTTGGTGTGTCGGGTGAAGATTGAGCACCAGCACCCTCCTGCTGGTGATGGTGAGCACCAGCACCCTCCTGCTGGTGATGGTGAGCACCAGCACCCTCCTGCTGGTGATGGTGAGCACCAGCACCCTCCTGCTGGTGATGGTGAGCACCAGCACCCTCCTGCTGGTGATGGTGACCACCAGCACCCTCCTGCTGGTGATGGTGAGCATCAGCACCCTCCTGCTGGTGATGGTGACCACCAGCACCCTCCTGCTGGTGATGGTGACCACCAGCACCCTCCTGCTGAAGATGGTGACTACCAGCACCCTCCTGCTGGTGATGGTGAGAACCAGCACCCTCCTGCTGGTGATGGTGACTACCAGCACCCTCCTGCTGGTGATGGTGACTACCAGCACCCTCCTGCTGGTGATGGCACCAGAACCCTCCTGCTGGTGATGGTGAGCACCAGCACCCTCCTGCTGGTGATGGTGAGCACCAGCACCCTCCTGCTGGTGATGGTGAGCACCAGCACCCTCCTGCTGGTGATGGTGAGCACCAGCACCCTCCTGCTGGTGATGGCACCAACACCCTCCTGCTGGTGATGGTGAGCACCAGCACCCTCCTTGCTGGTGATGGTGAGCACCAGCACCCTCCTGCTGGTGATGGTGAGCACCAGCACCCTCCTTGCTGGTGATGGTGAGCACCAGCACCCTCCTTGCTGGTGATGGTGAGCACCAGCACCCTCCTTGCTGGTGATGGTGAGCACCAGCACCCTCCTGCTGGTGATGGTGAGCACCAGCACCCTCATGCTGGTGATGTTGACCACCAGCACCCTCCTGCTGGTGATGGTGACCACCAGCACCCTCCTGCTGGTGATGGTGACCACCAGCACCCTCCTGCTGGTGATGGTGAGCACCAGCACCCTCCTGCTGGTGATGGTGAGCATCAGCACCCTCCTGCTGGTGATGGTGACCACCAGCACCCTCTTGCTGGTGATGGTGACCACCAGCACCCTCCTGCTGGTGATGGTGACTACCAGCACCCTCCTGCTGGTGATGGTGAGAACCAGCACTCTCCTACTGGTGATGGTGACTACCAGCACCCTCCTGCTGGTGATGGCACCAGAACCCTCCTGCTGGTGATGGTGAGCACCAGCACCCTCCTGCTGGTGATGGTGAGCACCAGCACCCTCCTGCTGGTGATGGTGAGCACCAGCACCCTCCTTCTGGTGATGGTGACCACCAGCACCCTCCTGCTGATGATGGTGAGCATCAGCACCCTCCTGCTGGTGATGGTGACTACCAGCACCCTCCTGCTGGTGATGGTGAGCACCAGCACCTTCCTGCTGGTGATGGTGAGCACCAGCACCCTCCTGCTGGTGATGGTGAGCACCAGCACCCTCCTGCTGGTGATGGTGAGCACCAGCACCCTCCTTCTGGTGATGGTGACCACCAGCACCCTCCTGCTGATGATGGTGAGCATCAGCACCCTCCTGCTGATGATGGTGAGCATCAGCACCCTCCTGCTGGTGATGGTGAGCACCAGCACCTTCCTGCTGGTGATGGTGAGCACCAGCACCCTCCTGCTGGTGATGGTGAGCACCAGCACCTTCCTGCTGGTGATGGTGAGCACCAGCACCTTCCTGCTGGTGATGGTGAGCACCAGCACCCTCCTGCTGGTGATGGTGAGCACCAGCACCTTCCTGCTGGTGATGGTGAGCACCAGCACCTCCTGCTGGTGATGGTGAGCACCAGCACCCTCCTGCTGGTGATGGTGAGCACCAGCACCTCCTGCTGGTGATGGTGAGCATCAGCACCCTCCTGCTGGTGATGGTGAGCATCAGCACCTCCTGCTGGTGATGGTGACCACCAGCACCCTCTTGCTGGTGATGGTGACCACCAGCACCCTCCTGCTGGTGATGGTGACTACCAGCACCCTCCTGCTGGTGATGGTGAGAACCAGCACTCTCCTACTGGTGATGGTGACTACCAGCACCCTCCTGCTGGTGATGGCACCAGAACCCTCCTGCTGGTGATGGTGAGCACCAGCACCTCCTGCTGGTGATGGTGAGCACCAGCACCCTCCTGCTGGTGATGGTGAGCACCAGCACCCTCCTGCTGGTGATGGTGAGCACCAGCACCCTCCTCTGGTGATGGTGACCACCAGCACCCTCCTGCTGATGATGGTGAGCATCAGCACCCTCCTGCTGGTGATGGTGACTACCAGCACCCTCCTGCTGGTGATGGTGAGCACCAGCACCTTCCTGCTGGTGATGGTGAGCACCAGCACCCTCCTGCTGGTGATGGTGAGCACCAGCACCCTCCTGCTGGTGATGGTGAGCACCAGCACCTCCTTCTGGTGATGGTGACCACCAGCACCCTCCTGCTGATGATGGTGAGCATCAGCACCCTCCTGCTGATGATGGTGAGCATCAGCACCCTCCTGCTGGTGATGGTGAGCACCAGCACCTTCCTGCTGGTGATGGTGAGCACCAGCACCTCCTGCTGGTGATGGTGAGCACCAGCACCTTCCTGCTGGTGATGGTGAGCACCAGCACCTTCCTGCTGGTGATGGTGAGCACCAGCACCCTCCTGCTGGTGATGGTGAGCACCAGCACCTTCCTGCTGGTGATGGTGAGCACCAGCACCCTCCTGCTGGTGATGGTGAGCACCAGCACCTTCCTGCTGGTGATGGTGAGCACCAGCACCTTCCTGCTGGTGATGGTGAGCACCAGCACCCTCCTGCTTGCACTGCTGTTCTTGATTCTGCTGCTTTCACTGTTGTTCCTGCTACTACTGCTTGCACTGTTATTCCTGCTGCTTGCACTGCTGTTCCTGCTACTGCTGCTTGCACTTCTGCTGCTGCTGCTTGCACTGCTGTTCTTGCTGCTGCTGCTGCTGCTACTGCTGCTGCTGCTGCTGCTTGCACTGCTATTCCTGCTGCTACTGCTGCTGCTTGCACTGCTGTTACTACTGCTTGCACTGCTGTTCCTGCTCTAGCTGCTGCTACTGATGCTGTTTGCACTGTGTTCCTGGTGCTGCTGCTCCAGCTGCTACTGGTGCTGCTTTCACTGCTGTTTCTGCTGCTGTTGCTGCTCCAGATACACAGTTTCTTCCCCACCAAGAGCGGTGGTGGGGAAGGACCAATACAGGTGACCCCGGGGAAAATACCTCGCATAAATCCCCACGTCACCCTTCCAGCTTATACCCAAACAGTGGCGGGGAGGGAGGGAGGGAGGGAGGGGGAGAGAGAGAGAGAGAGAGAGAGAGAGAGAGAGAGAGAGAGAGAGAACGAGAGAGAAAGAGAGAGAGAGAGAGAGAGAGAGAGAAAAAGAGAGAGAAAGTGATGTAAGGTGAAGAGAAACGGGAAGAGAGGCAGAGAGAAGAATCAAAGGGGAGAATTCGAGCTGGAAGGGTGAGGAGGCAAGGGTGGAGGAGATGAAGAAGGAGGAGGGGAGGGAAGGGGAAGGGTGTGAGAGAGAGGGAGGGAAGGGGAGGGGTGTGGGAGAGAGGGAGGGAAAGGTTGTGTGGGAGGGTGGTTATAAATATGTGATGGTATTGGAATAGTGGAGGAGGGGAAAGAAATAAGGTAAGAGGATAGTGACGAGATGAAAAATGAAACGTAGGAAAAAAAAATAAGACATTAAATATATTTTTTGTGTACCTATAATGTTAGTAAACAAAGTGATAGGGAGGGAAGGAGGGAGAAACTGTGAGGGTGGGAGGGAGAGAACGAGGGAGTCGGTTATAAAATGAGAAAACAAATTCAGTTGAGGATTAGTGATATAGGTTAATGTAGATAAATGTTATTTAGTAGAACTGAGAGAGAGAGAGGGGTAGGTCTACCTACCTGGAGTCTACCTGCAGGGTATTCGGGAATCAACGCCCCCGCAGCCCGGTCCACGATCAGGTATATATAAATATATATTTTTTTTATTAGCACGTCGGCCGTTTCCCACCAAGGCAGGGTGGCCCGAAAAAGAAAAACTTTTACCATCATTCACTCTATCATTGTCTTGCCAGAGGCGTGCTTATGTTGTGTGGGTCTTGGGAGAGATATATAGGTTGTCAAAGACACTCCTCATAAGGATGGTAACGTTATATTTACAGTCTGTGAGGAGAGAGCCCAGCCACGTCCGTTCAGCTTGTATGTCTAAGACTTGTGAGGGTAGGCGCCTATGCGTGGCTACGCACATGCGCTGAGCCTCTGACGTCAGCGGGTATCGTGACGTCACACGCAAAGGGACCAGCTGTATAACTAGGATGAATGCGGGTACACTACACAAGTGTATATATAATACTGACACGACACTTACACTACAGTTATAAAACTTCAACATTAAAACCCCTCCTTCAGAGTGCAGACACTGTACTTTCGACCTCCAGGACTCAAGTCCGACCTGCCGGTTTCCCTGAATCCCTTCATATATGTTACCTTGCTTACACTCCAACAGCACGTCAAGTCCTAAAAACCATTTTGTCTCCATTCACTCCTATCAAATATGCTCACGCATGCTTGCTAGAAGTCCAAGCCCCTCACACACAAAACCTCCTTTACCCTCTCCCTCCAACCTTTCCTAGGCCGACCCCTACCTCACCTTCCCTCCACTACAGATTTATACACTCTTGAAGTCATTCTATTTTGTTCCATCCTCTCTACATGTCCGAACCACCTCAACAACCCCTCCTCAGCCCTCTGGATAATAGTTTTGGTAATTCCGCACCTCCTCCTAATTTCCAAACTACGAATTCTCTGCATTATATTCACACCACACATTGCACTCAGACACGACATCTCCACTGCCTCCAGCCTTCTCCTTGTTGCAACATTCACCACCTATGCTTCACACGCACATAAGAGCGTTGGTATAAATATTCTCTTACACGTTCACCTCTCTGTTTTATGGACAAAGTTCTATATCTCCACAGACTCCTCAGTGCACCACTCGCCTTTGTCTCTTCGTCAATTCTATGATTCACCTCATCTTTCATAGACCCATCTGCTGACATGTCCACTCCTAAATATCTGAATACATTCACCTCCTCCATACTCTCTCCCTCCAATCTGATATCCAGTCTTTCGTTACCTATTATTTTATCATCACCTTACTCTTTCCTATATTTACTTTTAATTTTCTTCTTTTACATATCCTACCAAATTCATCCACCAACCTCTGCAACTTATCTTCAGAATCTCCCAAGGCACAGTGTCATCAGCAAAGAGCAACTGTGACAACTCCCACTTTGTGTTAGATTCTTTATCTTTTAACCCCACACCTCTTGCCAAGACCCTCGCATTCACTTATATTACAACTCCATCTATAAATATATTGAACAACCATGGTGACATCACACATCCCTGTCTAAGGCTTACTTTTACAGGGAAATAATCTCCCTCTCTTCTATATTCTCTAACCTGAGCCTCACTATCCTCGTAAAAACTCTTCACTGCTTTTAATAACCCACCTCCTATTCCATACATCTGCAACATCTGCCACATTGCCCCCCTATCCACCCTTTCATACGCCTTTTCCAAATCCATAAATGCCACAAAAACCTCTTTACCCTTATCTCAATACTGTTCACCTATATGTTTCACTGTAAACACTTGGTCTTCACACCCCTACCCTTCTTAAACCCTCTTTGTTCATCTGCTATCCTACTCTCCGTCTTACTCTTAATTCTTTCAATAATAACTCTACCATACACTTTACCAGGTATACTCAACAGACTTATTCCCCTATAATTTTTGCAATCTCTTTTGTCCCCTTTGTGTGTGTGTGTGTGTGTGTGTACATGGAGAAATGTTAAAAAAAAAATATTGAAAGCACATGTTAGGGGCAAAATTTCACTCTGCAGCAGCAGAGGTGTGGTGTCCGCAACCTAAACCAACTCTCTCGCTCGGCTTTCTTCTTTTATCATTCACCTCCTCCTCTTCCCCCCCAGTACTGTTCGTCTCTTGCCCCCTCCTGTACCCTGATATTCTCCTTCCCGCCCCTGCACATCAGGTCCTGGTAAAGCTTATTTTTACTGTGGGCGAGAGGGTCATATTTTCTTCCAGGGTAGTGGCTGATGGCTAGCCAGATTACGTTTTCTGAGTATTTCCATCACTTCAGACTGTGGGATGAAGATATACAGTATATATATATATATATATATATAATATATATATATATATATATATATATATATATATATATATATATATATATATATATATATATATATATATAACCATTGGAGGATAGATGGGCTAGTGAGAGTATAGGCAATGGGGTTAAAGATGTATGGGGTAGGTTTAAGAATGTACTTAGTGTTAGAGTGTTCAGCAAAAGTTTGTGGTTACAGGAAAGTGGGTGCGGGAGGGAAAAAAAGCGATTGGTGGAATGATGATGTAAAGATAGTAGTAAGAGAGAAAATGTTTGCATATGAGAGGTTTTTACAAAGTGGAATGATGCAAGGAGGGAGGAGTATATGGAGAGAAAAAAAGGTTAAAAGAGTGGTGAAGAAATGTAAAAAGAGAGCAAATGAGAGAGTGGATGAGATGTTATCAACAAATTTTTTTGAAAATAAGAAAATGTTTTGGAGTGAAATTAATAAGTTGAGGAAGCCTAGAGAACGAATGAATTTGACAGTTAAAAATAGGAGAGGAGAGTTATTAAATGGAGAGTTAGAGGTATCGGGAAGATGGAGGGAATATTTTGAGGAATTGTTAAATGTTGATGAAGACAGGAAAGCTGTATAGGGCAAGGAGGAATAACATCTTGTAGGAGTGAGGAAGAGCCAGTTGTGAGTGTGGGGGAAGTTTGTGAGTCAGTGGGTAGAATGAAAGGGGGTAAGGCAGCTGGGATTGATGGGATAAAG
>WNWK01000387.1:215000-382500 GCA_009830355.1 Cherax destructor
GGCACTTTGACTCGTGACTTTCTCAGTACAGAGCAGAAAAGTCGTAATAATATATAATTTTGAATATTTTTAATGGGAGAGTCCAGAGAGTCGAACTGGGGGCATTGAACAGATCAATTACGTATTTTCTCTTTTACCATAGAAAATAATTGAGTATATTTTGATCGTGAACATTTGAAAGTGTTCATTTGAGGTTAGAAAGAGTAAAAAGAGTTCAGTAAAGCATGATTTCGGCGCTTGTGTGAACGTTTCTAAGAGAAGTGATTAGATATCCAGCTTGCAGAGACGTGCAACATTACACACCTGCACACAAGTGTCAACTTGTGTTCTCTTTCACATTGAAATTCGGCTTCTTCCGCTCTTGTTGCAGTTCATGCATAAATGTTACCATCACAATGTTCTTTTTAGAGAAAGCTTTCTCACTGTGTTTGATTAATTTGTTGTTAAAACAGATTTTCAGAGTTTTTAAGAATGCGTTTAATGATTAGTTGAATTCATTGATTCAGGGATCCCGGAAGCTAACCAACACACCTCTCACATCACCTTCAAGAGTAGATATAGTAAAGCCCAAGAGGCCAGAAATTAGTGATTCTGATCAAAGTATGTGGTGGGGTCGGGAGCTACGTCTCTAACCCCACAAACACACGTTGCTGAGTGTAGGTACTCATCAAGTCATTTTTTTGGGTAGCCAGGGTTAATTAACCAGTCTGCGGTGCATTCGTCAACTGCAAATTGCAAGCACCAACAGTCTGGTTGCTCATGCCGTCAACTAGTCTGCCTTGTCAGAGAGCGGGGTTGCAGATGGAATGCGATCCTAAACCATTTTGAAGTAGAAGTTATCGAAAAAAAACTGAATCTCTGCTGAAAGTGCGTGATCCTGCAGGTTGTGATATGGGCTTGCGGACTGCTAGCAGCAACAGCCTGGTTGATCAGGTAGTTAAGGGAGCCTGGCTTCAGACTGGGTTGGTGAGAGGTACACAACATTATCGTGGCAGTTTGGGTGGTAATGAGATGTGCATCATGTGTGTGGTGGGAGAGGTGATCACGGTGGTGGAAATGAGGTGGAAAGCCTTGTAATGGGGAAAGTAATAGTTTCCTCTCTCACCTTTCCACTGCTGGGCGTCATCAGGATGAGCTCAGCCTGTAGAAAATTATACATTGTGTGAAGGAAGGCCAGGCTGAGGGATGCTGAAGGTTATAAGGTCACTTGAGGCAGTGAGAGAGAGAGAGGGAGGGAGGAGGATGAAGGGGATCGGTCAGACACAGAGACAGACACACAGAGACAGACACACAGAGACAGACACACAGAGACAGACACACAGAGACAGAAGACGGTCAGTGTAGCCAGGTAGTGTGGTGGTGGGAGTAAGTTACATACCTCCCGTCTAACCACACTCACCTGACCTCAGATTTGATTCACGACTCGTGGAATATTTTAACACGGAAAGTCAGGCGTCGGCGGCCAGTCTGTCTCTTCCCTCGTGGATATAACATGATCCTACTCGCTACCCACTATAATTTAAATTATCCCGGCAGTCGCTCGTAAGGATGCGATAATGGATTATCAATGCAGGGGGTTTGTGTAGGAGGCCTTGGAGTGGCATTGTCAGTATTACAAGCCATGCCATCTACCGGGAGGCCTGGTCTTGGACGGGGCCCAAAGTAGAGAAACTCTTCAAAGGTATATATCTCCAGGTACGTAGGTAGGAAGCACCTAGCAAGTTTTCATGTCCCTCTTCTCACCTTTGTCTACCACTTACCTCCTGTAGTAGAGCCAAACACAGCAACCACAACCCAAAGTTTGTGGCCACAACCGCACACCCATAGCTAGACAACGCTGTCCCCCCCTCTCATAAGACTGTACTGCTTGCTGCCATCCGGGGCAGTAGACAGGTGTCAAACGTGACACGGAAGTTGACACCATTGTGTACCAGCGGCACCTGTGTCAGCAGGTAAACACCTGGCGCTCGTGGGGGCGGTGGAGTCATGGAGGGTTGGGGAGGGATGGAGGTGGTACCATGTCGCCTGTCTCACACAACTCCCTCTGAATGGTAAGTGCCAATCATGGCGGTGGAAGTGTTGATGGAGGCAGAGTTGGTGAAACAGTGTTGCTGGAGGCATTGTTGACGGCAGTGCTACAGCAACACTGTGATTGTTAAGTAGTATTGATTTAGCAACGATTATGTATACAAATTACT
Source organism: Cherax destructor (assembly GCA_009830355.1). Lineage (NCBI taxonomy): Eukaryota > Metazoa > Arthropoda > Malacostraca > Decapoda > Parastacidae > Cherax > Cherax destructor. The sequence goes on from WNWK01000387.1 coordinate 217,199, forward strand.
CTTACTTCATGATCATCATATTCAAAGATGCTGATATTCGCCGCTCTCGTCAACACCGGAGAGAATAGTTTCACTTGTTTGGCGGATGAGCAGAATAACTTTTGATAACTTCGATGAATTCCGTGAGTATTTTTTTTCCTACCTCTGGAGCCCGGCCATGGGCCAGGCTCGTCTGGTGCTGGCCTACTAAACTCGAACTATCTTTCAGAATTATAAATAATGGTGTTCAAAATTGACAGGACTACTGTTGTTTCATTGGTGAATTTATGTTTGGAACATCGTTATGGAACACAGTTAAGGAACACAGTTATTCAGCCTAGAGCAGTCACAAAGAATAATGTGCACATAACTGAGCCATTAACTGGAAGGATTTCATTAAGAATTTTGTATTAATAACATTTCCATATACAAGTTTTAAAGTGGGAATAAAGGATTTCCCATAACCATTCCAAAATTTTGAACATTCGCAGGAAACCTAAATTTGCATCCTTTAATCAGTTTAAGGAAATTAGAATTATTAATGGAGGTCATATCCAACTATTGGTCTTCTGGATTATTCATCCACTACGGATTTTAAAAGGTCATCTAACGGGACCTTAGTAAACAAAATGTTTATATAAAAACAAATTTAAAATCTATATACATATTTGAAACACTGATCAAATCTGCATTGTCCTTGATACGTAGAAATTACACAGAGAGACCTTAATATTCACACTAACTATATATACACTATATAGATTCATATGTCGTTGAAACTACTGAACAATTCTAGAAATATTAAGTTGTGGGTTCTAATCAAAGCGTATGAACAGGAAGGGGAACTGGGAAGTGATACATAAAAAGTAGTTTTAATTTTCATATTACCAGTCAGGTTATCAAGATGATTTTTCTACAGGAGTGAACAAGTGTTGAAATCATCAAGAAATTCTGAGAATTTTGTTGAGATTCTTTTTTTTTTTTCAATTTTTTTTCCCATTTATTTCGTAAGGTATTATGACGTCCCCTCTTCTTTATTCTCTGTTATAGTAAGCTTATAAGAAGTTACACGTTGAAAATAAACAATATAAGAAGTGTGTTATTAAATTTCAGGTTTTCCCCTGGCTTCGTTTTAAACACTTGTGTGACGTCATACATTATGGTACGTCCCGCAAGTGATAAAGCGCGCGTGTGTGTGTGTATATATATATATATATATATATATATATATATATATGTTACAAAATGACACGATATCTATTAACAATAGATATCTCCAGTGAACACTAGAAAGGAAAGCCCTTCTAGCATCCAGCCTGTTACTGGGCTTTTGCAACAAAGTCAGTATCCTGTTTCAGTTATCCGACATATTATATAGATTAAGGGGATTGCAACTGATAGGGTACTAACCAACGAAATATATTTAAAAGATTTATTAACAAAGTGAGAAAATCTAGGGTAGCATAGTAAAGCAAATATAAAGATATTAATTAAGATATCAAATAGGATACTTAGGAGGGCAGCTCCTACACTGCTCTCATATACAATAAGTCTGTGCTGAGGGCACATATATATAAATGACTCAGAAGTACCATCAGGTACAATGTCAGTAATAATAATATATACAAATAATAATAAATGTGTGTACGAGTGTGCTCCCGGTAACTATGACTCGACTCAACCAGTGCACGACAGAACAACTTCTCATAAGCTAGCTGTACTAACAAATTGACAACCAGAACAACTTGATTGTCTAGTAAAATGACCACTTCGCAGAACAGCACTATAACAGGCAACAGCAACACAGCATCAGGAACAAGGAGATAGAAAATCGACCCTAACTGGGGACCATCAGTAGATCCTCCAAAACAGTCATAAAACTCCCTTTCTACTGAAGCTAGGTTCAGCATAAACAATCCCAAACTGTGGCGGTGCACAGATGCCGTATCGAAGTAGGTCCAGAGCTATAGCTTGAGACCTGAGTTATCAAAGAGTGTCAAAGTGACACACAACCCAGAACAACGTCGAATAATCACTGTCTAGTCTATTCTCTGTGAACAGAGTTACACAGAGTTCTGAGAAGTATGATTCGCCTCACCAACAAATACATACTCTACCCAACAGAGTCTAATGTCGAGAACAACAAGAGTGAGGAGTTGACTCGACGAGGGCAGCAGGCCAGAGAGAGAGAGGAAGGAGGACCAACCACCCAGCTCAGGTGTGTCCAGAGACTGACTCCCCCCCGCAACTAGACGCCGGCAGCGTAACAGTCGTTTGCCAACACCAAGGCAGTTACTACACACTCTCGAGCACAACATAAAATATTACATCCTACCTAAAGTAAATAAATACAAATGATAATCTAATAATAATATAAAGCAAAATATTAACGATTTAGCTATAATGGAGAATTTTCGCAATATAAAATTATAGAAAATGGAAATATACATTATATACATTGAGGCCCAGTTCAAGGGGCGCAATAATATATATATATATATATATATATATATATATATATATATATATATATATATATTTGTGTGTGTGTGTGTGTATGTATGTGTGTGTGTGTGTGTTACCTAACTGTAGCAGTTAAATCCTATCTCATCTTGTTTCCTAAGGTCTAGTGTAGACCAAATGGAACTCTTCCCCTCCCTCCATCTCTCACTTTTTTTCTCTGCCTTCCTTTTTCTTGTCTTCCTTCATGCCTCCTCAAGCTGCTTCTTCATCTGCGGGCTTAAAGAAAATTAAAGGAGCTGAGTAAGCTTCTTTAATTGTGCTTGACCAGGTGGTCAAAAAGGAAGCTTGGTCTTAGAGGTATACCCGAAGGACCTGAGTCATGGAAACCAGGCGGAGGTAAAGCACAGGAAGAGGGTCAGGCAGTACTTATTCAGCCTGAGCTAATTACCTGGCTAAGGAAGTGCTGATTTCAGATTCGATACACAGTTATAAAAATAGACATGATAGGTCCCTGGAGACTGCCACTCAAACTCATTGTTGTACTACTTTATTGAGGATTTGTCGTACTTTATTGACACATTTTTGGCACTCTTATTCTCTAATGATGCAAAGGTAAAACTGTTATACTTACCCCAGGGCGGTTGTGCTTTGGTTGTATGCAGCGAGCATAATGTGGTGTTGACCCCGAGAATGTGGGAACACAGTCTCACCGGCGGTGTTGGGAACACAGTGTCACCGGCGGTGGTGGGAGCACAGTGTCACCGGCGGTGGTGGGAACACAGTGTCACCGGCGGTGGTGGGAGCACAGTGTCACCGGCGGTGGTGGGAGCACAGTCTCACCGGCGGTGGTGGGAACACAGTCTCACCGGCGGTGGTGGGAGCACAGTGTCACCGGCGGTGGTGGGAGCACAGTGTCACCGGCGGTGGTGGGAGCACAGTCTCACCGGCGGTGGTGGGAACACAGTCTCACCGGCGGTGGTGGGAACACAGTCTCACCGGCGGTGGTGGGAGCACAGTCTCACCGGCGGTGGTGGGAACACAGTCTCACCGGCGGTGGTGGGAACACAGTCTCACCGGCGGTGGTGGGAGCACAGTGTCACCGGCGGTGGTGGGAACACAGTCTCACCGGCGGTGGTGGGAGCACAGTGTCACCGGCGGTGGTGGGAGCACAGTATCACCGGCGGTGGTGGGAGCACAGTCTCACCGGCGGTGGTGGGAGCACAGTCTCACCGTCGGTGGTGGGAACACAGTCTCACCGGTGGTGGTGGGAACACAGTCTCACCGGCGGTGGTGGGAACACAGTGTCACCGGCGGTGGTGGGACCACAGTGTCACCGGCGGTGGTGGGAGCACAGTGTCACCGGCGGTGGTGGGAGCACAGTCTCACCGGCGGTGGTGGGAACACAGTGTCACCGTCGGTGGTGGGAGCACAGTGTCACCGTCGGTGGTGGGAGCACAGTGTCACCGTCGGTGGTGGGAGCACAGTGTCACCGGCGGTGGTGGGAACACAGTCTCACCGGCGGTGGTGGGAGCACAGTGTCACCGACGGTGGTGGGAGCACAGTGTCACCGGTGGTGGTGGGAGCACAGTGTCACCGGTGGTGGTGGGAGCACAGTGTCACCGGCGGTGGTGGGAGCACAGTGTCACCGACGGTGGTGGGAGCACAGTCTCACCGGCGGTGGTGGGACACAGTTCACCGACGGTGGTGGGAACACAGTGTCACCGGCGGTGGTGGGAGCACAGTGTCACCGACGGTGGTGGGAGCACAGTGTCACCGACGGTGGTGGGAGCACAGTGTCACCGGACGGTGGTGGGACACAGTCTCACCGACGGTGGTGGGACACAGTCTCACCGACGGTGGTGGGAACACAGTCTCACCGACGGTGGTGGGAGCACAGTGTCACCGGCGGTGGTGGGAGCACAGTGTCACCGACGGTGGTGGGAGCACAGTGTCACCGACGGTGGTGGGAGCACAGTGTCACCGGCGGTGGTGGGACACAGTGTCACCGACGGTGGTGGGAACACAGTCTCACCGACGGTGGTGGGAACACAGTCTCACCGACGGTGGTGGGAGCACAGTGTCACCGGCGGTGGTGGGAGCACAGTGTCACCGACGGTGGTGGGAGCACAGTGTCACCGACGGTGGTGGGAACACAGTGTCACCGACGGTGGTGGGAACACAGTGTCACCGACGGTGGTGGGAGCACAGTGTCACCGGCGGTGGTGGGAGCACAGTGTCACCGACGGTGGTGGGAGCACAGTGTCACCGACGGTGGTGGGAGCACAGTGTCACCGGCGGTGGTGGGAGCACAGTGTCACCGGCGGTGGTGGGAGCACAGTGTCACCGACGGTGGTGGGAACACAGTCTCACCGACGGTGGTGGGAACACAGTCTCACCGACGGTGGTGGGAGCACAGTGTCACCGGCGGTGGTGGGAGCACAGTGTCACCGACGGTGGTGGGAGCACAGTGTCACCGGCGGTGGTGGGAGCACAGTGTCACCGACGGTGGTGGGAACACAGTCTCACCGACGGTGGTGGGAGCACAGTCTCACCGACGGTGGTGGGAACACAGTCTCACCGACGGTGGTGGGAGCACAGTGTCACCGACGGTGGTGGGAGCACAGTCTCACCGGCGGTGGTGGGAGCACAGTGTCACCGGCGGTGGTGGGAGCACAGTGTCACCGACGGTGGTGGGAGCACAGTGTCACCGACGGTGGTGGGAGCACAGTGTCACCGGCGGTGGTGGGAGCACAGTGTCACCGGCGGTGGTGGGAACACAGTCTCACCGACGGTGGTGGGAGCACAGTGTCACCGACGGTGGTGGGAACACAGTCTCACCGGCGGTGGTGGGAACACAGTGTCACCGGCGGTGGTGGGAGCACAGTGTCACCGGCGGTGGTGGGAGCACAGTGTCACCGGCGGTGGTGGGAGCACAGTGTCACCGGCGGTGGTGGGAGCACAGTGTCACCGACGGTGGTGGGAACACAGTCTCACCGGCGGTGGTGGGAGCACAGTGTCACCGGCGGTGGTGGGAGCACAGGCTGTTACTGCTGGTCGCACGCAGTCCAACGCATGAACCACAGCCAGGCTGGTCAAGCACGGATTTTTAGTGGAGGTATTTTGCACCGTCTGCCAAGCCTTTTGTCTTTACCATCTACCGCCACCTAACTAGTGGATTTACTGCATCTGATTGTTTCCTGAGCTCCCGAGACCAACTCTGTCATTCCTAGTCATTCGCTTATGTTCCACATCCCACTCAGTGACTGGTATTATTCGTCCAGTCATCCCTGGGTAACTCTAACTGGTGTTCCACTCCCAGTGGTCCCAGTTTAGCTCACTAACTGGTGTTCCACTCCCAGTGGCCCCAGTTTAGCTCACTAACTAATGTTCCACTCCCAGTGGCCCCAGTTTAGCTCACTAACTGGTGTTCCACTCCCAGTGGCCCCAGTTTAGCTCACTAACTGGTGTTCCACTCCCAGTGGCCCCAGTTTAGCTCACTAACTGGTGTTCCACTCCCAGTGGCCCCAGTTTAGCTCACTAACTGGTGTTCCACTCCCAATGGTCCCAGTTTAGCTCACTAACTGGTATTCCCCCAGTTTAGCTCACTAACTGGTGTTCCACTCCCAGTGGCCCCAGTTTAGCTCACTAACTGGTATTCCACTCCCAGTGGCCCCAGTTTAGCTCACTAACTGGTGTTCCACTCCCAGTGGCCCCAGTTTAGCTCACTAACTGGTATTCCAGTCCCAGTGGCCCCAGTTTAGCTCACTAACTGGTATTCCACTCCCAGTGGCCCCAGTTTAGCTCACTAACTGGTATTCCCCCAGTTTAGCTCACTAACTGGTGTTCCACTCCCAGTGGTCCCAGTTTAGCTCACTAACTGGTATTACACTCCCAGTGGCCCCAGTTTAGCTCACTAACTGGTATTCCACTCCCAGTGGCCCCAGTTTAGCTCACTAACTGGTATTCCACTCCCAGTAGTCCCAGTTTTATCACTAACTGGTGTTCCACTCCCAGTGGCCCCAGTTTAGCTCACTAACTGGTGTTCCACTCCCAGTGGTCCCAGTTTAGCTCACTAACTGGTATTCCACTCCCAGTGGCCCCAGTTTAGCTCACTAACTGGTGTTCCACTCCCAGTGGTCCCAGTTTAGCTCACTAACTGGTGTTCCACTCCCAGTGGTCCCAGTTTAGCTCACTAACTGGTGTTCCACTCCCAGTGGTCCCAGTTTAGCTCACTAGCTGGTGTTCCACTCCCAGTGGTCCCAGTTTAGCTCACTAACTGGTGTTCCACTCCAAGTTGTCCCAGTTTAGCTCACTAAATTGTATTCCACTCCCAGTGGCCCCAGTTTAGCTCACTAACTGGTGTTCCACTCCCAGTGGCCCCAGTTTAGCTCACTAACTGGTGTTCCACTCCCAGTGGCCCCAGTTTAGCTCACTAACTGGTGTTCCACTCCCAGTGGCCCTTGCTCACTACTGTGTTCCTCCAGTGGTCCCAGTTAGCTCACTAACTGGTGTTCCACTCCCAGTGGTCCCAGTTTAGCTCACTAACTGGTGTTCCACTCCCAGTGGTCCCAGTTTAGCTCACTAACTGGTGTTCCACTCCCAGTGGTCCCAGTTTAGCTCACTAACTGGTGTTCCACTCCCAGTGGCCCCAGTTTAGCTCACTAACTGGTGTTCCACTCCCAGTGGCCCCAGTTTAGCTCACTAACTGGTGTTCCACTCCCAGTGGCCCCAGTTTAGCTCACTAACTGGTGTTCCACTCCCAGTGGCCCCAGTTTAGCTCACTAACTGGTTAAAGGAGTCGTCAGAACATGCTTCCTGGTTACACATCTCGTTACAGCCTTTTTCTCTGCTTGATCCTCTGTTGCTCGTCATCCTTAAACTCCCATTAATCATTTTTAGTTTAGCCGAGTTAACGTAACTGCAGCCACAGCGCCGCAGGTCTCCCTGGCAGCCTCCAACCCCTCCCCTCCTCCTTTTAGCTGCCTGCACCCCCTCTAGCAACCTGCACCACCTGGTAACCTGCACCACCTGGCTGCTTTTCCTGTCTTGTGGTTGTTGAGGTTCGCTAATAGTCACCAATATATCAGTCCTTCGGCGGGGTTAAACTGACCTACAGTGTTAAGCTGACCTACAGTGTTAAGCTGATCTGCAGGGTCAGGCTGATCTGCAGGGTCAGGCTGATCTGCACAGCTAAGAAAACAGGCTGACGGAGACGTGCAGAAGCTCGCACGGTCTCTGCTCTTCAACAAAACCTACCACAAGTTTTAAAAATCCTGACGGAAGTTCCAACCAGGAAAACCCAACAATATTTGCCTCCTTCCATCCTTTCTCTCCTCTCTCTCTCTCTCTCTTCTCTCTCTCTCTCTCTCTCTCTCTCTCTCTCTCTCTCTCTCTCTCTCTCTCTCTCTCTCTCTCTCTCTCTCTCTCCCCTCACGTTTTTTCTCTCCTTATCTCCCTCCATCCTTTCCTACCTTCGTCCTATTGCCAGGACAAAGGTAGAAGTTTTCACAAAAGAAACTGGACCACTTGATCAGCCAGGTTGTGAAGGCTGATTATGCCTGCAGGTCCCTAGCAGCAACAGCCTGGTTGACCAGTTAGTCTGACAAGGAAGCCTGGGCTCAGGCTGGGCAGTGAGAGCAGATCCCTCAAAACCTGCCACAGGTATGTCATAGATATGCTTCTTCCCATCCTCCTTCACTCTCATGTCCTGGAAATCAAGGTGTACCGGCCTACTTTCCTTCGGTGGGGTCGAGTCGCTGCCCTTGGGCTCTCCTTTTCACTAATCAAGCCTCGTGCACTATCGTATTTGCATTTGAACTGTCATGTGGGGTTAGCCTCGGTATGTATGCACCTCAGTATGCATACACTTGGGTATGTATACACACCTCAGTATGCACACACATGGGTATGTATACAATTCAGTATCCATACATACACTTCAGTATGCATAGACTTCAGTATACATACACTTCAATATGTATATACTTCAGTATGCATACACTTGGGTATGTATACAATTCAGTATGCATACATACACTTCAGTATGCATACATACACTTCAGTATGCATACATACACTTCAATATGCATATACTTCAGTATGTATATACTTCAATATGCATATACTTCAGTATGTATATACTTCAATATACATACACTTCAGTATGCATATATACACTTCAATATGCATATACTTCAGTATGCATATGCTTCAGTATGCATACATACACTTCAGTATGCATACATACACTTCACTATGCATACATATACTTCAGTATGCATACATACACTTCAGTATGTATATACTTCAATATACATACACTTCAGTATGCATATATACACTTCAATATGCATATACTTCAGTATGCATATGCTTCAGTATGCATACATATACTTCAGTATGCATACATCTGGATATGTGAGTGGTGGTGAGGTTTTCCCTACGTCGGGGTCTCAGACTAAGTCTCTTAAACTGGAAAGGAAATACTACATGAAGTACCTAGGGCAAGTTAAGGTATGTGTGTACTGAATGTAAGTAGATGTTGAAGTTACCTGTCATCTCACCTGTTGATGAGACAGAACAAACCAGCAGTCCTGCTAGAGTTACTCTAATATCTTTATTATGCACCCCATACCCATCCTGTGGGCGTACTCTTGTCAGAGTACATAACATTTAACATCTTTCCATTCCACACTCGTTTGTCAGGAGGAAATGTCATATTGCCCACACGTGTCAAGACAGTGGCATGAGCTGCAGTACAAACTTTTATTTTTGTAAAGTGTTTAGCTGTTGGTAGAGCTCTGTGATGAAGGCTGTACACACGCAGAGCTAGAGCTTCTACCCATGAAAGCTTCTTCTACAATGTGTGTCTTGGTAAATGTATTCACTAAACACCGACAACTTGATGGATTGGACACATGTTCAACACCTCGATATCTTTATTTTGTAAACGTTTCGCCAACCAGTGCTTTATCAGTACAGTACAGGGACATGTAAGTAAGGCGGTAGATGAGGGGGCAGTCAGCCCCTCAGCCTTGAAGCTGCTTGCCTGTACCCTAGTCCTCATCAGGACTACGGTACACGGAAGCTACTTCTAGGCTGACCACCACCTATCAAGGCTGAGGTCAGACTGACCACCACCTATCAAGGCTGAGGTCAGACTGACCACCTCCCATCAAGGCTGAGGGACTGACCACCTCAAAATTACTGCTGTTGTCTCCAGTGTTATATTCTCCTGTATTCGTCTGAAGAAGCTTGTGGAGCCGCAGCGTTTCAACAGTAAAGATACCTCACGTGTTGTAACGTTGTTTATTTAGACGTTTAGCTTGCATGTGTGTCCCTCTCGAGAGGTGGCTCAGGGTCATGGAGTGAGTGGGGTGACAGTGATGAAGGTTGTCCCTCTCGAGAGGTGGCTCAGGGTCATGGAGTGAGTGGGGTGATAGTGATGAAGGTTGTCCCTCTCGAGAGGTGGCTCAGGGTCATGGAGTGAGAGGGGTGACAATAATGAGGGTTGTCCCTCTCGAGAGGTGGCTCAGGGTCATGGAGTGAGTGGGGTGACAATGATGAAGGTTGCTGTCGGAGCTTGCACCTTTAACACCACCAACACCACCAAAAGTCCTCCCACTCCGTCACCCCAACTCCGTCCCACCCCCTCCTCTCCCTTACCCCCTCCCTTCCCTTACCCCCTCCCTCCCCTTACCCCCTCCCTCCCCTTACCCCCTCCCTCTACCTTCCCCGTCTCCCTCCCACCATGTGACGCAAGCACCTACATTGTTCTGACACAAAAGTGCGTCATTGTACTCCGTAAACAAAAACACTCCATAACACTTTTGCAACTCGTTCGACATATTGTGACCTTTTTTTGTCGCCTCGAAATAAGCCTTAGTGTTTCATGGTGTTTTTTTGGGCGTGTTTTTTGTGACTTTATGAGACTCCATACCGTGTAAATGTTTTTACAGTCGTTAATATTTTACCAATGATACTTGTTTTCAACTCGTTTTTGATGTTTAGCTGCTGTCTCTGTAGACATGTGATTGGCACCGTCTGTGTGGGACGGAGGATGATATCATGTGTGTGTACTCACCTAATTGTGGTTGCAGGGGTCGAGACTCAGCTCCTGGCCCCGCCTCTTCGCTGTCCGCTACTAGGTCTTATCTTCCTGTGTACTCACCTAGTTGTGGTTGCAAGGGTCGAGTCACAGCTCCTGGCCCCGCCTCTTCACTGGTCGCTACTGGGTCACTCTCCCTGCGCCATGAGCTTTATCATACCTCTTCTTAAAGCTATGTATGGAACCTGCCTCCACTACATCGCTTCCCAAACTATTCCACTTCCCGACCACTCTGTGACTGAAGAAATACTTCCTAACATCCCTGTGATTCATCTGAGTCTTCAACTTCCAACTGTGTCCCCTTGTTGCTGTGTCCCATCTCTGGAACATTCTGTCTTTGTCCACCTTGTCAATTCCTCTCAGTATCTTATATGTCGTTATCATGTCGTCCCTATCTCTCCTGTCCTCCAGTGTCAAGTCGATTTCCCTTAACCTCTCCTCGTAGGACATACCCCTTAGCTCCGGGACTAATCATGTTGCAAACCTTTGCACTTTCTCTAGCTTCTTTACGTGCTTGGCTAGGTGTGGGTTCCAAACTGGTGCTGCATACTTCAGTATGGGCCTAACGTACACAGTGTACAGGGTCCTGTGTGTGTGTGTGTGTGTGTGTGCGTGTATGCATGTGTGTGTGTACTTCCTGTGATCGTATTTGCTTGGACTTCCTCTTTTCTGCAACATTGCAAGCTCCTGATGTGTTGATTGCAACACGAAAGACCTAGAGCTCTCATTTAACTTCCCCGTGGTTGAATGAGAGCTCTAGGTCTTTAGTGTTGAAATCAACACATCAGGAGCTTGCAATGTTGCAGAAAAGAGGAAGTTCAAGCAAATACGATCACAGGAAGTACACACACACACACACACACACACACATAAGAGATTAGTGCAGAAGTTAGAGGATCAGGCGTGTATAACAGGAAGGGCACTGCAATGGATCAGAGAATACCTGACAGGGAGGCAACAACGGATCATGGTACGTGATGAGGTATCACAGTGGGCACCTGTGACGAGCGGGGTCCCGCAGGGGTCAGTCCTAGGACCTGTGCTATTCTTGGTATATGTGAATGGCATGACGGACGGGATAGACTCAGAAGTGTCTCTGTTTGAAGATGATGTGAAGTTAATGAGGAGAATTAAATCAGATGAGGATCAGGCAGGACTTCAAAGAGACCTGGACAGGCTGGACACCTGGTCCAGTAACTGGCTTCTCGAATATAACCCCGCCAAATGCAAAGTCATGAAGATCGGGGAAGGGCAAAGAAGACCGCAGACAGAGTATATGGTAGGGGGCCAAAGACTGCAAACCTCGCTCAAAGAGAAAGATCTTGGGGTGAGTATAACACCAAGCACGTCTCCGGAAGCACACATCAATCAGACAACTGCTGCAGCATACGGGCGACTGGCAAACCTGATAATAGCGTTCCGATACCTTAGTAAGGAATCGTTCAAGACACTGTACACCGTGTACGTCAGGCCCATACTAGAGTATGCAGCGCCAGTTTGGAACCCGTACTTGGTCAAGCACGTCAAGAAATTAGAGAAAGTACAAAGGTTTGCGACAAGGTTAGTTCCAGAGCTAAGGGGAATGTCCTACGAAGAAAGGTTAAGGGAAATCGGCCTGACAACACTGGAGGGTTAGGGGAGACATGATAACGACATACAATATTCTGCGGGGAATAGACAAGGTGGATAGAGACAGGATGTTCCACAGAGGAGACACAGAAACAAGGGGTCACAATTGGAATTTGAAGACTCAGATGAGTCAAAGGGATGTTATGAAGTATTTCTTCAGTCATAGAGTAGTCAGGAAGTGGAATAGTCTAGCAAGTGATGTAGTGGAGGCAGGAACCATACATAGGTTTAAGACGAGGTTTGATAAAGCTCATGGAGCAGGGAGAGAAGGGACCCAGTAGCGATCAGTGAAGAGGCGGGGCCAGGAGCTGAGTCTCGACCCCTGCAACCACAATTAGGTTAATACAATTAGGCGAGTACACACAACACACACACACACACACATATATATATATATATATATATATATATATATATATATATATATATATATATATATATGTCGTGCCGATTAGGTAAAACTTGCGATTTTGGCTTAAATAGCAACGCTCACCTTGCCATATAAGACAAGTGAAAATTTGTGTATGCAATAATTTCGCCAAAATCATTCTGAACATAACGAAAAAAATATATTTAATTTTATTTGTTTATTATTAAATTAATGTTAACGTATCTAAAATATATTTAGTTGGGTTAGGCTAAATTAAATTGCGCTTGTTGTAATAAGGTTAGGTAGGTTTTCAAAGTTTCTCTTGGTACAAAATTATAAATTCTTACATTAACATAAATGAAAAAATATATCTTTTAACGTATAAGAGAAATTTTAGAAAGGACTTAATTTTAGATGAGTTCTTGTTAATTGACCAGTTTTACCTAATCGGCACGACATTATATATATATATATATATATATATATATATATATATATATATATATATATATATATATATATATATATATATATAGGTGTAATTTTGGGGATCTAAAAGGACTAGTCTATTTTATATCATTCCTTAAGGGATAAATTCGTTTGGTAATGGCACTTGAACAGTATTCTGGAATGAAAATATATATATATATATATATATATATATATATATATATATATATATATATATATATATATATATATATATATATATATATATTAATATATGTATTTACTACATTCTCTCTTAATTTCATGGTCTTCCACTATGCGAAGAAAAAATATAATATCTCTTAGGCTTCACATTTTTTTTGTGTATTTACAAGTGTTGTGTGTTGTTGCAGGTCACCTCTCAACTCCTCTTTATCTTGTTTTCCTGTCCTTTCATAACCTTATATGTGGTTATCATGTCTCATCTTTTCCTGCGTCTGTGGGGTTCCAGACGTTTATCATAACGTATATTTTTCACCTCTGGTAGCTATTTAGTAGCTTTTCTCGGGACTTTTTCTAACATACCCACATTTTCTAACATACCCACGTTTTCTAACATACCCACGTTTTCTAACATACCCACATTTTCTAACATACCCACGTTTTCTAACATACCCACGTTTTCTAACATACCTACGTTTTCTTCCACGTGTGAACACCACACAGCTGCTGAATATTCAAATTTTCGCCTAATATATGTTGCAAAACATTTTTTTAATAACAATAACTCCTAGTTGCTTCATTCTGATACTTTCAATATTTTGTGGCAGTGAGTCGGCCGACTGCGTGCCCGTGAGGGTCTCAGCTGATGGGTCGAGCCTTATGGCATTATTTGTTGAGAATGTTGCGATAGAATAAGTGGCGAGGATATTGATGGCGGAGATGATGGAGAGAAGGGGAGGGGAAATTGATGGTGGTGACGGGAAGGGGGATTTAGGCGAGGCGGGGGCGGGGTCGGGGCGGGTAGCTGGGTAGTATAGGAGAGGAAGGGGAGAGAGAGAGAGAGGAACTTAGATTTTTACCTTGATATGGTGTGGAATATATTCTGCAGCTCCACTCTTTACCCTCGTCACTCCCCACTGCCCTCTCATCCTTAACTCCTCCGTCAGGGTAAATCTCACAATGGAGCGAAACGTCTTAAACTTTCTTAGCTACTGAACCCTTGGTGGAATGCTTGACGCGAGATTCTTATTGTCATATTTTAGTCTCCTAGTTCTATCTCAATGTTGCAACAGCCAAGGATATATATATGTCGTGTCGAATAGGTAAAACTGGTCAATCAGCAACAACTCATTTAAAGTTAAGTAGTTTCTAATTTTTTTTATACGTTTAAAGATATCTATATATTTTAATTTATGTTAATGTAAAAAAATTGTACCATAAGAACCTTAGAAAACTTACCTAACCTTATTATAACAAGCGTAATTTAATTTAGCTAATTTAACTAAATATATTCTAGATAAATTTATAATAATTTTATAATGAACAAACACAACGAAATATATTTTTTTTCGTTAGGTTCAGAATGATTTTTGTGAAGTTATTGCATACACAAATTTTCGCTTGTCTTATTCGCCAAAATTTACCTATTCGGCACATTATATAATATATATATATATATATATATATATATATATATATATATATATATATATATACTGTGTGTGAGTATGTTGGTCTACCTGGAGGGTATTCCGGGGATCAGCGCCCCTGCGGCCCGGTCCACGAAGAGGCCTCCCGGTGGATCAGGGCCTGATCAACCGGGCTGTTACTGCTGGCCGCACGTAGTCCAGCGTACGAACCACAGCCCGGCTGTTCCGGCACCGACTTTAAGTATCTGTTCACTCACAGGATGAACAACACTGCTCATTGCTTTCTGCGTGACACACAGACACAACTAGTTCCAAATATAACAAGAACACATGTGGGCACAGCACTCATCATCTGCTCTTGCGTAGCACCTTCACTGTTGGGGGGTTCACGGTGTTGGTACATCAAACGTTGAAAAGTAGTTGGTGGTTGGTAATGAGTATTCTTGGGACAATACCAGTACTGTGTTCTGTGTCAGCATCAGTATTCATGGAGGAACTGCATGGCATCGTCCCTGAAGGGTACAGAGATGTAAATCTATGAAAATAACGTCAGGTGGAGAGGGTGTTGCAGCTCCGCATGACACTGCTAACAATGTAAAGCTACTGGGCTATCTAGACACAAAAACAGTGTTATAGAAAATGTGTTTATATTTTTGTAAACCGCAGGATGTGTGAAAGTTTGCCTTCCATTTTTCATAACTGAGACAATCAATATTAACATCATTTAAAACAATGACGATAATTACACACAACACTGTAGGTTATTACGTTAATATATATTAATTAAACAATAATCTCATTATTTTAACTTGCACAAATTATGGAGATTATTGACTTTATACAAAATAGAAAAATAAAACTAACATATTTCGGTCATTCTTACTGAATTTAGGAATTTTAGGAATTTAGTCTGTGAAGCTGAGAAGAGAGAGATATCTTGATAACATATACATGGAAGATACTTGATCCGGTATCAGATCTTCACACTACCGTAACTTAATGGACTGAGTGATGCGACTGAAGTGTAAAATAAAACTCGGTGAAAAGCAGGGGTGTCATGGGCAGAATGAGAGAACACTATGTCAACATCCATGGTCCAAGACTGTTGATCATACTCTCAACAGAAATAAGAAAATTATTGACGGAACAACTGTAGAAGACTACAAAAAGAAAGTGAACCACTACCTCCACCCAGAGCCAGATCAGTCAAGCTGTGATGGCCGTGATGACGCTAACAACAACAGCCTGGCTGAACAGGACGTCATCAAGGATGTCCTGTCCGAGACTGGCCTCAGGCCGGTCTCGGAGGTTGGAAAACTCTTGAAACCAGTTGCATTTATGTCATTGACGTGTAAAATAACAGAAAAAGTATTACAAACTTCTACTTACAAAAAAAAGGGAAAAAAACGTGGTTTAATTAGAAATTAAAAAAAAGTGAAAGGGAGGAGCAAGAGGGCGTGGAAAAATAGTCAGGAAAACAACAGGGAATTGAGAAATAAATCAACGGGTCAGAAACGAATGGGCGAGAACAACAAAAGAAACAAGAGAGGCAATTTGAAATTGATATTGCATCAAAGACCAAAACGAAACCAACTATTTCACAACAACGAAGAAAGCCGAGTGTAAAGCATCAAATAATAAGACAAAGGAAGTGAGGGGAGGGAAGGGTTACCCGGAAAATTAGTGAAAAAAATGTGTGATGAACCTAAGAGGAGATTCAGGTGAGTATCCTGGGTAAAACAAGAAGAGAGACCTGAGAGCAGTGAGCAGCGGAGCCTAGCAATGACATGGAATTCATTAACACAACGAAGAAGGAAATAGACAAGCTACTTGAACAGCACTTGACACGGCAGCAAGCAGTCCTCACATACCTCCACGTATACTGTAAATAAGATCAGATTCTCTGAGTGGATCCTTAGCAAGAACCTTCAACAGGTCAGTGGAGACAAGTCAACTGGCAAAATTCTGGCAAACCCCCTAACGTTGTTTCCATGTTAAAGCAATAAAAGGGAGGCACTAAACTACAGGCCAGCATCACTGAATATCTGGAGACAACTGTATTGTGGAAGCTCGTGGAGCTCCAGGAGAGAGAAGACACTGCTTCATGAACCTTTTAAAGCTTTAAGACATTCCTAGATAAACTAGGAAAGGCGAGGCTGGGTAGATTGCATTTTCTTTGATTAGCAGAAACATTTTGATACGGTCCTCCACAAGTAACTACAAACTAGATAAATATAGGTGCAAAAGGAAGAGCGATAAAGTGAACCAATAAGTATTCGATAGAGAGGATGCTAAAAGTAAAGGTGAGGGAGGTGTCGTTAGTTTGGGCATTCACAATGAGTGAGGTCCCTCAAGGATAAGTGCCAAGGCCACTGCTGATTTTAATATACGAAAATAATCTTTCAGGAGGGATTGATGAGTCCCCCTTTGTTGAAGATATAAAATTGATGAGAGGACGTAAGAAAGTAGTTTGTCTTAGGATGGTAGAAGAGTTATGTGAGCCAAATAGAGAGGTTGTAGAAGCAAATTCCATACACAGCTTCGTGAACTAGGCAGATGTGGGTCAAGACAGGTGAAGAGGCGGGGTCAGGAGCAGTGTGTGTAACCTCGCAATCACAAATCTGTGAGTACATAAGAGTGTAGGAGACTGTGGGAGAGACTGGTCATATCGTCTCTATTAATAATTCCCTGACGTTGAATAATTTAATGTTTGTGTTCTGTAGCTCCTGACCCCTTTCATAAAATATAGAACCCCAGAGTTTGTCTGGTGTTGAGAGCGACGCTGAGGTTGACATCTGATACACTGACAACACTAATGATATTTCACTATTTTTCATGTCTAGGGAATGGTGTCAGCCTCAGCGTGATGGTCCTTCATTCACCTCATATATATAATACTGTCGTGTCGCAGCATTAAAAGCAATGGTTATGTGGTCTCGTACAGACGAAGCTTACGTGTTGAATAATTAACTTTTACACCCGCGGGAATGACATTTACTGTGCTAAAGGATGCGAGAATATAATATATATATATATATATATATATATATATATATATATATATATATATATATATATATATAAGAAACACCTGTGTATGTGTGTTCGTGCAAACCTCTTCTGTTCCCTTCTTGAAGGCATTCTCGGGTCTGGTAATGCTTCATATATTTGGATTTGTGGTTTTGAAAAACCTGGAGTGTTTACACTTTTGAGTTATCCCTTATTGTACATGCTGTTTATTTGGATCCACTCTCAGATATTTCCCTGGTGTAAATTGTGATGTCTTTCTCTACCTCACTCACCTTGAGGGATGTAATATTTTTTTCCTTTACTCATGCAAGTTCTCTAGTTATAAGAGGGACTGTTAGTGCACAGCAGTATTAGAATATAAGTACGTGAAATATAGAGGATCATTTTGTTTTTCGCTTCTCATGTTTTGAAGGATCTTATCTGGTGTGTTGTTTACCTTGTACAGTAGTTGTGATGGCAATGACATGTTCCTCAAACCTAAGTTCTTCTTCCGTGGTTATCCCTGCGTTTATTACTCTTTTTTTTATAGTGGGACTGATCTGCGAGTACAGATTCAACGAGTATTGAAAAATCATGTTTTCTGTGGCTCACTGAAAGATTTAGTTTACATAGTCTTGAAAGTTTTCCGTGTCCTTGATGGATGCCTCTCTCATGTGTGAGACTATTGCAGTGCCAAGTTTTGTGCATTGTTCTATCTCAATTATGAGAATGACACAAAAATTATAAGATGAGGACCGTGCTTTGAGAGGACCAGCTGATTCTATCATGAATATTTCTATTTGGATCTGGAAATTAGAAAGTGGAAGAGACGTTATTTTCCATTATTAATCCATGATTACACTTGCCAAACAGCAGTGTCGTGTCAGTATTACTTATGCAGTTAGTTTAAGTGTTCCTAAGCATGTCCAAATAAGAACTACCACGTGTGGCAGCCTAATGACTTTTCCAGATATTTTTTATTGATATATAACGGAGGTGAATGTAATTTAATAACTAAGAATAATTAAGTGCTTAATATTAAATTTAGTGGCCATGACCGCGATCTTGCCTTTGGTTTTTACATGGTGAGGTGTGTGTGAGCAATGCAATCATGGAGGATGTGAACAAACACCGGCCTGGAATTATAAACCCGTTGACTGTAAATAACAGTGATTTACTGAAACAATAGAGAGGCAGGCAGGCGGGCGGGTAAGAAATAGTGTCGGATTGAAATACGTATACGTGTGTGTATGTATATATATATATATATATATATATATATATATATATATATATATATATATTAAATATTAAATAACTTCTCTGAGATGATAATGGCCTGTTGTGTTAGTTAATGGTTGTCAAAGGCACTTGTCGATTGTGTGTGTGTGTGTGTGTGTGTGTGTGTGTGTGTCGTAAGATCTATCACATTGACATATAGATATGTAGGCGACTGGAACAAACTTCTATTCAACGTTATTGAATCGAGAACTTTAGGTATCTTTCAATATAGGTTGGTGTGGATATGAGTGCAAGTGATTGGGTGTGAGTTAGACATGCCTAGCATGGGCCAACAGGACTACTGCAGTGTTACCTCATTATGATGTTCCTGTATAGCTGTCGCAGGCTCATTCCTTGCCCTCCTCTCCCAGTGCTTCCCTCGCTCTATGTTGGTATTGGGTAGTGGTAGTGCCGTCGAAGGTGACGTTACTGCCTTCCTGTTGTTGTTGGCTGGCGCCCTCGCAACTGCCATCACCACCAGCAGTGGTGTGGGTGTCCTCAGAGCTTCCACCACCAGCAGTGGTGTGGGTGTCCTCAGAACTTCCACCACCAGCAGTGGTGTGGGTGTCCTCAGAGCTTCCACCACCAGCAGTGGTGTGGGTGTCCTCAGAGCTTCCACCACCAGCAGTGGTGTGGGTGTCCTCAGAGCTTCCACCACCAGCAGTGGTGTGGGTGTCCTCAGAGCTTCCACCATTATCACCAGCAGTGGTGTGGGTGTCCTCAGAACTTCCACCACCAGCAGTGGTGTGGGTGTCCTCAGAGCTTCCACCACCAGCAGTGGTGTGGGTGTCCTCAGAGCTTCCACCACCAGCAGTGGTGTGGGTGTCCTCAGAGCTTCCACCATTATCACCAGCAGTGGTGTGGGTGTCCTCAGAGCTTCCACCACCAGCAGTGGTGTGGGTATCCTCAGAGCTGCCACCACTACCACTACTTAACCTTACCTAACGTACCCTAACAAGACTTAACCGACATACCATAGCGTACCCGAACATGACTTACCATAAAGTAACGCACCCTAACATGACTTAATCTAATGTAATGTATCGTAACCTGTCATAACTTAACGTAAGGTGTCCGGTCTGCCCTCTCCTCCAGTTTGCATGACTGACACTTGAGTAATTAACGATCACATCAGTTAAAATCCATGCTAAACGCCAGCCATCCCACGCTTAGTGTGTACTAATGAATAGAGTTTCCCAACCGGGTTGTGTATGAATATACATAGGTGAATACTATATATTGTGTAACACTTTACCAGTAAGTGTAGACTGCTGTATAGTACATTGATGTATGCTGAAGTGGCCTGCTCCTGACCCCAGACCCACAGCTCCTTCCTCGGGCAAATCAGCAATTACCTGAGTGTTTACAGTAATTGCACAATATTTTTAACACTGCAGAGATATATGTTGACTTGAGATGCTTCAGTGTATTGAGCTTGTGCTGTGGGGTAGACCAGGGTACCTCACTGAGGTTTAACCTCTGGAAATCCGTCGGTCGTTAAGAGTCTGTCAACAAGAGTAATACGGTGTCTCGCTGAATGAGCCACTACATCTGCGCTGTAGAGTTTAAGGTCTTGTAGTTAAGTGTCAGAATTATTGCGCGCCTTGGTTGCACTGTGTGGCACACGTCCCACTCCACGAAGACCTAAAATGTGACTGATTCCGTGCCCAAGATTCAAACCCTTCCTAGGCCTACCCTGCCACCTATGTTGCTAACTTAAGGTCTGTAATGGTGAAACAATGGGTTTACCTTATGCCTCTATTTCTAGTCTAACTTAACTGTCTAAGCTATAATCTTAGGCTAGATGCTAAAATTATTATTTGAGTACAGTGAACTAACAATTAAAGGCCTAAGGTAGAGGCAAGGTAATGTTGCTGCCTCCTTAGGACGGGTCTTTTTGTTGTTGGGAAGGCAGTTACTTCATACGACATACCCCCATTCCGCTTGATAAAAATTCTAGCTTTGTCTAGAATGGGAAACACTAGTTTTCTCACATTGCATGATCTTGTATTTTCTTGGGTTGAACTCGAAAAGCCACATCTGTAGTCTGTTGAGGTCTCTCTGGAGTTTATAACTGTCCTCTCTAGTTTTTATTTTTCTCATTAGTTTTTTAATCGTCAGCAAACGGTGACACGCAGGACTCAGTCCTCTCTGGTAGGTCATTCACATATATTAGGAACAGTAGTGGTCTTAACACTTATTCTTGCGGGACCCCACGCGTCTCTCATTCTGATGTCTCAGTCCTTACCGTTATTGTTTGCCTTCTGTCATCCAAGTACTTCCTGACCTACTGGAGCACTTCGCCTGCCTGTTCTTCTATTATTTCGACTAATCTCTGGTGTGGTACTCTATTAAATGTGTACTCGCTTGTGTGTGTGTGTACTCACCTATTTGTGGTTGCAGGGGTCGAGTCCTAGCTCCTGGCCCCGCCTCTTCACTGGTCGCTACTAGGTCACTCACTCCCTTCTCTACGAGCTTTATCAAACCTCGTCTTAAAACTATGTATGGTTCCTGCCTCCACTACGTCACTTTCCAGACTATTCCACTTCCTGACAACTCTATGACTGAAGAAATACTTCCTAACATCCTTTGAACTCATCTGAGTCTTCATCTTCCAATTGTGACCCCTTGTTTCTGTGTCCCATCTCTGGAACATCCTGTCTTTGTCCACTTGTCAATTTCTCGCAGTATTTTATATGTCGTTATCATGTCTTCCCTAACCCTCCAGTCCTCAAGTGTTGTCAGCCGATTTCCCTTAACCTTTCTTCGTAGGACATTCCTCTTAGCTCCGGGACTAGTCTTGTTGCAAACTTTTGCATTTTCTCTAATTTCTTGACGTGCTTGACCAGGTGTGGGCTCTAAACTGGTGCTGCATACTCCAATATGAACCTAACTTACATGATGTACAGAGTCTTGAACGATTCCTTACTGAGGTATCGGAACGCTTTTCTTAGGTTTGCCAGGCGCCCATATGCTGCAGCAGTTATCAGATTGATGTGCGCTTCAGGAGATGTGCTCGGTATTATACTCACCCCAAGATCCTTTTCCTTGAGTGAGGTTTGCATTTTGGCCTATACTCTGTCTGCGGTCTTCTTTGCCCTTCCCCGATCTTCACGACTTTGCATTTGGTGGGGTTGAATTCCAGAAGCCAGAAGGTAGTAGTGAAACTTGCTGACTTCCATGGGTCACCAGCATGTCTGATAGGCTCCTGAGCGAAGGGTATTGTAATTGTAGTCAGGATCCCTGTGTGGTGTTACTACAAGTATTGTAGTTAGTCAGGATCCCTGTGTGTTGTAACTACACCTAGTGTAACTACACGTAGTGTAACTACACCTAGTGTAACTACACCTAGTGTAGTTATAGTCAGGATCTCTAACTCCGTATACGTAACTTTGGGTTTGCGCTGCAAATTGGACACTGTAAGCTGAAAAATATATTATGTATATTTTTCACTTGCGTCTGGTTAAATCCTTAATTACCATCGGTAAAGAAATTAACAAAAAATTATTTTCAATGTGACTTAATTTACCACCAAAATTTAATTAGAGGAAGGAAAAAAAATTGTGACCAAGATTTTTTTTGAAGTTGCGGCACGTGGAGGTGACCTCTGCCTGACCTGACCTTCCAAGACATGACCTTATCTTCCAAGACATGACCTTATCTTCCAAGACATGACCTTATCTTCCAAGACATGACCTGACCTTCCAAGACATGACCTGACCTTCCAAGATATGACCTGACACTCGACGACCTGATCTTTCCGGACATGACCTGACCTTTCCGGAACTGGCTGTCCCCCCTTGCATTGTTGAGTCTTGTAAATGCTTTATTGGCGTGGCAGCGGCAGCAGCAACACTTAAAGAGGAAGCTTTTGTAATGTAGGTGGTGGGCGGTGTTATGATAGTGTTATGTGGTGGTGGTCGGTGTTATGATAGTGTTATGTGGTGGGCGGTGTTATGGTAGTGTTATCATGGTGGTGGGCGGTGTTATGGTAGTGTTATGTGGTGGTGGGCAGTGTTATGGTAGTGTTGTCATGGTGGTGGGCGGTGTTATGGTAGTGTTATCATGGTGGTGGGCGGTGTTATGGTAGTGTTATCATGGTCTTGGGCGGTGTTATGGTGGTGTTATCATGGTGGTGGGCGGTGTTATGGTAGTGTTATCATGGTGGTAGGCGGTGTTATGGTAGTGTTATCATGGTGGTGGGCGGTGTTATGGTAGTTTTATCATGGTGGTGGTCGGTGTTATGGTGGTGTTATCATGGTGGTGGGTGGTGTTATGTTGGTAAGCGGTGTTATTATGGTGGGTGGTGTTATTATGTTGGGTGATATTATCAGGGTGGGTAGTGTTATCATGGTGGTGGGTGGTGGTGTTATGGTGGTGGGTGAGGGTGTTATGGTGGTAGTGAGGGTGTTATAGTGGTGGGTGGGGGTGTTATGGTGGTGGGTGAGGGTGTTATGGTGGTGGGTGGGGTGTTATGGTGGTGGGTGGGGGTTATGGTGGTGGGTGGGGGTGTTATGGTGGTGGGTGGGGGTGTTATGGTGGTGGGTGATGTTACCGTGGTGGTGGACTGTGTTATGGTGGGCGGTATTATGGTGGGTGGTGTTAGGGTGGGCAGTGCTATGATGTGGTGGGTGGTGGTGTTATGGTGGGTGGTGGTGTTATGATGGGTGGTGGTGTTATGGTGGGTGGTGGTGTTATATTGGGTGGTGGTATTATGGTGGGTGGTGTTATGGTGGGTGGTGTTATGGTGGGTGGTGGTGTTATGATGGGTGGTGGTGTTATGATGGGTGGTGGTGTTATGGTGGGTGGTGGTGTTATGACGGGGTGGTGTTATGGTGGGTGGTGGTGTTATGATGGGTGGTGGTGTTATGGTGGGTGGTGTTATGGTGGGTGGTGGTGTTATGATGGGTGGTGGTGTAATGATGGGTGATGGTGTTATTATGGGTGGTGGTGTTATGATGGGTGGTGGTGTTATGATGGGTGGTGGTGTTATGATGGGTGATGGTGTTATGATGGGTGATGGTGTTATGATGGGTGGTGGTGTTATGATGGGTGATGGTGTTATGGTGGGTGGTGTTATGGTGGGTGGTGGTGTTATGATGGGTGGTGGTGTTATGATGGGTTGTTGTGTAATGATGGGTGATGGTGTTATGATGGGTGGTGGTGTTATGATGGGTGATGGTGTTATGGTGGGTGGTGTTATGGTGGGTGGTGGTGTTATGATGGGTGGTGGTGTTATGATGGGTGGTGGTGTTATGGTGGGTGGTGTTATGGTGGGTGGTGGTGTTATGATGGGTGGTGGTGTTATGGTGGGTGGTGGTGTTATATTGGGTGGTGGTATTATGATGGGTGGTGTTATGGTGGGTGGTGTTATGGTGGGTGGTGTTATGGTGGGTGGTGTTATGGTGGGTGGTGGTGTTATGATGGGTGGTGGTGTTATGATGGGTGGTGGTGTTATGGTGGGTGGTGGTGTTATGACGGGGGTGGTGTTATGGTGGGTGGTGGTGTTATGATGGGTGGTGGTGTTATGGTGGGTGGTGTTATGGTGGGTGGTGGTGTTATGATGGGTGGTGGTGTAATGATGGGTGATGGTGTTATTATGGGTGGTGGTGTTATGATGGGTGGTGGTGTTATGATGGGTGGTGGTGTTATGATGGGTGATGGTGTTATGATGGGTGATGGTGTTATGATGGGTGGTGTTATGATGGGTGGTGGTGTTATGATGGGTGATGGTGTTATGGTGGGTGGTGTTATGGTGGGTGGTGGTGTTATGATGGGTGGTGGTGTTATGGTGGGTGGTGTTATGATGGGTTGTTGTGTAATGATGGGTGATGGTGTTATGATGGGTGGTGGTGTTATGATGGGTGATGGTGTTATGGTGGGTGGTGTTATGGTGGGTGGTGGTGTTATGATGGGTGGTGGTGTTATGATGGGTGGTGGTGTTATGGTGGGTGGTGTTATGGTGGGTGGTGGTGTTATGATGGGTGGTGGTGTAATGATGGGTGATGGTGTTATGATGGGTGGTGGTGTTATGATGGGTGGTGGTGTTATGATGGGTGGTGGTGTTATGATGGGTGGTGGTGTTATGATGGGTGGTGGTGTTATGGTGGGTGGTGGTGTCATTGGTCTCCAGGACCAGAACTGAATTACTTGGGAAATCGTAATGACACGATTGTAAACAGTTCACTGAACTGAGTGCTCAAACCCGTGGCAAGCCAGTCTTGAAGCTAGCAGTGTTGTGCGTTACCCACTGCACTATGCAGCCTGCATGATTTCTCTGTCCTAACTGAAGCCAGGCAGGATCTTAATCTTGATTCATGTAATCGTAATCTCCTGCCACTCTTGTGTATTTAATTTAGTTTGCTTGACGTACCTATGAAAACCTGGCTAGCCTGAGGTCACTTTCCTAATTGATCCTCCAGGTTGTTGGTGTTAGTGCCCGCAGATTCACGTAGCTGTCACTGATCAGGTACTTGCAGGGACGGACGAGACGAGGTGGATGGGAGTAAGACTCTCATCTGGAATGAAATGTAGCATGTTGTGGTCCTCGCCACATAATGTTGTGGTTCAGGTGTGCCATTGTGGTCCTCACCACATAATATTGTGGTTCAGGTGTGCCATTGTGGTCCTCACCACATAATATTGGGGTTCAGGTGTGCCATTGTGGTTCTCACCACATAATATTGTGGTTCAGGTGTGCCATTGTGGTCCTAACCACATAATATTGTGGTTCAGGTGTGCCATTGTGGTCCTCGCCACATAATATTGTGGTTCAGGTGTGCCATTGTGGTCCTAACCACATAATATTGTGGTTCAGGTGTGCCATTGTGGTCCTAACCACATAATATTGTGGTTCAGGTGTGCCATTGTGGTCCTAACCACATAATGTTGATTTACCATGCATACAGTTTTCATTGTTTACTCTACTGATTGTGACAATGCTGACTCTCGGGAGCTGTGGCTCTCCTCGCTGATTTGTACGAATTGATTTGTGATCATTGATTTTTACTCATTGATTTGTACGCGTCCATTTGTGCTCGTTGATTTATTCGCGCTAATTTGTACTCATTTATTTGTTCGTGTTGATTTGTACTCAGGTTTGTGCTCGCCGATTTGTACGTCGTAGAAAAAAGTACGAGAGATGCACGATAATATACACATGAAAGATATTAGAGGAGGTAGTCGCTAATGTAAACACTGCCATGGCAATATGCTGGAGTGAGAGATATGGAAGTGTAAAATATACCCAGTGAAAAGCAGGGGCACCTTGGGCACTATAAGAGAATACCGTGTCAACATACGTGGCCCCAAACTTTTCAACCTGCCACCATCGGGCATCAGAAATGTTGCTGGAACCAGCGTAGACGTTTTCTAGAGGAAATTAGAACACTACCTCCGCGGTGTGCCAGTTCAGCAAGGATGTGATGGACATGTAGGCCGCCATCAGCAACAACCTGGTCGACCAGGCAGTCAGCAAGGAGGTCTGGCTCTGAGCCAGGTCGCGGGATTATGAAAATTCTCGAAACGGGTCACAGGTAAAAGGTACTCGCTGATTTGTACTTGCCTACTTGTGTTCTCAGGGGTTAATATGCAGCTGCTGGCCCCGCCTCTTGGTTTCTATTGACCGGTATTGGCTGATTTTTTGACAGGTTTTTACAAGTTAGTGTTCTCCTTTTGTCATGTAACAGTGTACTTCCCACAAGTGTTAATCTTATGGGGGTCTTGTCATATCTACTCTTGAAGCTGTGTATGTAACTTCTTCATCTACCACTTTCCACTTCCATATCATCCTTAGACTGAAGAAATATTTCCTAACACCCCTATTACTATTTATGTCCTTAGCTGTGTCCCTATCTCTGTGTGCCCTTGTCTCTGGTTCCTTCCTTTTAAACAGTTTGTCACTATATGCCCTATCTATCTTCTGTGTATCTTGTATATCGTAATCAAGTCTCTCATAGTTCCTGTTTATTTCCTTGCCGTTACGCTAAATTCCTTTAGCCTCTTCTCACATGCATTTCCTTCAATTACTAAATCAGTTTAGCTGCAAACGTCTAAATATTTTTTTTTTACTCTGAACTTGTTTTATCAGATTAGAGCTTTAAACTAGGCTTTTTCCTCTGATTAAAGAAAGCTCTCCTGAGCTCCACTAGCCTCTCATTGATGCTTTAGTTTCAGAAAGCTACCCAAGTCATGCTGTTGGTTTGCACCCCCGGCGATATGTTGGGTGGGAGGTTCACTTCCAACATATTTGGGATTTCTCATCCAAAACTATACTAATCTAGTCGTCTCTTCCCCTCGCCGATTTGTACGACCTTGCACTTGATCGGCTGAAGCTTGATCATCTATCCACTTGTTCGATCAGTGCTCGTGTCTGCGCATATTCTTCATTTTAGATTTGCATAATTCGCAAATAGGGAGACACAAGACTCGATTTTCTATGCCAGATCATTTACATAAATCAGAAACAGTATTGGTGGGCACACTCCTGACGTCTATTGACGTCTCCCGGCGTCTTTAGGCGTCTCCCTGCACGTGTGACTATTTTCAAGACGTACGCATCGCCAAGTGTCCATCTTGGCTAGACAGAGTCCTGGTCGTGCCTAGCAGACGGAGGATTGAGCCTGCACCAGTCAGGTTTCCCAGCTTCCTGAAATACAGCGCATTGTATGTTGGTGGATTCATGACCCTAGCTGTGTGTGTACTTACCTATTTGTGATTGCAGGGTCTAGTCACAGCTCTTGGCTGTGTGTGTTGTGTGTGTGTGTGTGTACTCACCTAGTTGTGGTTGCAGGGGTCGAGTCATAGCTCCTGGCCCCGCCTCTTCACTGGCCGCTACTGGGTCACTCTCCCTGCGCCATGAGCTTTATCATACCTCTTCTTAAAGCTGTGTATGGAACCTGCCTCCACTACATCGCTTCCCAAGCTATTCCACTTCCCGACCACTCTGTGACTGAAGAAATACTTCCTAACATCCCTGTGATTCATCTGATTCTTCAACTTCCAACTGAGTCCCCTTGTTGCTGTGTCCCATCTCTGGAACATCCTGTCTCTGTCCACCTTGTCGATTCCTCTCAGTATTTTGTATGTCGTTATCATATCATCCCTATCTCTCCTGTCCTCCAGTGTCGTCATGTCGATTTGCCTTAACCTCTCCTCGTAGCACATACCCCTTAGCTCCGGGACTAGTCTTGTTGCAAACCTTTGCACTTTCTCTAGTTTTTTTTACATGCTTAGCTAGGTGTGGGTTCCAAACTGGTGCTGCATACTCCAATATGGGCCTAACGTACACAGTGTACAGGGTCCTGAACGATTCCTTATTAAGATGTCGGAATTCTGTTCTTAGGTTTGCTAGGCGCCCTATGCTGCAGCAGTTATTTGGTTGATGTGCGCCTCAGATGTGCCTGGTGTTATACTCACCCCAAGATCTTTCCTTGAGTGAGGTTTGTAGCCTCTGTCCCCTAGACTGTACTCCGTCTGCGGTCTTCTTTGCCCTTCCCCAATCTTCATGACTTTGCACTTGGTGTGTGTGTGTGTGTGTGTGTGTGTGTGTGTGTGTGTGTGCTTGCTTGCCTGCAGCATCGAGAGTCCGACCGTGGCTTTGTACGTCCCTCCGTGACTAGGATGAGCTTTGCAAGGATTCCTGGGAGCTTCAACCAGGCACGTTCTCCGTGTCCTGGGTGTTCGTGCAGGCACGTTCTTCGTGTCTCCTGGTTGTTCGTGCAGGCACGTTCTCCGTGTCTCCTGGGTTTTCGTGCAGGCACGTTCTTCGTGTCTCCTGGGTGTTCGTGCAGGCACGTTCTCCGTGTCTCCTGGTTGTTCGTGCAGGCACGTTCTCCGTGTCTCCTGGTTGTTCGTGCAGGCACGTTCTCCGTGTCCTGGGTGTTCGTGCAGGCACGTTCTTCGTGTCTCCTGGGTGTTCGTGCAGGCACGTTCTTCGTGTCTCCTGGGTGTTCGTGCAGGCACGTTCTCCGTGTCTCCTGGGTGTTCGTGCAGGCAAGTTCTCCGTGTCTCCTGTGTGTTCGTGCAGGCAAGTTATCCGTGTCTCCTGGGTGTTCGTGCAGGCAAGTTCTCCGTGTCTCTTGGGTGTTCGTGCAGGCAAGTTCTCCGTGTCTCCTGGGTGTTCGTGCAGGCAGTTTCCGTGTCTCCTGGGTGTTCGTGCAGGCAAGTTCTCCGTGTCTCCTGGGTGTTCGTGCAGGCAAGTTCTCCGTGTCTCCTGGGTGTTCGTGCAGGCAAGTTCTCCGTGTCTCCTGGGTGTTCGTCAGGCACGTTCTCCGTGTCTCCTGGGTGTTCGTGCAAGCAAGTTCTCCGTGTCTCCTGGATGTTCGTGCAGCAAGTTCTCCGTGTCTCCTGGGTGTTCGTGCAGCCAAGTTCTCCGTGTCTCCTGGGTGTTCGTGCAGGCAAGTTATCCGTGTCTCCTGGGTGTTCGTGCAGGCAAGTTCTCCGTGTCTCTTGGGTGTTCGTGCAGGCAAGTTCTCCGTGTCTCTTGGGTGTTCGTGCAGGCACGTTCTCCGTGTCTCCTGGGTGTTCGTGCAGGCAAGTTCTCCGTGTCTCCTGTGTGTTCGTGCAGGCAAGTTCTCCGTGTCTCCTGGGTGTTCGTGCAGGCAAGTTCTCCGTGTCTCCTGGGTGTTCGTGCAGGCAAGTTCTCCGTGTCTCTTGGGTGTTCGTGCAGGCAAGTTCTCCGTGTCTCTTGGGTGTTCGTGCAGGCAAGTTCTCCGTGTCTCCTGGGTGTTCGTGCAGGCACGTTCTCCGTGTCTCCTGGGTGTTCGTGCAGGCAAGTTCTCCGTGTCTCCTGGGTGTTCGTGCAGGCAAGTTATCCGTGTCTCCTGGGTGTTCGTGCAGGCAAGTTATCCGTGTCTCCTGGGTGTTCGTGCAGGCAAGTTCTCCGTGTCTCCTGGGTGTTCGTGCAGGCAAGTTCTCCGTGTCTCCTGGGTGTTCGTGCAGGCAAGTTATCCGTGTCTCCTGGTGTTCGTGCAGGCACGTTCTTCATTTGATTCAGTTTTGTCGTGCTTTAATTCTGTAGTTGTGACTTAGTCATGTACTGTAATTTCTGAGGTAGTTTGGGTGAGCGGGCCGCTGACAAGAACAGCCTAGTCTCAGGCCAAGCTGTGACGTACCCTCGAAACCGATCACAGCTACTGGTACAGTTTTGACGTAGTTCCTGCAGCAGTTGTGACGTTTCCAGTTTCTACAGTTTAGACGTGGCTAAACGAAAGGTTTTTGGCCCAGAAGCCGCATAAATCTTAATGGATCCGCTGACAGTCTTGACGTAGCCACTTGAAAATTGACGTAGCCACTTATGTACTGAAGCAGATAAGTGGTTACGTGCTACTAATGTATGTATTCAAAATTGAGATAGATAACATTTAAAGTGTGATGGATACCTCTTACCCGGCTACATACAAGTGACATAAGAGTTCCCAGGAAAGAAAGTAGAATCTTTCTCTCTCTCGCTCTACTGAAGTCAACCAGCTTAGACTGACACACATTTCGACTATGTTTCCCTGTGTGATGGTAAACATAGCTAGCTTTTGTTCCTACTGTGTAACTGCAATATAGAATGGTGTAGCACCACACTGCTGATGTATCCAATTTTGTTAGTCTCATTTTTCAACCCACGTTTTATAAAAGTCTACGGGAGCCATCACTCACATTTCGTTTATATATATATACATATATCATTGTCGTGCCGATTAGGTAAAACTGGTCAATTAGCAAGAACTCATCTAAAATTAAGTCCTTTCTAAAATTTTCTCTTATACGTTTAAAGATATATTTTTTTCATTTATGTTAATGTAAAAATTTATAATTTTGTACCAAGAGAAACTTTGAAAACCTACCTAACCTTATTACAACAAGCGCAATTTAATTTAGCCTAACCCAACTAAATATATTTTAGATACGTTAACATTAATTTAATAATAAACAAACACAATGAATTATATTTTTTTCGTTATGTTCAGAAGGATTTTGGCGAAATTATTGCATACACAAATTTTTACTTGTCTTATATGGCAAGGTGAGCGTTGCTATTTAAGCCAAAATCGCAAGTTTTACCTAATCGGCACGACATCATAATTGTGTTGAATGATGAAAGTATTTTCTTTTCGGGGATTTTCTTTCTTTTTGGGTCACTGCCTCGGTGGGAGACGACCGACATGTTGAATATATATATATATATATATATATATATATATATATATATATATATATATATATATATATATATATATATATAGGATGGGGTCCACCTCTGGTGTCAATTGTGGGACCCATTGCCTCGGAGAAGTGGATAAAAAGACTTCAAGGAAGAATATTTAGATTTCTTTCTGAAGCCATTTGAATATTCCACTTCCCCTACCACCCCATCTTTTTTTTACAAACTTTATTTCAAGACAAAATACAATGGGGAGTAAAACAACATAGATAACAACTCAGAGCTACATGTCAAATACTTCGTCCAACTCCCCGGCAGTGGGCCCCGTGCTCAGAATACTGCAGGTATTTACCCTCTGGATCGCAACACTGAGTCTCTGAAAGAGGAAGCTGGTCGCCCTGTGGTCCTTGGTTTCTATGATGAGTTTTCCACCCAGCTCCTTGAGAAACTTTAGAGCACACTTGCCCCATGCTCCATGGGTCTCCGACCCTATTGGGATGAAGTTATAGCAAGAGGGAAGGTCTTCATATTTGCGGGTCTTCTGGATCTCCCTGTGGCTGGCAGCTCCACCCCTTCGGCTAAGGAGTGTGGCAGGTAGGTGTCTGCCAATGTGGCAGCACAGGTGTAGTCCCAAGCAATCTGCTTACCATCCTTCCAGGGTAGCATGGTGGCTCCATCAGGACGCTTTTGACTTCCATCAGACCTCTGCACTTGGGGTTCCCGTTGAGCTGGGCAACGGCTGTGGCGAGGCTTCTCTTTATGATGTCATTGACTTCCTCATGTCTAGCATACTTCCCTTCTGATGTGTGACACACTAGACCATGAAGTCCGAATTGATCAGCCGTCGCCCTACCGCAAATACACCTATGTTCGGTGAGTATGGGGGCGGCTAGGCGAAGAGCAACACCAATCCGAATAGCCTGTGGGTCGAGTCGAGTGCCCAGAGAGGAATTGGGAACAGCAAGAAGGAAATCTCCTGAGTGTGGTGCCCTCACCGCTAGGAGACGAGCTTTGTCCTTTCCTGAAGCGTTGGTGAGCATTGTGTTGGAACTTTTTTCCATGATCGGTTTGTCCCAGTGGGACTGTTTGTGCTCTTTGGGAGGAGCTGGTCTACTGGAGGAGTCTGCCATGATGTCCCACTGCACTGCTGCTTCAATGAACTTGGGGTCTTGAGCTCCCACCACACCTCTCAAACGTTCAGGGACAATCCTCTTGACTAATCCACAGGAGGCCAAACACGATGACAGAAATGCAGGTAACGCTACATGCCTTGCTTTGGCACCCCTATACTCCAAGTCGCACTGGGAGGGTTGCCTGCTCCCATTGCTGATCCTCTAGTGACAGATTCAGTGCCTTCTTGAAGGTTGATCTCAGGTGTGCGTCATACTCGTCAAGTGTTGGGTTTCAAAAGAGGGTGCGCACCTCAAGAAGTAAGTGAGTCTTGGCATAGTAAGACACCTTGTAGAGGAGATACAGGGCATCATGGGCATCAAGATCACTTATTCTCTCCTCCATTCTTTTCAGGTCATTCACTTTGTCCTTGAGGACAGTGTCGATGGCGTGGTGACCCAGCGGTGCTCCCAGAGGGTACTGTTGGATGGAGTGATAGTAGTGACTTCTGGGAGGATTGTTTGCACCGCATTGATTATTTCCTGATTTGTTGTGATAATTTCACACTTTGAGGGATTAAGGATGAGTCCTAAGGCTTCTCCCTGTGTCTTCACCCGTTGTAGGTCCTCTACCAAGGACTCCCAGTACCTGCCAGAGTGCCATCATCCAGGTACCAGATGTTGAGCTCGCTGCATAGGCTGGAAGTTAGTTCTCTTACTGCCAAACAGAAGAGAAGTGGAGCGAGTGGATCACCCTGCTGAACACCCTCAGATGAGGGAATTTCATGTTCCCCAAACAAAAGAGTCGAGGGTTTGCTGTAGCCAGCTGAAATGAAGGGAAAGAGACTGGGGAACCGCTCTCGAACGGCTGGCAAGACCACATCTCTCTTCACCATATTAAAGGCATTTCTACAGTCAAGTTTGACTACGGCCTTGTCTTCTGATAGGTCCCTGATGTAGGCCCTTGCCGCATGAGCTGCGGCTTCACTGCCTTGAGAGACCCCAAAGCCCAGTTGGTGTGGCTGGAGTAAACTGGCAGCTTCTAGGCGAATGTTTCTTACTGCTGCTTTGGCAACTAGACGGCGAAGAGGTGTTACCAACAGCAATGGGTCTAATTCCCCATCCTTCTTCTTCAAAGCGCATAATGAGGCTCCAAAAAGAAAGGTTTAATTTCTTCTGGGATTCGCCCAGCCAGGCAGTTGTTGACAAAAGTTGTTAATTCGGTGAGGAGAATTGATGCAGATGCTCCGAGTACTGGATTTACCATCTCTTTGAGGTGTTGTGGTCGAATTCCAGTGTAACCTCCTGCAGATCCTGTTGGAAATGACACTATCGCCTTATACACTTCTGATTCTGGCAAAATTAATTGTTCAGTGATGGGGTCTCCTTCAGGGTTGTTGTTGATGGCTATGGTGTCCCTTGTTGGATGCTTGTCTCATAGTGCTTGAGCTGTGGCCTCATCTTTGGGAGCTATATATATATATATATATATATATATATATATATATTTATTTATTTATTTATTTGTTTGTTGGCTGATTAGGCACCTGGTCGAAAATTTTTGAAGACACCTCTCTCCTGGCAGTATGTATATCTGCTGTGCAGGAGGACGAGGAGTTGTGGACCACGGTTGTGGACCACGGTTGTTGACACGGTGGTCTTTACGACATTCGCTAAAGCATTTGACAAATGGGAGTGAGAGTCCATAAAATAAGTTCCAGAGGTATAAAAGGAGAAAGGAACATGTTAAAGACTTGGGTATAATACTGGCAGCTGTCGTGTTCTTCAGAGAACACAATAAGGCAAAGGCTATGAAGGCCGGACAAAAATGGCAGGGTGAATAATAAGGATTTTTTCAAGATGAGAAATAATGCCAATGGTGACACTTAGGCTCTCTCGTCTAGAATGTTGCTCGGTGTTGACAGCTTCTTTCAAAGCGAGAGAGGGAAAAAAATGTCAGAATTGGAAAAGGTCGTGAAATCGTTGACTGTTCACATACAGCCAACAAAGTATTTAAACTATACAAGGAAGGACTCAAAAGTCCTGGTGCCATAGGCACAATAAAAGAACACTGCAGGGAGAGAGAGAGAGAGAGAGAAGCGCTAGCCGTTAAGTAGTGTGTTCGCAGTTAATATAATTGATCTCAAAGATATAAAGAAGTTAGCGCTACCTGATGGGAAGCCATTACTGCCAGTCCAGTAGCTTTTACTTGTCCTGTCACTTCTCGTTTTCTCTCTCTCTCTCTCTTTCTCTCTCCCCCCTTGTTCTAAGCCTCAATCACCCCTACTTGCTTTATCCCTCTTATTAGATATCAATAAAGGATTACCTTTAAATAGACAGATTTTTTTTTTCGTTTTCTCCCTCCAAGGTTTTCATTTGTATATTGAGAACGTCTCATCCGATCGCCTTCAGATTTTTAGAGGTCATGTACCGTAACTATGGGAACAAATTATGCTACTGTTGGCAGTTTTATATAGACCATTCCCGATTTTGGTTTCCCTGTGATGACTTGAGAAAGCTTTCTCTGAACACTGGTGTATCTTACACAGGAGCAACTTCACCTAGGTACTGTGCTCTCTAGGTCTAATTTTTTTTTCTTGAAATAACTTTAGTGTATTTCTCTTGTACGGCTTCGACCTTTAATAACTGGTGTATCTTACGAAAAAGTTATTTTTCAGTTCAGGTTGTGTAGGTCTACTAGTACTATTACTACTGCTAGTACTACTGCTGCTGCTGCTAGTACTACTGCTGCTCCTATTACTACTGCTACTAGTACCACTACTACTACTACTGCTAGTACTACTACTGTTAGTATTACTACTGCTAGTACTACTACTGCTAGTACTACTACTACTACTGCTAGTACTACTGCTAGTACTACTACTAGTAGTACCATTACTACTACTGTTAGTACTACTACTATTAGTACTACCACTACTGCTAGTACTATTATTAGTACTACCACTACTGCTAGTACTACTATTAGTACTACCACTACTGCTAGTACTACTATTAGTACTACCACTACTGCTAGTAAGGTGCCAGATCAACCAGGCTGTGATGGATATGTGGGGCAGCGGGCCTCCAGCAGCAACAGCCTGGTTGACCAGGCAAGCACCAGACGAGCCTGGCCCATGGCCGGGCTCAGAGAGTAGATACTCTCGAAACTCTTCAAAGGTATATCAAAGGTAGTACTACTATTAGTACTACCACTACTGCTATTATTACTATTATTATTACTACTACTGCTGTGCTACTACTATATTCACGAGGGAGCGCTAAAACTATCTGGGTCATGCAGCATCTGAGGAAATGGGAGACATTCAGGTTTGATCTAAGGAAGGGAATTACGTGTCCCATTCCTCAGATGAGAAGTTCCTCACAATCGTCAGGAAACCTCCACTGAGAAATGTGTAGGTGCAAATGTCTTCATTTACTCACATGATTTGGCTGTAATTGTTGGGTTGTGTGTGATAACTGGAGAATGAATGATTCCTCTGGTCGGCTCCTGTCTTGGAATGCTGTTGTGGTGTACTTAAAAAAACTTTCGTATTGATTTTGAGTTTGTAATAATGGTAGAATCACCGACAGAATGTTTGGTAAATGGACACGGATGCAACTAATGTGATATTTTATTGTGGTAACGTTTCGCTCTCCAGGAGCGCTGTCAAGCTGTATATGCTTGACAGAGCTCCTGGAGAGCAAAATGTTGCCACAATAAAATGTCACATTAGTTGCATCTGTGTCCATTTACGTAAGATTTTGAGTTGGCTAAGTGTGGTTGCCGGTACTATTGCGTAAATTGGTTTCCGTGCAATAACCAGAGTGTGTGTGTGTTCTGATCGCCTTAAGTGCAACTTGTGAATGTCTTCAAACTTATTGCCATTCTGTTTTGGGGTAATTGGCCTCGGGGCAATAACCACAGAAGGACTCTTTTAATTGGCTTGAAACTTTCAGAATTGGCCTAACTTTCTTAGTGGAAGGTTCGAATTGGCTTTAGTCTGTGCAAGTGCACAGAATAAATTAGAATATTCTTTTCTATGTGATAACTTGTGGACTTCCTTTGTGCTTGTCATCAGATCTTCAGTGTTGATGTTTAACTGCATTAAAACTTAACCCGCACTCTGTACTATTCATTTTGCGTGTGCTGAAGTAGAGGGGGGCTGGGTTATTGTGATAAGGAGATACCCTTGTCAGATCACGCAGTGACCAAAACACGTTTATTTCTCCTGTTATTCATACTTATTCGTCGTTCATTTTCTTATCCCTTCACTTCGTCGCCTTCCCTCCTTCCTTCACTTGTACTCTCTCTCTCTCTCTCACTCTCAGACAGCGACCTAAGCTGCGATCGTTTCAAATGTCATTCAGAATTACCTACTTCGTGCAGGAGTTAGATTAGTCTTCCATCCTCTGATTCCCAATCCATTTCCCTTCTGTCACTCCTTTTCTCACACTTCCCTCCTCTCACACCCCTCCCTCTCTCCCCCTCCTCCCTCTCTCCCCCTCCTCCCTCCCTGTCCTCCCACACACCTTGGTCTCAACACTGTCAACACAAGGCCGCCATTAATCAATTCACTTGTGTATAAAAATGGTTTTAGCGTGTAGTCAGGTTTTATTAGTCTGGTGTAAATCTTATTACGTTTTTATGGTGTATCGCAACGCCATTAGACGCCGTGGTGCGTCACCGTTAGTAGTGCCTCACCATCACCGTCAGTGGTGCGTCACTTGGCGGTGATGCGTCACCATCCGCAAAGATGGTGCGTCACTTTCCCCGGTGTTGGTGAGTGTGTCTCTGTCTCACACACACACGCACACGCATACACGCGCACACGCACACGCGCGCAAACGCACGCGCGCTCATTGCTTAGAGCAAACTGCTCACGACGGAAAACACCCGGGTTCGATCCCTGGGCAGGCCGAGACGCACTTCAAATATTCTCCATATAAAACCAGTCATAAATAAGGCTTCCAATATCCACTCAAAAAGCATTCACAGGTACATCACAGGTATACAATTTAGACATATAAAACGAATACTTTATAAGAATATATATACAGCAAATAAAAACAGTATCTACGGCAGTTATGTTTCGTTCACTTGGATTGACAAAGTTTTAAGTGAGCGAAAGTTTTCAGTGGTAATGTTCTTGTGTTAAATTTGTATTTTTTACATGGTATTTAATATCATGTATATATTATTATTATTATTTGTATTATATTATTTATTATTATTATTATTTGTATTATATTATTTATTATTATTATTATTTGTATTATATTTATTATTATTATTTGTATTATATTTATTATTATTATTTGTATTATATTTATTATTATTATTTGTATTATATTATTATTATTATTTGTATTATATTATTATTATTATTATTAGAAACAAGCGATAAACCTTCATGGAAGGCGGTAATGGGAATGGGGAACCCGAGAGAGAGAGAGAGAGAGAGAGAGAGAGAGAGAGAGAGAGAGAGAGAGAGAGAGAGAGACTAGCTCACTCCATCACAAAATACAGCTTTAAAAAAGAATAAACGAACGTGGGTTTTATGGTGTCCATGTAAAAGTTGAGGTGACCCGGGGCAAGAACTTGTTCAGTTTATTATTTACACGAGGAACACTGCGTTGACCAGGAAGGTAATGATCAGCACCTGCAGATTATGCTTTGTCTGCTGGAACCAGCAGGAGCAGTAGCTGATGATAACAGTAGTTACAGCAGTGGTATACACTACAGCAGTAGTAGTAACATCAGTATACATTACAACAGCAGCGGTGATAGCAGCAGTATACGCTACAGCAGTGGTGATAGCAGCAGTATACGCTACAGCAGTGGTGATAGCAGCAGTATATGCTACAACAGTGGTGATAGCAGCAGTATACGCTACAACAGTGGTGATAGCAGTATACGCTACAACAGTAGTGATAGCAGCAGTATCCACTACAGCAGTGGTGATATCAGCAGTATACACTACAGCAGTGGTGATAGCAACAGTTATCACAACAGCAGTGGTGATAGCAGCAGTATACACTACAGCAGTGGTGATAGCAGCAGTATACACTACAGCAGTGGTGATAGCAGCACTATGCACTAAAACAGTGATGATAGCAGCAGTATACACTACAGCAGTGGTGATAGCAGTATACATTACAGCAGTGGTGATAGCAGTAGTATACACTACAGCAGTGGTGATAGCAGTATACACTACAGCAGTGGTGATAGCAGCAGTATACACTACAGCAGTGGTGATAGCAGCAGTATACACTACAGCAGTGGTGATAGCAGCACTATACACTACAGCAGTGATGATAGCAGCGGTAGTGATAGCAACAGTAGTGATAGCAGTAGTGATAGCAGCAGTATCCACTACAGCAGTAGTGATAGCAGCAGTAGTGATAGCAGCAGTAGTGATAGCAGCAGTAATAACAGCAGTAGTGATAGCAGCAGTAGTGATAGCAGCAGCAGTGATAGCAGCAGTAGTGATAGCAGCAGTAGTGATAGCAGCAGTAGTGATAGCAGCAGTAATAACAGCAGTAGTGATAGCAGCAGTAGTGATAGCAGCAGTGATACGAGTAGTGAGCAGTAGTGATAGCAGCAGTAGTGATAGCAGCAGTAGTGATAGCAGCAGTAGTGATAGCAGCAGTAGTGATAGCAGCAGTAGTGATAGCAGCAGTAGTGATAGCAGCAGTAGTGATAGCAGCAGTAGTGATAGCAGTAGTGATAGCAGCAGTGGTGATAGCAGCAGTAGTGATAGCAGCAGTAGTGATAGCAGTAGTGATAGCAGCAGTATCCACTACAGCAGTAGTGATAGCAGCAGTAGTGATAGCAGCAGTAGTGATAGCAGCAGTAGTGATAGCAGCAGTATCCACAGCAGCAGTAGTGATAGCAGCAGTAGTGATAGCAGCAGTATCCACTACAGCAGTAGTGATAGCAGCAGTAGTGATAGCAGCAGTAGTGATAGCAGCAGTATTCACTACAGCAGTAGTGATAGCAGCAGTATCCACTACAGCAGTAGTGATAGCAGCAGCAGTATCCACTACAGCAGTAGTGATAGGAGCAGTAGTGATAGCAGCAGTATACACTACAACAGTGATGATAGCAGCACTATACACTAAAGCAGTGATAGCAGCACTATACACTACAGCAGTAGTGATAGCAGCAGCAGTAATAACAGCAGTAGTGATAGCAGCAGTAATAACAGCAGTAGTGATAGCAGCAGTAGTGATAGCAGCAGTATACAGCTAGATAGCAGCAGTGATAGCAGCAGTAATAACAGCAGTATAGTGATACAGCAGGTGATAGCAGCGTAATAACAGCAGTAGTGATAGCAGCAGTAATAACAGCAGTAGTGATAGCAGCATAGATAGCAGCTAGCAGTAGTGATAGCAGCAGATAACTAGCAGTATGATAGCAGCAGTAATAACATGCAGTAGTGATAGCAGCAGAGTGATAGCAGTAGTGATAGCAGCAGTGGTGATACAGCAGTAAAACACAGCAGTGATGATAGCAGCATATCATACAGCAGTATATAGCAACACTATGATACAGCAGTGATGATAGCAACACTATACACTACAGTAGTAGTGATAGCAGCAGTAGTGATAGCAGCAGTAGTGATAGCAGCAGTAATAACAGCAGTAGTGATAGCAGCAGTAGTGATAGCAGCAGTAGTAACAGCAGTAGTGATAGCAGCAGTAGTGATAGCAGCAGTAATAACAGCAGTAGTGATAGCAGCAGTAGTGATAGCAGCAGTAGTGATATCAGCAGTAGTGATAGCAGCAGTAGTGATAGCAGCAGTAGTGATAGCAGCAGTAGTGATAGCAGTAGTGATAGCAGCAGTATCCACTATAACAGTAGTAATAACAGCAGTAGTGATAGCAGCAGTAGTGATAGCAGCAGTAGTGATAGCAGCAGTAGTGATAGCAGCAGTAGTGATAGCAGCAGTATCCACTATAACAGTAGTGATAGCAGCAGTAGTGATAGCAGCAGTATCCACTATAACAGTAGTGATAGCAGCAGTAGTGATAGCAGCAGTATCCACTATAACAGTAGTGATAGCAGCAGTAGTGATAGCAGCAGTATCCACTACATCAGTAGTGATAGCAGCAGTATCCACTACATCAGTAGTGATAGCAGCAGTATCCACTACATCAGTAGTGATAGCAGCAGTATCCACTACAGCAGTAGTGATAGCAGCAGTATCCACTATAACAGTAGTAATAACAGCAGTAGTGATAGCAGCAATAGTGATAGCAGTATCCACTATAACAGTAGTAATAACAGCAGTAGTGATAGCAGCAGTAGTGATAGCAGCAGTATCCACTATAACAGTAGTGATAGCAGGAGTAGTGATAGCAGCAGTATCCACTATAACAGTAGTGATAGCAGGAGTAGTGATAGCAGCAGTAGTGATAGCAGAGGTGTGTCGGATGAACAGTGAGGGTCACGTGTGAGAAGTCAGTACTCACAAAACAAGGAATATTACACTCAAGAATTAGAGGCATCTACGATCTGTGTACCATGTACACTTAACAACCATGTACACTCGATCATCATT
This sequence comes from Cherax destructor, assembly GCA_009830355.1. Taxonomy (NCBI): domain Eukaryota; kingdom Metazoa; phylum Arthropoda; class Malacostraca; order Decapoda; family Parastacidae; genus Cherax; species Cherax destructor. Next base: position 257,945 of record WNWK01000387.1, read on the forward strand.
TACACTCACCCACTCACACCCGCCCACTCACCATGTACACCCACTCACCATGTACACCCACTCACCATGTACACCCACCCACCGTGGCGTGGGGGAGATGTGACTCACATTTTCCTTACATATCAAGATATACCGACAATATATGATAGAAATTCACCATATACCGAAAAAAAACTTCATACTCAATGTTTCGCTCAAGTAGAGCGAAACCTTGTGGCGTTTCAGCACACTGTTCTCCTAGACAAGTTTCATGGCAACCAAGTGTCACATTTCAGTGTTTCATATATTTATTTTACGTCTCAACTTGTTCACTTGGTTCTAGATTTTTGTTTTTACTGGGAAAGTTCAGTGGGCGTTTGGTTGTTGCTTTTGTTAATGGTTTTCAGGTGGTTGGTGCTTTTATTAGTCGGGCGTGTTTGGGTGCCTCATTTGTTTGCTTTGGTTCCCTACTCAACTCTGAAATTTCCCCGTGTCACCACCTGCGTGTGTGTGACCAACAGCGTGTGTGACCACCTGCATGTGTGTGACCTGCGTGTGTGTGACCTGCGTGTTTTCTGCACCTGTGAATTAGTCACATTTAAGAAATACATCTCTTCAACTTTCTAAAAGCATTGCTGGAAGAGAAGTGGGGAGAGAGAGAGAGTTGCATGAAGTGACTGATCAGTCAGTCTACAGTATGGGCCTGCGGGATGCTGGCAGCAACAGTCTCATTGATCAAACCCTCTTTAGGTAAGTATTTCTGGGTGGCAAGGGTAGAAGAACGCTCGAAATTTCTCCAGATTTCTCTCCTTCAGTCCTGATTGGCCCAGCATTTATTGTTGTTGTTTTATCTGTCCATATTTCACGGATGCTTTGCTTGAATTGCGGTCGTTGTCCTTGTTTCGCGCTTGTATTGCTTGACGTGTTTTCTTTCGTGTGTCGTGTCTGGCTTCTTATTCTCTCTTTATTCTGTTATGCTGTTGAGTCATTTCTCGGTAGCTTATCATGGTCTCCCTGGAATCTTGGCGTCACGTCAGGGTTTTCTTGGAGCCATAGTTGTTCGTCAGGGAGAACTCACTTGTCATAGTTGTTCGTCAGGGAGAACTCACTTGTCATAGTTGTTCGTCAGGGAGAACTTGTCATAGTTGTTCGTCAGGGAGAACTTGTCATAGTTGTTCGTCAGGGAGAACTTGTCATAGTTGTTCGTCAGGGAGAACTCACTTGTCATAGTTGTTCGTCAGGGAGAACTTGTCATAGTTGTTCGTCAGGGAGAACTTGTCATAGTTGTTCGTCAGGGAGAACTTGTCATAGTTGTTCGTCAGGGAGAACTTGTCATAGTTGTTCGTCAGGGAGAACTTGTCATAGTTGTTCGTCAGGGAGAACTTGTCATAGTTGTTCGTCAGGGAGAACTCACTTGTCATAGTTGTTCGTCATGGAGAACTTGTCATAGTTGTTCGTCAGGGAGAACTTGTCATAGTTGTTCGTCAGGGAGAACTCACTTGTCATAGTTGTTCGTCAGGGAGAACTTGTCATAGTTGTTCGTCAGGGAGAACTTGTCATAGTTGTTCGTCAGGGAGAACTCACTTGTCATAGTTGTTCGTCAGGGAGAACTTGTCATAGTTGTTCGTCAGGGAGAACTCACTTGTCATAGTTGTTCGTCAGGAGAACTTGTCATAGTTGTTCGTCAGGAGAACTCTGTCATAGTTGTTCGTCAGGGAGAACTACTGTCATAGTTGTTCGTCATGGAGAACTTGTCATAGTTGTTCGTCAGGAGAACTCATTGTCATAGTTGTTCGTCAGGGAGAACTTGTCATAGTTGTTCGTCATGGAGAACTTGTCATAGTTGTTCGTCAGGAGAACTTGTCATAGTTGTTCGTCATGGAGAACTCTGTCATAGTTGTTCGTCAGGAGAACTTGTCATAGTTGTTCGTCACGGAGAACTTGTCATAGTTGTTCGTCAGGAGAACTTGTCATAGTTGTTCGTCAGGAGAACTCCTTGTCATAGTTGTTCGTCAGGGAGAACTCATTGTCATAGTTGTTCGTTACGGAGAACTTGTCATAGTTGTTCGTTAGGAGAACTCCTGTCATAGTTGTCGTCAGGGAGAACTCACTTGTCATAGTTGTTCGTCAGGGAGAACTTGTCATAGTTGTTCGTCAGGAGAACTTGTCATAGTTGTTCGTTAGGGAGAACTCACTTGTCATAGTTGTTCGTCAGGGAGAACTCACTTGTCATAGTTGTTCGTCAGGAGAACCCCTTGTCATAGTTGTTCGTCAGGAGAACTACTTGTCATAGTTGTTCGTCAGGAGAACTTGTCATAGTTGTTCGTCAGGAGAACTTTGTCATAGTTGTTCGTCAGGGAGAACTCTGTCATAGTTGTTCGTCAGGGAGAACTTGTCATAGTTGTTCGTCAGGGAGAACTTGTCATAGTTGTTCGTCAGGGAGAACTTGTCATAGTTGTTCGTCAGGGAGAACTCACTTGTCATAGTTGTTCGTCAGGGAGAACTCACTTGTCATAGTTGTTCGTCAGGGAGAACTCACTTGTCATAGTTGTTCGTCAGGGAGAACTCACTTGTCATAGTTGTTCGTCAGGGAGAACTCACTTGTCATAGTTGTTCGTCAGGGAGAACTCACTTGTCATAGTTGTTCGTCAGGGAGAACTCACTTGTCATAGTTGTTCGTCATAAGATGCAAGACCATGTGTGTTTAGGTAAAGGCACGTGAAGGTGGTGGGGGTAGTGGATGGTATTACCGTGGCCCAGGGTTGGTGCTAACGCTGGTGTTTACCCATGATGCAACTGAGTGGCCAGAGTGTTTGTTTTTTATTATTTTGCACCGAGGGGAGAGTTGATTGAGTAATGCCGCTCATCACGTGAGTAAACATACTGGCATAACCTTTAACATTTCTTCAGATTTCCTCAACAGTATTGTTGATGTTTCTGGAGTTTATACTGAATGAGGTACACACTGAATCCGATAACACAATCCAGTCTTTTTTTTTTACAATTTCGGTAGTCGGTTTAATTTCAGTAGTCAACGTATGAGCAGCTAACTTACTCTGCGTTGGCGATAACTTTTCAAGATGTCCGACAAACTTTTAGTTTTAACCTTCGGTCAGCACTGATCCAACAACACCATTTTCAGGTTCTGGGTGTTGAAAAAAAAATATGCGCTTAATTGCGTCACGTAAACTTTGGACTCGTGGAGGTCTCTCTGTAACTCTGTCTCGCTAAATAATTTCTCGTCTCACGTTGGATTTGCTTAGAGCTGGGAGGAGGAGGGTTAGCTTGGCGCGTATGGTACTGGACATCTAATTAAGTTGGGAGTGTCGCTCCACTGTCTCTCACAGAGTTCTCATTAGTATTGGCGAGGCGACAGAATACGGAAATAAGAGGGAAGGTGAGTGAGTTTAAAGTTGCAAGAGTTGTGTATTCTGCTTTCCCTGTCCTCCCCCCCCCCTCAGTCTCCCCCCTCTCTCTCTCTCTTAATCCCTTATTCATCTTTTCAGTTCCTCCTCCATCCCTATATCCGTCCCGACGGGATCCTTCCTGTCCATCCCTGCTTGTAGATAATTGTCTCTACTATTACTAGGCAGCCACTGGTCGTCGTAACTGGTCAGTAACTACCTCAAACTTCCCGAGTTAACTCAAGCTCCAGCTCTTTCCCTCTCCTGTTGTCCCCTTTCTTCTTTCCCTATCAATCCCCCTCCCTCCAGCCTCTATCTGCCTATCCCACACATTTCAACCTCTACTCCTCAATTCCCCCCTCATTTTACTCCTTCCTCCTTTTACTCATCTCATTCTTCTCTTTCGCTTCATTTCATCTTCTCCCTATCTATCACCCCTCGCCTTTCACACCTCCCTCTCACTAATCCACTTCCCCTCCCCCTCACTAATCCACTTCCCCTCCCTCTCACTAATCCACTTCCCCTCCCTCTCACTAATCCACTTCCTCTCACTAATCCACTTCCCCTCCCTCTCACTAATCCACTTCCCCTCCCCCTCACTTATCCACTTCCCCTCTCCCACCTTAGCCTAATAGGTTTCCTCACTTGATGTAAAAAACTCATCCTGTACCTTTGATACACCTTTGATGAGTTACGAGAGTTTTTCCACTCTGTGTGTTGGAATATGACAGGGAACCACATCTAGTCTTTCTTCCCACTATATAAAAGTCATTGAGCAACCTCTTCTCTAAGTCCAGCCCCCCCACCCCCCTGGAACTGCCGTTCATTTCTGCACTCTGGATTTTTTCAGATATTTCCTGTTAGCTTGTGTTTGTGTTAACGCACGTATATTTACACATTTGAAACGTGCGTTTTCTTCCGAACCCAACCTGGAGGGTATTCCGGGGGTCAACGCCCCCGCGGCCCGGTCCACGACCAGGCCTCCCGGTGGATCAGGGCCTGATCAACAAGGCTGTTGCTGCTGGTCGCACGCAGTCCAACGTACGAACCACAGCCCGGCTGATCCGGCACCGATTTTAGGTATCTGTCCAGCTCCCTCTTGAAGACAACCAGGGGTCTACTGGTAATGCCCCTTATGGCTGATGGGAGGCTGTTGAACAGTCTTGGGCCCTGGACACTTATTGCGTTTTCTCTTAGTGTACCAGTGACGCCCCTACTTTTCACTGGGGGTATGTTACATAAACAAAAAAGTTGTAGGATGGGCATTTTTATATATATATATATATATATATATATATATATAATGTCGTGCTTAATAGGTAAAATTGGTCAATTAGCAAGAACTCATTTAAAATTAAGTCCTTTCTAAAAATTTCTCTTATACGTTTAAAGATATATATTTTTTTCATTTATGTTAATGTAAAAATTATTAATTTTGTACCAAAAGAACCTTAGGAAACTTACCTAACCTTATTATAACAAGCACAATTTAATTTAGCCTAATCCAACTAATTGTATTTTAGATAAGTTTACAATTTAATAATAAACACAATGAAATACATTTTTTTTCGTAAGGTTCAGAATGATTTTTGCGAAATTATTGCATACAAAATTTTTCGCTTGCCTTATTCGGCAAGAAGAGCGTTGCTATTTAAGCCAAAATCACAAGTTTTATCTATTCGGCACGACATATATATTTAGGATTGCTCCTCCTTAGCATCCTAAACGGTGTGAAGGACGAGTCCTATACACTATGATGAGTCCTGACCACTATGAAGGATGAGTCCAAGACACTATAAGGGACGAGTCCTGGCCACTATGAAGGATGAGTCCAAGGCGCTATAAGGGACGAATCCTATACACTATGAGTCCTGGCCACTATGAAGGATGAGTCCAAGGCGCTATAAATCCTAGGCGTATTTCACTGTAACACGACCTGCAGCAGGCAGTGCAGTTACTACAAGACAAGACAGCGTGTCTGTCTTGCCACTCCCTCATTGACCTACAAGAGTTTACCCCTTCACGTAATAAATAGAAAACGTGTTAACGATTACGGCTCAGCTGCGTCAAGATGACTCGGGTTCAGACAACCAGAGTTTCCTCAACGGCGATATTTTCACGGGGGTTGCAAGTTGTAAGTGGGCCACTGTTGTGTAGTTACCTGCTGTAGTAACTCGTTTGTAATTACCCGTTTGTAGTTACTCGTTGTACATACCCATTTGTAGTTACTCGTTGTAGTTACCCGTTTGTAATTACCTGTTTGTAGTTATTCGTTTGTAATTACCCGTTTGGTGTTACCCGTTTGTAGTTACCCGTTTGTAGTTGTTTGTAATTACCCGTTTGGTGTTACCCGTTTGTAGTTACCCATTTGTAGTTACTCGTTGTCGTTACCTGTTGTAGTTAAAGATAATTAAGGTCATAGAGACCAGTTTTTAGTAATTTTAATGTCTTAAGATTTGTATATTTTTTCTTGTAAATTTAGATGCTGTCGTCCCCTCTTACCCCGTAGCCCGGTCCCAGACCAGTCTGTAGTCCAGGTCTCAGACCAGTCTGTAGTCCAGGTCTCAGACCAGTCTGTAGCCCCTTCCCAGACCAGTCTGTAGACCAGGTCCCAGACCAGCCTGTAGACCAGTCTGTAAATCAGGCCCTAGATCAGTCTGTAGACCAAGCCGCAGACCAATCTGTAAACCAATCCCCAAGCCAGTCCGTAGGCCATTCCCTAGACCAGGTTCCAGACCAGTCCCAAGGCCAGGCCCCAGACCAGGCCTTAGACCAGTCCCCAGACCAGGTTTCAGACCAGTCCCAAGGCCAGGCCCCAGACCAGTCCCCAGACCAGGTTCCAGACCAGTCCCAAGGCCAGGCCCCAGACCAGATAGTTGAACTGGCTGTGTGTACAACAGAGGGATCCGGGTTCGATACCTTCGAGGTTTTTATCACTGGATTCATTAGCAGAAAGAAAAAAAATCAGTGAGTGGATGGAATTTAATTAATTTTAAAGGTATAATTTAATTAGTTTGATCTAATTATAGCGGTGTAATGAGGGGAACTTATAATTTAATTGACCACACAGGTGATACATCTTAAATGGAAGATACAGTCGCTTCACTGACACATGCACTGCCACTTGCTTTGCTGCTTTAAAATTATAAATTCTATGGACTGTCAGGGTGAGTACATTCGTCTGATCTACCTCGGGAATGTCAGGGTGAGTACATTCGACTGATCTACCTCGGGAATGTCAGGGTGAGTACATTCATCTGATCTACCAGGGGAATGTCAGGGTGAGTACATTCGACTGATCTACCTCGGGAATGTCATGTTTAAATAAAAATTAGACATTTGTATTCATTTCTCCATATTGTTCCTCGTCCTAACCAGCTGTACAGAATTCAGCTGCGCCGCAACCCCACAGCTCCATCCACAACCCCACAGCTCCATCCACAATCCAGAGAATTAGTGCTAATTGCTTAGTAATTCCTCGTTATTACCTCTCACCGGTAGTTCCTCATTCACTTTGTTTCATTACCTTACTGTTCTATGAATGAGAGAGTACTTGGTAGTAACGCCACCTGTGTTATCACTTTCCATATATGTTCTCCTCTTCAAAGTCTTCGCTTTGCAGAGTTCCTTGAGTCAGGAATATGTTTATGCTTTCAAGTCTTAGTTGAAACCACGTCTCCCTTTCTAAATTTGTCAGTCATATTGATCATACTGTCACTTTTATGAGTCCTGTTGATCATACTGTCACTTTTATGAGTCCTGTTGATCATACTGTCACTTTTATGAGTCCTGTTGATCATACTGTCACTTTTATGAGTCCTGTTGATCATACTGTCACTTTTATGAGTCCTGTTGATCATACTGTCACTTTATAAGTCCTGTTGATCATACTGTCACTTTTATGAGTCCTGTTGATCATACTGTCACTTTTATGAGTCCTGTTGATCATACTGTCACTTTTATGAGTCCTGTTGATCATACTGTCACTTTTATGAGTCCTGTTGATCATACTGTCACTTTTATGAGTCCTGTTGATCATACTGTCACTTTTATGAGTCCTGTTGATCATACTGTCACTTTTATGAGTCCTGTTGATCATACTGTCACTTTTATGAGTCCTGTTGATCATACTGTCACTTTTATGAGTCCTGTTGATCATACTGTCACTTTTATGAGTCCTGTTGATCATACTGTCACTTTTATGAGTCCTGTTGATCATACTGTCACTTTTATGAGTCCTGTTGATCATACTGTCACTTTTATGAGTCCTGTTGATCATACTGTCACTCTTGTGATCCTGTTGATCATACTGTCACTCTTGTGATCCTGTTGATCATACTGTCACTCTTGTGATCCTGTTGATCATACTGTCACTCTTGTGATCCTGTTGATCATACTGTCACTCTTGTGATCCTGTTGATCATACTGTCACTCTTGTGATCCTGTTGATCATACTGTCACTCTTGTGATCCTGTTGATCATACTGTCACTCTTGTGATCCTGTTGATCATACTGTCACTCTTGTGATCCTGTTGATCATACTGTCACTCTTGTGATCCTGTTGATCATACTGTCACTCTTGTGATCCTGTTGATCATACTGTCACTCTTGTGATCCTGGTGATCATACTGTCACTCTTGTGATCCTGGTGATCATACTGTCACTCTTGTGATCCTGGTGATCATACTGTCACTCTTGTGATCCTGGTGATCATACTGTCACTCTTGTGATCCTGTTGATCATACTGTCACTCTTGTGATCCTGTTGATCATACTGTCACTCTTGTGATCCTGGTGATCATACAGTCACTGTTGAATATAAATTGCAGCATTGCTTCTTCGTTCCTGTTTTTGTGTTTGTCTTGTGAATTTCTTGAAAGAACAGGAGCTCAAGAACAACAAAATCCCCAGTTATTATTATTATTATTATTATTATTATTATTATTATTATTATTATTATTATTATTATTATTATTATTATTGTCGCCAGCAACAACAGCCTGACTGACCAGACAGCCAACCACAATTTGTGAATGCGAAGGCTGTGTTGCAGAGCAGCTTTATCAGGTTCTGCAAGAGAGCGAAACGTCACAGTTTATGCTGGACCTGTGTGTGTTCTTCAAGGGGATTGTGTGAGTCTGAGACCTGGGCGAGAGTGATGCCAGAGAGTGGCAAAAAAAAAAACCTTTCCACAGCGTCATGTAAGAGTGTTGCTGTGACAGGTGATTAAATTTCATCCCCTCGTACCTTCGCGGAGGTGATAGAAAAAAATATATATGTAGTAAGTAAAAGTCAAATAGATGTATATAATTTTTTTTTTTTTACGGTGTGTGGGGGTGGGTGTTGACACGGAGGACAGGTGCGTGTCTGGAGCCACGGAGGTTTACCCCTGCCTGTCACCCTCTCTCTCTTTACTTCCTGCGCCCGGGCCACGAGGTGCTGCTACCCATCCCCCAGGGCAACATTTTCCTGCATGTGAAAATGAAAATCTTTGTTTCCGTCAGGCACCTTATACAGTTGCAAGAGCCACGCCACACATTTTACACTGAATGGAAAGCTTCTGGTTATGCTGAGCATTTCTGTCTGTCTCTGTCTGTCTGTCTCTCTCTCTCTCTCTGTCTCTCTCTCTCTCTCTCTCTCTCTCTCTCTCTCTCTCTCTCTCTCTCTCTCTCTCTCTCTCTCTCTCTCTCTGTCTGTCTGTCAGGAAACCTCCAGGCTTCAAAACTGCAACACGCTGCAAACCTACCTGACAGCCGTCATGCTGTCAGCGAGGCTTGTAGTGAATGATAGTTGGGGGACTTGTGAATGGTGGTTGGTAAACTTCTGAATGGTGGTTGGTGGACTTGTGAATGGTGGTTGGTAAACTTCTGAGTGATAGTTGGTATTCTGGATGGTGGAATTCTGAATAGTGGTTGGTGGACTTATGAGTGCTAGTTTTAAATGTTTTAAATTGATATATACTTTTGATGTACCTGTTATGGGTTTCGAGAGTTTACTCTCGCAGCCCGGCCTCGGGCCAGACTGATCTGGTGCTTGCCTGGTCAAACGGGCTGTTGCTGCTGATGGCCCGCTGGCTCACATATCCGTCAAAACCTGGTTGATCTGGCACTTTAATGTGCTTGTCCAGTGTCCTCTTAAAGACTTTCTACATTTGTCTTCTGGTAAGATGTTAAACCGTCTGGGACAACGGATGTTGATACAGTGGTCTCTATTGTGCCCACAGCATCCTTGTTTTTCACTGGGTTTATTCTACACTTTCTCCTATAGCTCTCATTCCAGTATGTTATGGCAGTGTGCAGATTTGGGACTAGGCCCTCAAGTATCTTCCACGTAAAAGTTATCATGCATTCTTTCTCTCTCAGCTCTAGTGAGTATATTTTTTTATGATTTTGAGGCGTTCCTAATAATATAAATGCATACAAAAATAAAAATAATAACATACCCATGTACAAATTTGTTTGAAACTGGGATAAACTATTTTGGGATTTCACGGAAACCAGTGTAAATAACCTGGACGTATTGGATACCAGTGTAAACAACTTGAGCTTTAAATTTATACCAGTTTAAATAATTTTTTTTAATGTGGCAGTCGGAGCAAGACAAAACTGCAGAGCCTTTTCATCTAGATGTGCGTAATACAGAGTGTAGGTAGTGAGTTGCCTGGGTGCTAACAGTGTATGTCAGCCTCATACCCACCTTACGCCCACTTCACGCCCACGGTGACTCAACAGCGCCCACAACAGGCCGGGCAGGATGGAGAAAGACGAACTGTCAGCTATGAAGAGAGAGATTAATGACTAGGGGTGGAGGGGAAAACTGGCACAGAGAAAGGGGGCAGTGAGGGAGGATAGGTGGGTGGAAGAGAGTAAGGGAGCGAGAGAGGGATAGACTGTCAAAGGGAGGGAGGGGAAGGAAAGGTAGATGTGTGTGTGTACTCACCTAGTTGTGGATGCAGGGGTCGATTCACAGCTCCTGGCCCCGCCTCTTCGCTGGCCGCTACGAGGTCACTCTTCCCGCTCCATGAGCTTTATCATACTTCTTCTTAAAGCTGTGTATGCATCCTGCCTCCACTACATCACTTCCCAGACTGTTCCACTTCCTGACAACTCTGTGACTGAAGAAATACTTCCTAACATCCCTGTGATTCATCTGAGTCTTCAACTTCCAACTGTGACCCCTTGTTGCTGTGTCCCATCTCTGGAACATCCTGTCTCTGTCCACCTTGTCGATTCCTCTCAGTATTTTGTATGTCGTTATCATATCATCCCTATCTCTCCTGTCCTCCAGTGTCGTCATGTCGATTTCTCTTAACCTCTCCTCGTAGGACATACCCCTTAGCTCCGGAACCAGTCTAGTTGCAAACCTTTGCACTTTCTCTAGTTTCCTTACGTGCTTGGCTAGGTGTGGGTTCCAAACTGGTGCTGCATATTCCAATATGGGCCTAACGTAAACAGTGTACAGGGTCCTGAACGATTCCTTATTAAGATGTCCGAATGCTGTTTGCTAGGTTTGCTAGGCGCCCGTATGTTGCAACAGTTATTTGGTTGATGTGCGCCTCAGGAGATGTGCTCGGTGTTATACTCACCCCAAGATCCTTTTCCTTGAGTGAGGTTTGTAGTCGCCCCCCCTAGGCTGTACTCCGTCTGCGGTCTTCTTTACCCTTCCCCAATCTTCATGACTTTGCACTTGGTGGGGTTGAACTCCAGGAGCCAGTTGCTGGGCCAGGCCTGCAGCCTGTCCAGATCCCTTTGTAGTTCTGCCTGGTTCCCGTCCGATTGAATTCTTCGCATCAACTTTACATCATCTAAAAACAGGGACACTTCGGAGTCTATTCCTTCCGTCATGTCGTTCACATATGCCAGAAACAGCACCGGTCCTAGGACTGACCCCTGTGGAACCCCGCTCGTCACAGGCGCCCACTCTGACGTCTCGCCACATACCATAACTCGCTGTTCTTCCTGACAGGTATTCCCTGATCCATTGCAGTGCCTTCCCTGTTATCCCTTCCTGGTCCACTAGCTTTTGCACTAGTCTCTTGTGTGGAACTGTGTCAAACGCCTTCTTACTGTCCAATAAAATGCAATCTACCTACCCCTTTCCTGTCTTACTGCTGTCACCCTGTCATAGAACTCCAGCAGGTTTGTGACACAGGATTTCCCGTCCCTGAAGCCATGCTGGCTGTCTTTGATAAGCTCGTTCCTTTCTAGGTGCCTCCACCACTCTTCTCCTGATGATCTTTTCCATGACTTTGCGTACTATAGATGTCAGTGACACTTGTGCAGATCCATTTGTAGCCTTACCTTGTCCACGCCTGCTTGCATTCTTATTAGTTGCACATCTGATAACAGGGATACCTCTGACTATGTCTTCTGTCATTCACGTATACAAAAAATAGCACCGGCCATAGTACTGATCCCTATAAAACCCGACCAACGGCTGTAAACCTGACCATCTGCCGAAACGATTCCTACTTTAGAGGATCCGAATCAGACCAACGACCGAAACGGCACCTTTCTTCAGCTGTAGTTGAGTGCTTCGTGTCTGTCTCCCTTTTTAAAAATTGGGACTACATTTGTTGTCTTCCATACCTCAGATTGTTGTTAGTGGTACACATAACGCTTCTGCTGCCTCTCTCAGGACCCACGGAGAGATGCTATCCGGCCCCATTGCCTTTGAGATATCTAGCTCACTTAGCAGCCTCTTCACTTCTTCCTCGGTTGTATGTATTGTGTCCAACACTTGAAGGTGTACCCCTTTTCTCCGTCTTTCTGGGGTCTCCTCTGTGAACACTTCTTTGAATCTCATGTTGAGCTCCTCACATGCTTCTCGGTCGTTTCTTGTGATCTTCCCTCCTTCCTTCCTCAGCCTGATTACCTGGTCCTTGACTGTCGTTTTCCTCCTGATGTGGCTGTACAAGAGCTTCAGGTCAGATTTAGCTCTCGCTGCTATGTCATTTTCGTATTGCCGTTGGGCCTCCCTTCTTACCTGTGCATATTCGTTTCTGGCTCTACGACTACTTTCCTTATTCTCCTGGGTCCTTTGCCTTCTGTACTTCTTCCATTCTCTAGTGCACTTGGTTTTGGCCTCTCTACACGTTTGGGTGAACCAAGGGCACACCCTGGCCTTCTCGTTATTTATGTTACCCTTGGGTACAAACCTCTCCTCAGCTTCCTTGCATATTGTTGTCACATATTCCATCATCTCGTTTACTGACTTCCCTTCCAGCTCTCTGTCCCACTGGACCCCGTGCAGGAAATTCTTCATGCCTGTGTAGTCCCTCTCTTGTAGTTTGGCTTCATTCGTCCTACCCTCCCTGCTTCCCCCTCTACTTGTAACTCTACTATGTAATCGAAGCTCAGAACCACATGATCACTGGCCCCGAGGGGTCTTTCATATGTGATGTCCTCAATGTCTGCACTACCCAAGATGAATATTAGGTCTAATCTCGCAGATTCATCCTCTCCTCTCCTCTCTCTGGTAGTGTTCTTTACGTGTTGGTGCATGAGGTTTTCCAGTACCACCTCCATCATCTTAGCCCTCCACGTTTCCGGGCCCCCATGTGGCTCCAGGTTCTCCCAGTCGATTTCCTTGTGGTTGAAGTCACCCATGATCAGCAGCTTTGACCTGCTTGCGTGGGCCCTTCTGGCCACTTCAGTCAGTGTGTCAACCATTGCTCTATTACTCTCATTATACTCCTGCCTTGGCCTCCTGCTGTTCTGTGGTGGGTTATACATCACTGCAATTACCACCTTGGGACCTCCAGACTGAAGTGTTCCTATTATGTAGTCTCTTGCTTCTCCTCTGTCTCTTCTGTCCAGCTCGTCAAACTCTCATCGGGTTTTGATGAGCAGTGCCACTCCACCACCCCCTCTGTTTCCTCTGTCTTTTCTCAGGATCTTGTACCCCGTTGGAAAAATGGCATCTGTTATCATCCCTGTGAGCTTGGTTTCTGTGAGAGCTATCATGTCCGGTGATGCCTCTTTGACTCTTTCGTGCCACTCCTCCCACTTATTTGTTATTATTCCATCAGCGTTGGTGTACCATACCTTAAGTTTCCTCTCCACCACTGTGTTCTGGGGGGTCTGTGAGGGTGGGAGACCTGGCAGTGTGCTGTGGGATTCTACAGTGTAGTGGGTGGGGCTGTAGTGTGGATTGTGTTTGTGTTGGGATAGCGTGTTCCAACACAAACCACAGTCCACACTTACAGCCCCCCACCACACTACACTGTAGAATCCCACAACACACTGCTGTGGGATTCTACACACACACACACACACACACACACACACACACATTGTGTGTGTGTGTAGGTGTTCGTGTGTGTGTGTAGGTGTTCGTGTGTGTGTATAAGAGTGCATGTGTGTGTGTAGACGATGGGCGGAAGGAAAATGGGAAAAGGTTTTATCTGTTAGTGGTTCTGGGGATTATCTTCCCCACGGTCTGGTCTCACACAAGGCCTCCTAGCCTAAAAAGAGAAATATTACAAGATTGAGAATGATTAAGTGGCACATATGAACAGCAAAAGTATTTGTATAGTGAATGTAAGTAGAAGTTTGTAAGATATCCTGCAATCTTACGTATTCATGAGACAGAAAAGATCAGTAATCTTACCAAAATGCCCCCCCCTCCCCAAAACACTAACAGGTTTGCAATTCACACTCGGGTGAGAGGGAGGTAACACCTCCCTGCTAGGTTGCTGTCTACTAACCTCCTACAGAGGAATTTAACTAAGTTTTGATCTGATGAATTAATTTTTGTGTTGCGTTTCTGTTGCCAGTATTGCTAAGAGTGGAGGCTGAGCAGGCATGTACATATATGCTTAACTTTGTAAGCTAGCATAAACTGCAATGTACATAAATCACGGTAGTTGATTTTATTAGGTTATCCTAGCTTAAATATGCATAATGTAGAATGTATGTGCCAATAATACCTATGTACTGTACCTAATGTCGCTTCTGGAGGTCACTGCCCCCGCGGTCCGGTCCCAGACCAAGCCCGGTCCCAAACTAGGTCACCGTGAAGCTTAAATAAAAACTTGGATGAATGAATGGAAAGAAGAGAAGGGATGGATGGAAGAGGATAAAAGTGAAGAAAGGAAAGAGGGAAGGTCTTGAATTTTAGTTCCAGCAATGTTTTGTCATTCACACACTGCAGACTGGTGGCGCCAGTGGTCCACTGAAGCAAACATTCACTCTCGAGGCTCCAAGACCAGCTCCCGACACTAGAGTCGCAAGTCCTTACAACACTGCAATAAAAGAATCACAAACCTCTTTGACCTCTGCAATAAAAGAATCTCAAACCTCTTAGAGCTCTGGAATATAAGATCCTCAAGCCTCTTAAGAACTACCTACCTATATGGAGTCTACCTGGAGGTTCCGGGGGTCAACGCTTCCGCTGCCCGGTCCTCGATTAGGCCTCCCGGTGGATCAGGGCCTGATCAACCAGGCTGTTACTGCTGGCCGCACGTAGTCCAGCGTACGAGCCACAACCCGACTGATTGGGTTCTGACTTTAGGTACCTGTCCAGTTCCCTCTTGAAGACAGCAGGGTTCTATTGGTAATCCTCCTTATGTATGATGGGAGGCTTCTGAACAGTCATTGGGGTATGTTACACCATCTGCCCAGTCTTTTTTTTGCTTTCATAGGGAGTGATTTCTGTGTGCAGATTTGGGACCAATCCGTCTAGGATTTTCCATGTGTAGATTATATTTTTCTCACCTGCATTCCAGGGAGTACAGGTCAAGGGACTTCAAACGTTCCCAGAAATTAAGGTGCTTGACTAAACTCTGGATTAAGATAATGTAACGCAACCACGACTCTTCAACATCCCTCCCCTTCATGCTTAAGAGGGATCACCAACAAAACAGTTCCTGATCAGCCGGGTTGCGGTGCATACGTTGTACTGCGGGCAGCAGGCACTAACAGCTTAATCGATCAGGCCAGCAAGCAGAAACCCTGGTCTGGGGCCGGGCCGAGGGAGAGGTGACCTCCGGTAGGGACTCAGGGTAATAATACTGAGAGTCCTACAACCATTGTATAAAAAATATTCTTCAATTAGTAAAGCTATTGTAGATGGGCCTCGATACAGACTCTTTTTGGTATAACTCCTGAGAACTCAGCAAGACGGAAGACAGGAAGTGTCAGTTCCTGAGAATTATCGAGTGAAGGCGTCGCTGAGAGCTGCTGAAGCACACCATAACCAGACACCATGGAGGAAGAAGGAAGCGAGGAGGAAAGTAGGAAGACATTCCTACCTGCTTCCTTCCTTCCCTCTTCTCTCTTTCATTTTCCCCTTCATGTATTTCTCCTTCCTATCTTTCTCTTGGCTTTTACCTTTATCTCCTCCTGCCCTCCTTACCTCCCATTCTCTCTCCATCATAACTTTATCCCCTGTTTCTCCCTCTTTCCCCCTCCCTTCCTCCCTCACCATGGGTTCGTGCACCGAGGTTGGCAGCCCGCCATTTAGAGAGTTCTTATGTAACTCCATAAGGTGTTGAGGCATGTACATGTTTCAACACCTTCTGTTTCACGTGTAAGTGCTCCATATTCTATCTGCCTTCCTCCCCATAGACCTGTGCGGCTCTCTTAGTTTCTGCTCCCTCAACTGAGGTCTTGTACGAATGAAGGTGCTTCCCCTACCCCTCTCTTCCTCCTTTCTCACCTCTTCCAACTTTTTCTCCTCTCTCTCTCTCTCTCTCTCTCTCTCTCTCTCTCTCTCTCTCTCTCTCTCTCTCTCTCTCTCTCTCTCTCACCTCCCCTCACCCTCACTACATCTACACACACACACACACATTAAACAAAGTTTAAGAAGTGTATTGTGTCTAGATAACTTGCCCTACACCTGTCGGCACTCAGAGAGGGGAGAGGTAGTGGGAATGTGTTGGGGGTGAGGGGTTGGGGTCAGGGGTTGGTAACCCAGGATAACCCAGAGGGTTGGTAACACAGTATAACCCGGAGAGTTGGTAACCCTGGATAACCCGGAGGGTTGGTAACCCAGGATAACCCAGTGTTGGTATCCTAGGATAACCCAGAGTGTTGGTAACCCAGGATAACCCAGAGTGTTGGTAACCCAGGATAACCCAGAGTGTTGGTAACCCAGGATAACCCAGAGTGTTGGTAACCCAGGATAACCCAGAGTGTTGGTAACCCAGGATAACCCAGAGTGTTGGTAACCCAGGATAACCCAGAGTGTTAGTAACCCAGGATAACCCAGAGTGTTGGTAACCCAGGATAACCCAGAGTGTTGGTAGCCCAGGATAACCCAGAGTGTTGGTAGCCCAGGATAACCCAGAGTGTTGGTAGCCCAGGATAACCCAGAGTGTTGGTAGCCCAGGATAACCCAGTGTTGGTAACCCAGGATAACCCAGAGTGTTGGTAACCCAGGATAACCCAGAGTGTTGGTAACCCAGGATAACCCAGAGTGTTGGTAACCCAGGATAACCCAGAGTGTTGGTAACCCAGGATAACCCAGAGTGTTGGTAACCCAGGATAACCCAGAGGGTTGGTAACCCAGGATAACCCAGAGGGTTGGTAACCCAGGATAACCCAGAGACCGTCTTGAAATCCGTGCCATGCCTGCGTTCTGATTTTCTTCCACTCCCTCCGTAATTGCGTAACCCAGGATAACCCAGTGTGGCTTATTTCCACAAGATGCAACAACCTCCACACAGCATCTAGGTACCTATTTATGCTAGCACCTAGGCACCTATTTATGCTAGCATCTGTATGTTTACACCGACAAGGTAGAGTAAACGAGACTTAGATGAGATAGATACCTCTAACGATACGTTTCCATCATACGGTGGGTTTATCAAGTTAAGTAAACCCCGAGTGGTCGAAACTTTGGTGATGAGGATATCCACCTAATCTAAAAGATACTTCTTGCTCAACAACAGCATTACTAGGAAACACCCCCCTCCCCCAGGATTTATTCAGGGTCTTTCTATTTGATATGAACGTGCTACCATTGGGGAGAAGAGGGAAAACCCGGAAAAAAGTTGGCAGGGGATGACGGAATGACGTAAAGAGGCGGGGAATGAGGACGGGAAGGGGGGGGGGATTTGGAAGAGGCTGAGGCATTGGAGTCAGGGAAGGTAGTGGAGGAGTCAGGGAAGGTAGTGGAGGAGTCAGGGAAGGTAGTGGAGGAGTCAGGGAAGGTAGTGGAAGAGTCAGGGAAAGTAGTGAAGAGTCAGTTAAGGTAAGAGATAGGACTGACTGATCGTGGACTCCAAGCGATAATGTCAGACTTGTCAGTGAGAGGGAATAGGAAGTGACAGGCGAGCCGGAGGAAGGATGGAAGAGAGAGAGAGAGAGAGAGAGAGAGAGAGAGAGAGAGACAGAGACAGAGACAGAGACAGACAGACAGACAGACAGAGTGAATATGAGACATATTGGCACTTGAGGTGACCATGTAGTGTATAGTGTCAGGTGACCACCGGATGTGTTGTCAACACTACACCTGGTTATCTTATATACTCTCCCACACCTTATATATTCTCCCCACACCTTATATACTCTCCCACACCTTATATATTCTCCCACACCTTATATATTCTCCCACACCTTATATACTCTCCCCCTCCTTGTATACTCTTCCCCACCTTATATATATTCTCCCACTTGTATACTTCTCTCCCATAGATGCTGTGTTCATATTGGGGCTCTTGCCCACACTGGCATGTCCACATTGGCGCTCTCTTCCACATAACATCACATTTCATTCTTTTTCACGTGTCAACCCAGCTCTTTTCTCGCAGCTCTTTTCTCACAGCTCATTTTCCTCCAGCTCTTTCCCCACAGTTCTTTCCCCACAGTCCTTCCCCCCAGACAACTCTTTTCCCACACCTATTCACCGTCTTACCATCAATTGGTTTACATGGCTCTGGTCCAGAAAGCACTGAGGAAAACTAAATGGAGATTGAATGTGAACTGGGGAGGGGGAGTGAACCAGATGAATGGGGGCCTCTGGTACCGCCTTCTGCTTACAACCAAATGACCCGGGTTCGATTCCTGGTTGGGGTGGAGGCGTTGGCCATGTTTCCATGCACCTGTTGCCCATTTTCACTTAGCTGTGATTAGGTACCTTGGTGTTAGGCGACTGTTGTGGGTCGCATCCTGAAGAAGAGGACCAAAAGTCTTCCAAGAAAATAAGCCACACTGCTTGGCTTACTCGGGTTATCCTGGGTTACTAGCCATTAGGGTTAATCTTGGGTCATCCTGGGTTACTATTCACTGATACAAAGAAGCCACCATCTACCTGGAGGGTGTTCCGGGGTCAACGCCCCCGCGGCTCCCGTCTTTGGCCAAGCCTTCCGGTGGATCAGGGCCTGATTAATTAGGCTGTTACTGCTGGTCGTACTCAGTCCAACGTACGAATCACAGCCCGGCTAATCGGACACTGATTTTATGTATCTATCCAGTTCCCTATTGAAGACAGCCAGGGGTCTATTGGGAGTTTCCTTTGTATATGATGGAAGGCTGTTGAACAGTCTTGGGCCCAGCACACTTATTGTGTTTTCTCTTAGTGTACTCATGGCGCCCCTGCTTTTCATTGGGGGTATATTGCACTGTCTGTTTTTCTTTTGCTTTTGTAGAGAGTGATTTGTGTGCAGATTTGGGGCCAGTCCCTCTAAGATTTTCCAGGTGTACTTGATATATCTTTCTCGCCCGCATTCCAGAGAGTACAGATCAAGGGACTTCAAACGTTCACAGTAATTAAGGTGCTTGAAACTGAACTAATACGTGCAGTGAAGGTTCTCTGTATATTCTCTAGACTTGCAATTTCATCTGCCTTGAATGGGGCTGTTTGTATAGCAGTATTCCAGCCCAAAGAGAACAAGTGATTTAAAGAGGATCATCATTGGTGTGGCATTCGTTGTTTTGAAAGTTCTCATTATCAATCCTATAATTTCCCTAACAGATGTGATAGTGATACTGTTGTAATCCTTGAAGGTGAGGTCCTCTAACACTCTCAAGTCCTTCACATTAGGTTTTTGCTCTATTGTATGTTTAGAATTTGCTGTATACTCCGTGTCCTAGCTATTATTTTTTAATGTTTTCCACAATGGATTTTGTCTTCATTGAACATAAAGTTGTTTACCGTGGCCCATTGGAAAACTTGGTTTATGTCCGCTTGGAGATTTGCCGTGTCCTCAATGGATGACACACTTATGCAGATTCCAGCATCGACTTCAAAATGAGACACGGTGCTGTGGTTTACATCTCTGTCACACTCAGTTATGAAGATGGGGAAAGGGATGGGAGCGAATACTGTGCCTTGTGGAACTGAACTGAGAGAGAATGTACTCTCCTAGTACTCACCTAGTTGTGGTTGCAGGGGTCGAGTCATAGCTCCTGGCCCCGCCTCTTCACTGCCCGCTACTGGGTCACTCTCCCTGCGCCATGAGCTTTATCATACCTCTTCTTAAAGCTATGAATGGATCCTGCCTCTACTACATCGCTTCCCAAACTATTCCACTTCCTGACCACTCTGTGACTGAAGAAATATTTCCTAACATCCCTGTGATTCATCTGAGTCTTCAACTTCCAACTGTGTCCCCTTGTTGCTGTGTCCCATCTCTGGAACATTCTGTCTCTGCCCACCTTGTCAATTCCTCTCAGTATTTTATATGTCATTATCATGTTTCCCCTATCTCTCCTGTCATCCAGTGTCGTCAGGTCACCTCTCCTCGTAGGACATACCCCTTAGCTACGGGACTAGTCTTGTTGCAAACCTTTGCACTTTCTCTAGTTTCTTTACGTGCTTGGCTAGGAGTGGGTTCCAAACTGGTGCTGCATACTCCAATATGGGCCTAACGTACACAGTGTACAGGGTCCTGAACGATTCCTTATTAAGATGTCGGAATGCTGTTCTTAGGTTTGCTAGGCGCCCATATGCTGCAGCAGTTATTTGGTTGATGTGCGCCTCAGGAGATGTGCCTGGTGTTATACTCACCCCAAGATCTTTTTCCTTGAGTGAGGTTTGTAGTTTCTCGTCCCCTAGACTGTACTCCGTTTGCGGTCTTCTTTGCCCTTCCCCAATCTTCATGACTTTGCACTTGGTGGGGTTGAACTCCAGGAGCCAATTGCTGGACCAGGCTTGCAGCCTGTCCAGATCCCTTTGTAGTTCTGCCTGGTCCTCGTCCGATTGAATTCTTTTCATCATATATATATATATATATATATATATATATATATATATATATATATATATATATATATATATATATATATATACACGTCGGCCGTCTCCCACCGAGGCAGGGTTAGACAGCCGAAACACTTTCACCATCATTCAACACTTACACACATTATCACTTCACTGTATTTGCAGAGGCGCTCAGATACGACAGTTTAGATGTCACTCCAAATAGCCAGTATTCCAAACCCCCTTTAAAGTGCAGGCATTGTACTTTCCACCTCCAGGACTCAAGTCTGGCTAACCGGTTTCCCTGAATCCCTTCACAAAATATTACCCTGCTCACACTCCAACAGCTCGTCAGGTCCAAAAAACCATTCGTCTCCATTCACCCCTATCTACATCACTCCTGTCTGAATCTTGCAGTTACTTAAAATTACTCAAATTTACAGCATAAAATTATCTTCTTTTCCAGGGACTGATAATTGACTTAATTTCCAGGATTCAGACATTGTTACAGCCTAAACATGCATCAATGTAGTCGGCAAGAATGTCATTAGTCGGTGGTGGTGGTTAGTGGCACAGTGAGTAGTGCCAGTGGTCAGTAATAGTGTTGGCTGGCATGGAAAATTGGGTGCTGGGATAGTGTCCTGTGGGTTGTGGCACTGGTGTGAGTAGTGCCAGTGGTCAGTGTTAGCGGTGTCCTGGCATGGATCTGGCGTGATGGTTAGTGCCCCCCGTGACACTGCTGCTGTCAAGAGCCCCGCCATGGCTGGGGGGTTCCCCCGCAGCTGCTCTTGGTCCGTCACCCCCGCCACCCCACCCGTCGCCGCCCTCTCCCCTCCAGACCATCCACTTCCCCTCAACGACGGTGCACATCGCAGTAGATGTTACGACGACCACTTGAGGAAGCGTGCTAGCTTGTCCATGGTGGTGGGTGGGTTGTGGAGCCCTACACGCCCCAACCACCACAACCCACGCCCTGACCGCGCCGCACGGCGCTCCCTGGGCGCAGTGTGGCGTGTATCCTCGTCTAGTCCTGCACGCCAGCTAGGAGCATGGCTGGGCCGCAGACCTCGGTCCTTCGCTGGCACAGAGGACAACGTGAGTGCCATGTTTAGCAGTGGGCATACCCTGGCACCACCCACGTCACCAGTGCCCTCGCTCTGCTCCTCCTCCCCTGAGCCACCCTCACCCCTGGAGTCGTCAGGGGCACGCAAGGTGAGTGGTGGCTCCATCGGGACGGCACTCTGCCTCAGCAGCAGTCCCTCAGCTGCCTCCCTCTCCACCCTCAACAAGACTGCCGCTCCTCGCCGCCCCACACGCCTCGTCATCAGTGGGCGGGCACGCCCACGCCGCCTCTACCACACTCCCTGTGTCTCTAGGTACCACCACTTCCCAACTACTATTATATAGTTACCTAATTTGTTTACAATAAGAAGGTATCAATATAGCACCAGTACTTATTAGTGTCAGAAGGTATCAGTATGGTACCAGTACTTACTAGTGTCAGGTATCAGTATGGCACTAGCACCTACTAGTGTCAGATGAATCATGATTCTGTTACTTAGGGTTAAGTGCTGTTTCACTCTCGCCAGAGAGTAACAAGCTGAGTTTCGTGTAACAGTGTGACTAACAGGGATCTGTTACAATGTTTCAGGTTGTGTAACGTGACGGTGACGCGGCTGCAGGTGACGCAGCCTCTGGGTGGAGACCTCAACTCCGTCACGCTGGCGGTCAAGATGCAGTCGTCGAAGCGAACACTCCGCTCGAACGAGATCCCTCTCCCTCCCAGCGGCACTCTCGATATAGAGCTCCAGCTCACCTTCTCCCTACAGGTAAGCCTGGCACTCTCTCTAACTCTCGTCTGTGACACTATCACCCCGTTCATCTATGTCACTATCTGTGGCAACAACACGTCTCTGACCTGTCTATTCCTAATTCTTCTTGGAAGCCTGACCATTAACTCTCCCTTATATCAAGTAAACCTGGCCCCAGGCCAGGCTGCGGGGAGCTTCAAGAAAGTACTCATACGTATATCACTGCTATGATTTGTAGTGGTCCAATATTCTGACAGAATTTTTTTATTATGCTGTGTGTGTGTGTACTCACCTAATTGTACTCACCTAATTGTGGTTGCAGGGGTCGATACTCAGCTCCTGGCCCCGCCTCTTCGCTGTCCGCTACTGGGTCTCTGCTCTCCCTGTTCCATGAGATTTATCATACCTTGTCTTAAAACTATGTATGGTTCCCGCCTCCACTATATCGTTCGCTAGACTATTCCACTTCCTGACTACTCTATGGCTGAAGAAATGCTTCCTAACATCCCTTTGACTCATCTGAGTCATCAGCTTCCAGTTCTGTCCCCTTGTTTCTGTATTCCCTCTCTGGAACATCCTGTCACTATCTACCTTGTCGATTCCCCGCAGTATTTTGTATGTCGTTATCATGTCTCCTCTAACCCTTGTGTGTGTTTGTGTGTGTTTGCTTGTTTTTGCCAAACACTTAGCAGTGACATCCTCATTCTGTATAGTGATATCTTTATGCACTATATAATTATTCCCTTCATTATGTAGTGACTCCTTCCACTATATAGCAACTCTTTCCACTATACAGTGACCCCCCACTACACCGTTTTTTACATGAATAATATAGTACCCCAAATTATTTTGATTAGTACATTCATGTATCTTGTATACGGTTCTGCAGTATGATTCATGTTGTATTCTGTACTACAGTATAATTCATGTTGTATACTGTACTGCAGTATAATTCATGTTGTATACTGTACTGCAGTATGATTCATGCTGTATACTGTACTACAGTATGATTCATGTTGTATACTGTACTACAGTATGATTCATGTTGTATACTGTACTACAGTATGATTCATGTTGTATACTGTACTACAGTATGATTCATGTTGTATACTGTGCTACAGTATCATTCATGTTGTATTCTGTACTGTGGTATGATTCATGTTGTATTCTGTACTGCAGTATGATTCATGTTGCACACTGTACTACAGTATCATTCATGTTGTATACTGTACTACAGTATCATTCATGTTGTATTCTGTACTGCGGTATGATTCATGTTGTATTCTGTACTGCAGTATGATTCATGTTGTATACTGTACTGCAGTATGATTCATGTATACTGTACTGCAGTATGATTCATGTTGTATACTGTACTGCAGTATGATTCATGTTGTATACTGTACTACAGTATGATTCATGTTGTATACTGTACTACAGTATGATTCATGTTGTATACTGTACTGCAGTATGATTCATGTTGTATACTGTACTACAGTATGATTCATGTTGTATTCTGTACTGCAGTATGATTCATGTTGTATATTGTACTGCAGTATGATTCATGTTGTATACTGTACTGAAGTATGATTCATGTTGCATACTGTACTGCAGTATGATTCATGTTGTATACTGTACTGCAGTATGATTCATGTTGTATACTGTACTGCAGTATGATTCATGTTGTATTCTGTACTGCAGTATGATTCATGTATACTGTACTGCAGTATGATTCATGTTGTATACTGTACTACAGTATGATTCATGTTGTATACTGTACTACAGTATGATTCATTTGTATACTGTACTACAGTATGATTCATGTTGTATACTGTACTCAGTATGATTCATGTTGATACTGTACTGCAGTATGATTCATGTTGTATACTGTACTGAGTATGATTCATGTTGTATTCTGTACTGCAGTATGATTCATGTTGTATATCTGTACTGCAGTATGATTCATGTTGTATACTGTACTACAGTATGATTCATGTTGTATCTGTACTGCAGTATGATTCATGTTGTATTCTGTACTCAAGTATGATTCATGTTGTATACTGTACTGCAGTATGATTCATGTATACTGTACTGCAGTATGATTCATGTTGTATACTGTACTGCAGTATGATTCATGTTGTATACTGTACTGCAGTATGATTCATGTTGTATACTGTACTACAGTATGATTCATGTTGTATACTGTACTGCAGTATGATTCATGTTGTATACTGTACTGCAGTATGATTCATGTTGTATTCTGTACTGCAGTATGATTCATGTTGTATATTGTACTGCAGTATGATTCATGTTGTATACTGTACTGAAGTATGATTCATGTTTATTCTGTACTGCAGTATGATTCATGTATACTGTACCACAGTATGATTCATGTTGTATACTGTACTACAGTATGATTCATGTTGTATTCTGTACTGCAGTATGATTCATGTTGTATACTGTACTGCAGTATGATTCATGTTGTATACTGTACTGCAGTATGATTCATGTTGTATACTGTACTACAGTATGATTCATGTTGTATACTGTACTGCAGTATGATTCATGTTGTATACTGTACTGCAGTATGATTCATGTTGTATACTGTACTGCAGTATGATTCATGTTGTATACTGTACTGCAGTATGATTCATGTTGTATACTGTACTGCAGTATGATTCATGTTGTATCTGTACTGCAGTATGATTCATGTTGTATACTGTACTGCAGTATGATTCATGTTGTATACTGTACTGCAAGTATGATTCTGTTGTATTCTGTACTGCAGTATGATTCATGTTGATACTGTACTGCAGTATGATTCATGTTGATACTGTACTGCAGTATGATTCATGTTGTATACTGTACTGCAGTATGATTCATGTTGTATACTGTACTGCAGTATGATTCATGTTGTATACTGTACTGCAGTATGATTCATGTTGTATACTGTACTACAGTATGATCTGTACTGTCTGTATGATTCATGTTGTATACTGTACTGCAGTATGATTCATGTTGTATACTGTACTGCAGTATGATTCATGTTGATACTGTACTGCAGTATGATTCATGTTGTATACTGTACTCAGTATGATTCATGTTGTATTCTGTACTGCAGTATGATTCAGTGTATACTGTACTGCAGTATGATTCATGTTGATACTGTACTGCAGTATGATTCATGTTTATACTGACTGCAGTATGATTCATGTTGTATACTGTACTGCAGTATGATTCATGTTGTATACTGTACTGCAGTATGATTCATGTTGTATACTGTACTGCAGTATGATTCATGTTGTATACTGTACTGCAGTATGATTCATGTTGCATACTGTACTGCAGTATGATTCATGTTGTATACTGTACTGCAGTATGATTCATGTTGTATACTGTACTGCAGTATGATTCATGTTGTATACTGTACTGCAGTATGATTCATGTTGTATTCTGTACTGCAGTATGATTCATGTATACTGTACTGCAGTATGATTCATGTTGTATACTGTACTACAGTATGATTCATGTTGTATTCTGTACTGCAGTATGATTCCTGTTGTATACTGTACTGCGGTATGATTCATGTTATATACTGTACTGCAGTATGATTCATGTTGTATACTGTACTGCAGTATGATTTATGTTGTATACTGCACTGCAGTATGATTTATGTTGTATACTGTACTGCAGTATGATTCATGTTGTATACTGTACTGCGGTATGATTCATGTTGTATACTGTACTGCGGTATGATTCATGTTGTATACTGTACTGCAGTATGATTCATGTTGTATATTGTACTGCAGTATGATTCATGTTGTATACTGTACTGCAGTATGATTCATGTTGTATATTGTACTGCAGTATGATCATGTTGTATACTGCACTGCAGTATGATTCATGTTGTATACTGTACTGCAGTATGATTTATGTTATATACTGAACTGCAGTATGTTATGTTGTATACTGTACTGCAGTATGCTTCATGTTGTTTACTGTACTGCAGTATGATTTATGTATAGTATTTACTGATTAAGACACAGGTGCAACAGTTGGGTATCTTTGTTGTTGAAACGTTTGGCCTACGTAGTAGGCTTCTTCAGTCAAATACAAAGACTGCAGGTGTAGTAATGAAATGTAGAGAAATAGGACTTGAGGTGGTCAGTCCCTTAGCCTGGAGAAGAGTTCAGCTTCATGGTCTGGACCGATATGAAGCTGAAACATGAGAATGGAGTCTTAAATACTATCGAAAGTGAGGTGGAAGATCTTGAATACATTTCAAGGGACGGGATTCACTACTACACCTGCTGCAGTTGATGGACTGATAACATCTTCATTTCACTACTACACCTGCTGCCTTTGTATTTGACTGAAGAAGCCTACTGTGTTGGCTGAACGTTTCAACAATAAAGATACATGTGTCTTACTCATCAACTCGTTGTGTGTTTTATACCATTTTCAACATGTTGTGTACTGTACTGCAGTACATTTTATCCTTATCCTTCCACAGTATCCACACTTTCTGAAGCGAGAGGGTAACACACTGCAAATTATGCTCCAGAGACGCAAAAAGTACAAAAACCGTACCTTTCTTGGCTTCAAAACTCTTGCTGTCGGAGTCGTCAACATGTCACAGGTGAGAAAAGCTGTCAGGGTCGTCAACATGTCACAGGTGAGAGAAGCTGTCAGGGTCAACATGTCACAGGTGAGAGAAGCTGTCAGGGTCGTCAACATATCACAGGTGAGAGAAGCTGTCAGGGTCGTGAACATGTCACAGGTGAGAGAAGCTGGCAGGGTCGTCAACATGTCACAGGTGAGAGAAGCTGGCAGGGTCGTCAACATGTCACAGGTGAGAGAAGCTGTCAGGGTCAACATGTCACAGGTGAGAGAAGCTGTCAGGGTCGTCAACATATCACAGGTGAGAGAAGTGTCAGGGTCGTGAACAGTCACAGGTGAGAGAAGCTGGCAGGGTCGTCAACATGTCACAGGTGAGAGAAGCTGGCAGGGTCGTCAACATGTCACAGGTGAGAGAAGCTGTCAGGGTCGTCAACATGTCACAGGTGAGAGAAGCTGTCAGGGTCGTCAACATGTCACAGGTGAGAGAAGCTGTCAGGGTCGTCAACATGTCACAGGTGAGAGAAGCTGTCAGGGTCGTCAACATGTCACAGGTGAGAGAAGCTGTCAGGGTCGTCAACATGTCACAGGTGAGAGAAGCTGTTAGGGTCGTCAACATGTCACAGGTGAGAGAAGTCAGAGGATGGGGGAGGATATTAAATAAAAATATGAATTCCAAATAAGGTAGCAAAATGTTAAAATAAAGAGATTTAAAAACGAGAATGAAAGAGACAGAGGAAAATGAAATAATAAGAGGGTCAGGGGAAAAACAGATGGGTAAAAGATTATATGGGGATAAGGATAAGGGATTGGAATTAAGGGAGGTAAAAAAAAAAACAATATGTATGGGGTTAGTGTAAAATGTGTTATAGGGTAAGAAGAAAAAAATGATTAAAAGAACATAAGAGTTTTTGGTCAAGAGTAAAAGGAAAGAGGAAGGTGTGCAATATATATGTAATGACTACTGGAGATAGTGGTTGACAAGGAATAGGTAAAGACAAGATGTAATCCTAAAAATATTGACAAAGAATTGCATGAAATTATTGGATTAAATGGAAGGGAGGTGAGAAAAGTAAGGAGGAGAGGTTACAAAATGGAAGGAAGGTAAGCAAATTATAACAGAGAGAGTTGGAAAAAAAGATGTTATGGAAGCAAACGAATGATAATTCAGACACTGAGTGCGGTCTGGTAAGTACATTCATGAGATTAAGATAAGATAAGATTTTTTTCGGATTTTTAACCCCGGAGGGTTAGCCACCCAGGATAACCCAGGGTCCTCAATCTTGTCCCCCAGGATGCGACCCACACCAGTTGACTATTACCCAGGTACGTACCTACTCGCTAGGTGAACAGGACAACAATGTAAGGAAACGTATTGAAATGTTTCCACCCCGTTGGAAATCGAACCTGGGCCTTCCACATGTGAAGCGAGAGCTTTGCCAGTTTATATTACTAAGAAAGATTTTTGACTTCACTGTAGGTTGTTCAGTGATTCCTCAATGCTTTTTTGATATGCATATTATATATTGAAACAATACAGTATTTAAATTTTTATTGGTGCCCAGTAAATTTTTTCATATCACAGGACTAAATATTGCATTTTTAATGATGAGCAATTCATATTTCTTTTAAATAAATATTTGTTCATGGTTTTGTCTAAACGTTTGTGCCATAAAATTGTGGAAAAATTTTAAATGTCCTCCATGGATGCCACTCATGCATATTCTAGTATGATATGTAAAGGTTTTTACACTGCTAGGACTTATGTCCATATCTATAAAGGATGTAAGGATGAGGAAAAAAATGGAATGGGGAAGGTAGAGTTCTGTACCTTAGAGAACAGAGCTTTTCATTGTGGCAGTCTCAGACTTAACTGTGGCCTGTTCACAAACCTGTCAACACCTTTCAAGATCAGTGACCACTTCAGCTTATTACTTTTGACAGAATGATGACTTTAAAAAATTTGTTTGGCTTTATTTTTAGCTGTCAAAGATCTAACCTTATTTTTCCCCATATGGTATTCATATTACATATCACAGAATTACACTAGCATTGATTTTAGGAGTGTAACTCGTGAAGTATGTAAGAATTCAATGTACTGCAAGTAAGGTTACTGATAAATTTGAATTATTAATTTTCTTTCTGAAAATGTTTCTACAGTGGTACCCCCGAGTTTCGGCCATAATTCGTTCCATAAGGCTATTCGAGTGCCGTTTCCGAACGAATTTGTTCCCATAAGGAATAATGTAAATTAGATTAGTCCATATCAAACCCCAAAAATACACTTACAAAAGCACTTACAATAATACACTTACATAATTGTTTGAGTTGGGAGCTGTACAAAACTCAGGGTACCACTGTATTACGTTTTGTGGAGACGAGAGTGGTGTACAGTGGACCCCGCTATTCGAACACTCCAAAACTCACCCTTTTATGTAAGTTTATTATTGTAAGTGCTTTTATAAGTGTATTTTTGGGGGTCTGAAATGGACTAATCTAATTACATCATTCCTTATGAGAATAAATTCGTTTGGTAGCAGCACTTGAACAGCATTCTGGAATGAGGGTGAGTTTTGGAGTGTTCGAATAGCGGGGTCCACTGTACACCACTCTCGTCTCCACAAAATGTAATATAGTGGTACCCCATTGTATTACGTCCACTGTATTCTTAAAGTACAGTGGAACTTTGGTTTACGAATTTAATCTGTTCCGTGACCTTGTTCGTATCCTTTATTTGTTCGTATGCTGAGTCAATTTTCCTCATTTAAATTAATTGAAATGGCATTAATCCGTTCCAGTGGAATTCCTGCTCTCAGAAGGCAGGACAAATATAATGCTAATAACTCTATCACAATTCATCTAATATGACATAATGAACAATATAAATACAGTGGTCCCTCGACTAACGGTCTTAATCCGTTCCAGGAGCTAGATCTCAACACAAAAAATTCGTAACTCAAAACCATATTTCCCATAAGAAATAATGTAAATACAATTAATCCGTTCCAGACATCCAAAAATATTCACAAAAAATTAATTTTGTAAAGATTAACTATACTTTTACATTCAAAAAACAATTATAAATAGTATATATAAAGTAGTATATGTAATATAAAATTTATAATTAAACATTTAAAATAACATTTACTTACCTTTATTGAAGAGAGGTGCTGGCATCTGGAAGATAGGGAGGAGGACAGGGGGAGGGGTTAGTGTTTGGAAGGGGAATCCCCACTCCCTGCCTTCCTGCTACACTCCCTGCATGAATGCTACACTCCCTGCATGCCTGCTACACTCCCTGCATGCCTGCTACACTCCCTGCATGCCTGCTACACTCCCTGCATGCCTGCTACACTCCCTGCATGCCTGCTACACTCCCTGCATGCCTGCTACACTCCCTGCATGCCTGCTACACTCCCTGCATGCCTGCTACACTCCCTGCATGCCTGCTACACTCCCTGCATGCTAACCTGCATGAATCACTCCCTGCATGAATGCTACACTCCCTGCATGAATGCTACCACTGGGGTGCCACTACGAAGCTTCTTTGGACCCATGGTGACTTATTTCACAGTGACAATCACTAAACCACCAATAAACACAACAAATGTATTGTGAATGTTTGAAAGAGCACGCTGGGTATTGTTCATTCAAGTGTAAACAACGCTAGACTGGTGTCCTGTGAGGCGCGCAAGCGCAGGCAGGCTGACAGGTCTGGTACGGACCGCTACATGAGAAAAATATTGACCGTAAAAAGCAACCTTTACACGAAAAAAAACGTTATTCGGACATACCGTTACTCGAGGGGTCTACTGTAACATAGAAACCTGAATGAATAAAATATGTCATTATGTATGTGGCTTGTTGTGATGGCAGCGGAGGAGAGTGTGGTGTCAAGCATTCTCGCTTCTCATGTCTTCCCATGCTTCGCTTTCTGAGGTGTTATTATAAGAGAAAACAGAGTTTGTGAGGCTAACTGCATTAGATCAATACTTTCATAAGGAAAACATAATATAGAAATAAACAGGTGTACATACACCATTTACCTTGGGGAAGAGATAGGCAGAGTGGCATATGCTGTCAGGAGTTCATTTCGTTTCGTCCTTTTTTATCACTTAATCGCTTTACTTAATTGCTACACTCTTAATGCTACACTTAATTGCTACACTCTTAATGCTACACTTAATTGCTACACTCTTAATGCTGCACCTTATCACTGAACTTAACTGCTACAATTTGCTGGCGCCATAGTCTTTATAGACTCCTTCTGCTTTAGTATTCTGCATACCGTAGAAGTGCTACGCTGGTACTCGTTTGTGTTTTTCTGTGATTTCAAGCTTTACTTCCATAGCCATCATCCTCTTTTTCTTCTCAGCACTGTCCTTTGCACTTGCTTTCTTAGAACCCATATTTAGAAAAAAGAAATTTGGCGAAATAACTGCATGAAACATAAGGAAAACAAAAGAATTTCTTCCACCGCGAGTATGTGTTGTTGTTGTTGTGGTACTCAGCCTGCCATTTCGTGGTGGTGGTCTGAAGCTCACTTGTTTTTATTATTATTATTATAATTATTATAGTATTATGTATATTATTATTATACATATTATTATATTATTATTATTATTATGTACATATTATAATTACAGTCATCCCTCCATTTTCGTGTTTAATCCGTTCCTGAGGGATGCACTAAAACTGAAACACACGAAAACTGAAACCATTTTCCCCATAAGAAATAATGGAAATTCAATTAATCCGTTCCAAAAACCCAGAAGTTTGGAAAAAAATTTTTTGGGGGGGTCTTAAAGATAGATTTACATGCACAAATGAATGAAATGAATGTGGCACTTACCTTTATTGAAGACTGATGTTGCTGGATGGAAGACAGGGAGGAGGGGAGAGGGAAGAGACCCTATTTTTTGGAAGGGGAATCCCCTTCCATAAGGAATTTAGGTACCAAGTCCTTATCCGGGGTCACTTCCCTGCATGCCTGCTACACTCCCTCCCTGTCTGCTACACTCCCTCCCTGCCTGCTACACTCCCTCCCTGCCTGCTACACTCCCTGCATACCTGCTACACTCCCTGCATTCCTGCTACACTCCCTGCATACATGCTACACTCCCTGCATACCTGCTACACTCCCTGCATACCTGATACACTCCCTGCATACATGCTACACTCCCTGCATACCTGCTACACTCCCTGCATACATGCTACACTCCCTGCATACATGCTACACTCCCTGCATACATGCTACACTCCCTGCATACATGCTACACTCCCTGCATACATGCTACACTCCCTGCATACATGCTACACTCCCTGCATACATGCTACACTCCCTGCATACCTGCTACACTCCCTGCATACTTGCTACACTCCCTGCATACATGCTACACTCCCTGCATACCTGCTACACTCCCTGCATACCTGCTACACTCCCTGCATACCTGCTACACTCCCTGCATACATGCTACACTCCCTGCATACATGCTACACTCCCTGCATACATGCTACACTCCCTGCATACCTGCTACACTCCCTGCATACCTGCTACACTCCCTGCATACCTGCTACACTCCCTGCATACTTGCTACACTCCCTGCATACCTGCTACACTCCCTGCATACCTGCTACACTCCCTGCATACCTGCTACACTCCCTGCATGCCTGCTACACTCCCTGCATGCCTGCTACACTCTTAAACTCCATCGTGTTTCTCACTTTCTTTACCAAAGGACTGGCACTAGGAGCTTTTTTTGGGCCCATGGTAGCTTATTTAGTAGTCACACACAATAATCAAGGCCCAAAAACAATGAATTGTTAATAAATGTTTTGTATAAACTCCTGGGGTGATGTTCACTCAAGCGTAAACAATGCTAGACTGCGTGACAATGTGCGTGGGTGGTGGCCTATGGCCTTTATGTGTGTGCGGCACTGGTGGACAGGTTCCGGACCAAGCACGAAAACGGAGGGAATCACATGAAAACAAAGGTCAATTTTCCACGAAAAAACTGCACGAAAACTGAAACACACGAAAACAGAGATACACGAAAACGAAGGGATGACTGTATTATTATTACTATTACAGTGGTCCCTCGGTTTTCGTCGAAAATTTGTTCCAGAATGCTGCTCAAGTGCCATTACCGAACGAATTTACTTCCTTAAGAAATAATGTCACGTAGGTTAGTCTATTTCAGACCCCCAAAAATACACTTGCAACAGCACTTACGAAAATACACTTACATAAATGTTCGAGTTTGGAGATGCACGAAAACCGAGGGACCACTGTACAGTGGACCCCGCCTAACAAGCACCCCGGAAATCGTACAATTATGTAAGTGCTTGTGGAAGTGTATGTTTGGGGGTCTGAAATAGACTAACCTACGTGACATAATTTCTTAAGGAAGTAGTAAATTCGTTCGGTAATGGCACTTGAGCAGGCTTCTGGAATGAATTTTGCTTGTTAGGCGGGGGTCCACTGTATTATCATTATTATTATTATTATTATTATTATTATTATTATTATTATTATTATTATTAAATTATTAACCCTTCGACTGTTTCGGTCATATATATACGTCTTACGAGCCAGTGTTTAGGACGTATATATACTAAAAAATTCTAGCGGCTTCAAATCAAGCGGGAGAAAGCTGGTAGGCCCACATATGAGAGAATGGGTCTGTGTGGTCAGTGTGTGCTGTATAAAAAAAATCCTGCAGCACGCAGTGCATAATGAGAAAAAAAAAACTCCGACCATGTTTTTGGATTAAAACGCCGAATTTGAGGTGTATTTTCATATAGTATTTATGGTTGTATTCTCTGTTTTTGTGGTCTCATTTGATAGAATGGAAAACATATTACAGAAATAGAGATGATTTTGATTAGTTTCATGATAAAAATGACCTTGAAATTGAGCTCAAATTAGTGGAAATGTTCGATTTTTGCCAATGTTCAACAGTACACAAATCACGCCATGCGTCCAATACATGTCAACTGGTGAGTCTAATATTCTTACACAAGTGCACTGATATTATTTATACCATTTTTACAATAATGCAGTAGTCTGCATAACAGTAAATCTTCTATTTTTTGTGTGAATAAAAATTCAAAATAGAAACCAAGAGTAATATAAGAGGGGCCTAAAGACGTGACTAATGAACAGAGAAAATCTTATTTTAGTGCCAGGAATGTCTGCATTGTTTATTCTGGACCCTATTTTGAAATTGACATTTTTTTATTTTGCATGAAATTGGCCAAATTGCCAATTTCTGACCACTTTATTGGGTAGTTGAAATCGGTAAATTGGTGGTTTCTTGTACTCAATCGATAGAACAAATGGAGTTCTAAAGAAATAGCTATGAGTTTGGTCGACTGTAACAATGGAATTGGCCGAAAATAGGACTCAAAGTCAGCGAAATCGTCGATGCGTATATATCGCCGACATCGCTAACTTCGCGAGAGCGTAATTCCGTACGTTTTCCATCAGATTTCATACTTTTGGTGTCATTACCATCGGAAAAGATTCTCTATCATTTCATAAGAAAAAATATTTTTTTTGTTTTTCCAAAATTTTGTGACATAGAATGACAGTTTCAGAATGGGGACTCCGACAGTCAAAGGGTTAATTTAGGGAACTGGGGCAAAGATACATTTTCATAGATCAAGAGCCGAACCTCCCTTGAGGGGGAAATTCCCATCCTGAAATTTTGTTTGTATCCAAAAGCAAAAAATTGACTGAGCGATTTTGTATCCTGAAAAATTCTCATGGTGGGACATTCATAAGCTGAGGTTCCACTGTACATAGTATTTTATTTCTTAAGGAGCGCAAGAGGCAAAAAATAAAAAAATAGTTGATATTTAATTGGTATGATGAATTACAGTGGTCCCTCGACTATTGTAATTAATCCGTTCCAGGAGCTATTACTTAACACGAAATTTATGAAATTCGAAACCTTTTTTCCCATAAGAAATATTGTAAATACAATTAATCCGTTCCACCCAAAAATATTGACATACTAAATAATAAAATTATATATATATATATATATATATATATACAGTGGTACCCGACTTCGATGGTCCCCAAACACACCCTTTATGTAAGTTGATTTTAAATGCTTTTGTAAGTGTAATTTTGGGGTCTAAAGGACTAGTCTATTTACATCATTTCTATGGAGATAAATTGTTTGGTAATGGCACTTGAACAGCGTTCTGAATGAAAAATATGAGTCGGGTACCACTGTACAGTGGTACCCGGTTACGATGGTCCCAAACTCACCCTTTATGTAAGTTTATTTTTTAAATGCTTTTGTAAGTGTAATTTGGGGTCTAAAAGGACTAGTCTATTTTACAACTTTTCTTAAGGAGATAAATTGTTTGTAATGGCACTTGAACAGCATTCTGAATGAAAATATCGTAAACCGGGTACCACTGTATATATATATATATATATATATATATATTATATATATATATATATATATATATATATATATATATATATATATATATATATATATATATATATTTTAATATATATATATATATATATATATATATATATATATATATATATATATATATAAGGGTACCGACTTACGATGGTCCCAAACACACCCTTTATGTAAGTTGATTTTTTAAATGCTTTGTAAGTGTAATTTTGGGGGTCTAAAAGGACTAGTCTATTTTATATAATTTCTTATGGAGATAAATTCGTTTGGTAATGGCACTTGAACAGCATTCTGAATGAAAAATATCGTAAGTCGGGTACCACTGTAAAAATATATATTATATATATATATATATATATATTTATATATATATATATATATATATATATATATATATATATATATATATATATATATATATATACAGTGGTACCCCGGTTTACTGATGGTCCCTAAACTCACCCTTTTATGTAAGTTTATTTTTTAAATGCTTTTGTAAGTGTAATTTTGGGGGTCTAAAAGGACTAGTCTATTTTACAACATTTCTTAAGGAGATAAATTCGTTTGGTAATGGCACTTGAACAGCATTCGGGAATGAAAAATCGTAAACCGGGTACCACTGTATATATACAGTGGTACCCCGGTTTACGATGGTCCCCAAACTCACCCTTTTATGTAAGTTTATTTTTTAAATGCTTTTGTAAGTGTAATTTTGGGGGTCTAAAAGGACTAGTCTATTTTACAACTTTTCTTAAGGAGATAAATTCGTTTGGTAATGGCACTTGAACAGCATTCTGGAATGAAAATATCGTAAACCGGGTACCACTGTATATATATATATATATACAGTATGCAAAAAGATCACAGTAAACAGGTGATATCAAAATATGCAAGACAACCACTATGAAAAAATAGAAGAACTGGACAAGATTCTAATGCTCTATTTATTCATGTGAGAGACTTTAACCATCCAATTGATTTTCAAAATGCTGAGAAGGTTGTATCAAGCAAGTCCATGGTTGAGAGAAATATAATAGAATCATGTTTCATTAAAAGCAGTTTTGAAAATAATATGAATATTTCTTTTGGTTTATATAAATTGGATTCATTTATAATTAATAAAATTTGGGAAGAATTTAATGATAAATTGGACTAATCTTAATTCTTGGGAAGAGTTTCAGGTCCTTTCTTATGTTCCTCTTCACAGAGTCGTGAGATGTTACGCTACTGTGAGGTGTTGTCTCTGTTAGTGTGATGTGACTGTGAGGTGTATTCTGCCTCTTTATAAGCCTTCTTCTCTCGTTTCCTTTTATAGTTCCTTGATAATGTGAGTAGTCACGAAAGCGTTGAATTCTTCTATTTTTCATAGTGGTTGTCTTATATACAGTGGTACGTTCGATGGTCCCAAACTACCTTTTATGTAAGTTTATTTTAAATGCTTTTGTAAGGTTGGGTCTAGACAGTCTATTTACAACTTTTCTAAGGAGATAAATTGTAATGGCATGAAGCATTCTGAATGAAATATCGAAACCGGGACCACTGTACAGTGGTACCTCGACTTACGATATTTTTTCATTCCAGAATGCTGTTCAAGTGCCATTACCAAACAAATTTATCCCCATAAGGAATGATGTAAAATAGACTAGTCCTTTTAGACCCCCAAAATTACACTTACAAAAGCATTTAAAAAAATAAACTTACATAAAAGGGTGAGTTTGGGGACCATCGTAAGTCGAGGTACCACTGTATATATATATATATATATACGTATATAGAACTTTCAAAACAAGGGAAATAATGCCGATGGTGACACTATTTAAATCGCTAGTGCTCCCTCACTTAGAATACTGCTCTGTGCTGACGGCCCCATTCAGGGCAGGAGAAATATCAGAGCTGGAACAAATTCAGAGATCGTTTACGGCTCACATTGAGCCATTGAAACATCTAAATTATTGGGAACGCCTTCAAGTCTTGAACATGTACTCATTGGAGCGGAGGAGAGAGAGATACATGATAATATATACTTGGAAAGTACTTGAGGGCCTGGTCCCAAATCTGCACACTGCAATAACAACATACTGGAGTGAGAGATATGGGAGAAAGTGTAAAATAAACCCAGTGAGGAGCAGGGGTGCGGTGGGGACAATACGGGAGCACTGTATTAACATCCGGGGTCCCAGACTATTCAACATCTTACCAGAAGATATCCGAAACACGGCTGGAACCAGTGTAGAAGCCTTCAAGAGGAAACTGGACAAGTATCTTCATCGGGTGCCAGATCAACCAGGCTGTGATGGATATGTGGGGCAGCAGGCCTCCAGCAGCAACAGCCTGGTTGACCAGGCAAGCACCAGATGAGCCTGGCCCATGGCCGGGCTCAGAGAGTAGATAAACTCTCAAAACTCTTCAAAGGTATATCAAAGGTATATACATTTACGTACTTACCTTTAATGAAGAGTTGCAGGCATCTGGAAGATAGGGATGATGACAGGGGCAGGGAGTTAGTGGTTAGAAGGGGAATCCCCTCCAAAAGGACTTCAGGTAACAAGTCTGTCTCTGGGGTTACTTCCCTTCTTGGTCTTTTAATGCCACTAGGACCAGCTTGAGAGTCACTAGACCCCTGCCTGGTGAAGTAACTGTCCACAGTTCTCTGTTTCTGGCGACTCTTCAACACTTTCCTGAAGTACAACATGGCTCTGTCACTGAAGTGGTTGTACAGAAGGCTCATTTCAGCTTGCTCAGGGTGGTGTCTTTAACAAATGTCTGCAACTCATTCCACTTTGTACACATCTCCTTAAGCACTGAAGAAGGCACCTCCTTCTCTCTCTATCCCTCCTCCTTTGAAGCAATAACCTCAGCTGTGGTCTGTTGCTGTTCCAGATGAAGCTCTTGCAGCTCTTCAGTTGTTAGCTCTACCCTGTGCTCCTCCACCAACTCTTCCACATCCTCACCACTCACCTCCAACCCCAGGCTGTTCCCCAATGCCACAATATCTTCCACAACAGGCACAGGGTCAGCCTCAAATCCTTCAAAATCCCTCTTTTCAACACAATCCGGCCATAGTGGTCTCCAAGCAGAGTTCAAAGTCCTGGAAGTCACTCCCTCCCAAGCCTTACCTATAAGGCCTATGCAATGCACGATATTGAAGTGATCTTTCCAGAACTCTCTTAGGGTCAATTCAGTGTCTGAGGTCACATTAAAGCACTTCTGAAACACTGCTTTGGTGTACAGTTTCTTGAAGTTTGCAATGACCTGCTGGTCCATGGGCTGGATGAGAGGAGTGGTGTTAGGAGGCAAGAACTTCACTCTGATGAAATTTAAGTTGTCAGGCAACAACTCTTGCAAGTTGTGAGGATGAGCAGGAGCATTGTCCAGTACCAGGAGGCACTTGAGTCCCAATTTCTTTTCCAGGAGGTATTTCTTCACACTAGGGCCAAACACTCCAGTCACCCATTCCTTGAAAATCTAAGTAGTGACCCATGCCTTGGTGTTAGCCTTCCAATGCACACACAATTTATTCTTGTCAACACGGTGTTTCTTGAAGGGTCTGGGATTTTCTGAGTGATACACCAGTAAAGGCTTCACTTTAAAATACCACTGCCATTGGCACACATCATAAGAGTTATCCTGTCTTTCATAGGCTTGTGTCCTGGCTGTGCCTTTTCCTCCTGAGTAATGAAGGTCCTGTTTGGCATTTTCCTCCAAAACAGGCCTGTTTCATCACAATTAAACACTTGTTGGGGG
This sequence comes from Cherax destructor, assembly GCA_009830355.1. Classification (NCBI taxonomy): domain Eukaryota; kingdom Metazoa; phylum Arthropoda; class Malacostraca; order Decapoda; family Parastacidae; genus Cherax; species Cherax destructor. Next base: position 297,094 of record WNWK01000387.1, read on the forward strand.
AGGAATTGTTCAGCCTCTACGAACCCCTGGAATTCACTCATAAACTTTTCAGCTGCACGTTTGTCTGAGCTGGCTGCCTCACCATGCCTCACAACACTGTGTATGCCACTACGTTTCTTAAACCTCTCAAACCAGCCTTTGCTGGCTTTAAAATCACTCGCCTCACCACTGGTTCCAGGCATTGTCTTGACAAGATCTGCGTGCAACTTCCTTGCCTTTTCACAAATTATCGCCGTGGAAATACTATCACCCGCTATTTGTTTTTCAATGCTCTACATCCCCAATAACTTCTCAACCTCATCCACTGTTTTCGATCTATTTTTCATTAACATATCAACCCCTTTTGCAACATTAGCTTCCTTGATCTCATTTCTCTTTGCCAGGATAGAGCTGATAGTAGATGGGGTTTTCTTGTACATCCTGGCAAGCTCACTCAGAAGTACGCCACTCTCATATTTTTCAATAATCTCTTTCTTCAGTTCGATGGTGTTCCTCACTTTCTTTACCACAGGGGTGCCACTAGGAAGCTTCTTTGGACCCATGGTGACTTATTTCACAGTGACAATCACTAAACCACCAAAAAAGACACCAAATGTATTGTGAATGTTTGAAAGAGTGCGCTGGGTAATGTTCTCTCAATGGTAAACAACGCTTCACTGGTGGGCATCCTGCGCAGGCGCGGAGCAGGCAGACAGGTCTAATATGTTACGAAACACGAGGGATTTTACGATACACGAAATCGAAAAAAGCTTACGAAACACGATTTTTACGAAATATGAGCCGTACGATACTCGGGGGTCCACTGTACATTTAGACAGGTATCGTAATGGGTGAAATTCTTATCACTCTTGCCTTGCCATATGAAGATTAATAGTGATGGGATGATACCAAAATTTTTGTCAATACCACTGGTTGATTTTAGACTGATACTAATATCATCAAAATTAGTAGCTATTCACTGATACCAATAATTTGGCACACCCCTAAAGATTCATTAAAATGTGGCACCAGAACTTGTCAAATTTTAACTGAAATGGAGAAAAGGCTGTAATTCAGTTTATTAATTTCTCATAAAAGAACTTACTCAAGGTCTGAGTTCTCAGGCTTTTAAGAATTCAGTAATTGTAGAAGCTTGTAGAAATATGAGAAAATATTAAATTTGAAGTTTTATGGAGTAGCATAAGAATTGTTTTTGTTTCCAGTGAATGTGACCCATAAAGAATTTTTTTAATTTTTAATAGTTCTTATGAATTATAAAAAAAAATGTAAAAAAAAAAAAAACAAGATGGACAGAGGGATTGAACCATGGTATTGGGATTAGTAGGTCCAGTGCTTTACCACTGAGCTATGAAGCTTTTGCTTCAAGAATTAACAGTATCAATAAAGTTCAAATTAATCTTTTACTCTTTCATACACAACAGGTTTTGCAACGTCCCGTAGATCGGGAACTAGAACTATACAGTGAAGGGAAGGAGAAGGGAATGTCTCTAGCACGGGTCACAATGGTCTCCCTCTCCTCCCAACCAGTTGACACAGATGAGCCAACAGAGAGAACAAAGTCTTTCATGGCTGATAATCCAGGTAAGTCAATTTTTTTTAAATTTATGATTTCTCTTACTTTTGTTTTTCTTTTTGGGCAACCCAAATTCAGTGGGATATGGCTGGTGCGGTGAAAAAAGAAAGATTTCTGTTATTGATACATTCAGGTAGTGAGAACGTGTAGCATTTCAGTGATGATATTTTATGTTTTGTAAAGAATTTTTAATACATTTCCAAATTGTTTTGCAACATTGTAGATTATTAACACAAAATATTACTGTAGTTAATAAGTAGTGTGTGTAAAATTTAAGTAAATTTAGAGATAATTTAAGACGTAAATAATTTCAAACCATGACAGTCACACCAGTTATTTTAAGTGAAGGCGAGACTATACATATTGTATGGTGCATCGGAATGCTTAGGAGCCAATTTCAGGACTAATGGTAATTGCATTTGCTAAGGTGGAATTTTTCCATTAAGAAATGAATTTTAAATCTTTTGAGTTCGATGCAAGTTATTGACTAGATTCAAAGCTTATAATGACATTCAACAACAACAATGTGATTTTGAAAAAATGCTCTGTAGATCATGAGGCGATTGCAAAATATATTGATTAGTTTGCAGCATTAAATTGTCATAGTGCTGGAAACCCAACAGCTAAACAGATTCATAGTGCAGAAAAATTGCTTTGTGTTGTTTCTTGGAAATTACTACTGTAGTTTCATCTAATGAGACAGCACCAAAGGCTGTTAAGACTATGGAAATGCCTAGGCTGTGATGGCTTTGTGGGCCAGCTGGCAGCCAACACCTACAGCCTGGTTAACCATGCAAGCACCAGACAAGCCTGGCTCAGACCTGGGTTCCAAGAGTAGAAAAACTCTTGAAACTCATCAAAGGTATACCAGAGATATGTTGTTGGACAACTCCACTCACTCACATGTTAAACTTTTCATCAAGTATAATGTTTACAGTGTATGTTTACATCTCAAATTGTACATCACTTAATACAACTAATGGCTCAAAGAATTTTAAGCTCATTGAAATACAAATACAGCATGAGGATGATTCCGTGAAGTATCTGCTGAATATCCACAACCAAGGCTAGGAGGTACATGTGTATACCAGGGTGTCTGATACCCTAGATTTTATTTGGTCTAAAGATAGTGCTTGGAAAATGACATAAAAAAATCAGAAACATGGTTGGAATAAACTGTGACCTGCAATAATGTTGCATCTCAATGCTTTCTGTTTCTCAGGAGATGACCATCTCAGATTAGTTGAAGCTTGCTACATGGAAGTACATGGGAAAGACAGACAGCAGAGCTCTTAGAAGTCCACACTGAGGCTATCTGCTGTGAAGAACTGTATGCTTCTATTTATTTTAAGGACTATTGTGTGTTATCTAAATGTCAAAGGTAGAAAATCAGTAGGTTCTTTCCCCCACTCTCCACTCCCTTATGCCATACCATAATTGAAAAAGTGTATGGCATTTTAAAGAGGGCTGGAAGACATGGGTTATAACTTTTTCTTTCTTCTTTCAACAAACCGGCCGTATCCCACTGAGGCAGAGTGACCCAAAAAGAAAAACAAAAGTTTCTCTTTTTAAGTTTAGTAATGTATACAGGAGAAGAGGTTACTAGCCCCTTGCTCCCGGCATTTTAGTTGCCTCTTACGACATGCATGGCTTACGGAGGAAGAATTTGTTCCACTTCCCCAAGGAGATAGGAAATAAACAAGAACAAGAACTAGTAAGAAAATAGAAGAAAACCCAGAGGTGTGTGTGTGTATATATGCTTGTACATGTATGTGTATTGTGACCTAAGCGTAAGTAGAAGTAGCAAGACGTACCTGAAATCTTGCATGTTTCTTCTTCTTTCAACAAACCGGCCATATCCCACTGAACAAGGTGGCCCAAAAAGAAAAACAAAAGTTTCTCTTTTTTCTTCTTCTTTCAACACGTCGGCCGTTTCTCACTGAAGCGGGGTGGCCCAAAAGGAAAAACGAAAGTTTCTCCTTTTACATTTAGTAATACAGTGGTACCTCGACTTACGATATTTTTTCATTCCAGAATGCTGTTCAAGTGCCATTACCAAACGAATTTATCTCCTTAAGAAATGTTGTAAAATAGACTAGTCCTTTTAGACCCCCAAAATTACACTTACAAAAGCATTTAAAAAAATAAACTTACATAAAAGGGTGAGTTTGGGGACCATCGTAAGTCGAGGTACCACTGTATATACAGGAGAAGGGGTTACTAGCCCCTTGCTTCTAACATTTTAGTCACCTCTTACGACACGCATGGCTTACAGAGGAAGAATTCTGTTCCATTTCCCCATCGAGATAGGAAATAAACAAGAACAAGAACTAGTAAGAAAATAGAAGAAAACCCAGAGGGGTGTGTGTGTATATGTTTGTACATACATGTGTAGTGTGACTTAAGTGTAAGTAGAAGTAGCAAGACGTACATGAAATCTCGCATGTTTATGAGACAGAAAAAAGACACCAGCAATCCTACCATCATGTAAAACAATTGCAGGCTTTCATTTTACACTCACTTGGCAGAACGGTAGTATCTCCCTGAGCGGTTGCTGTCTACCAACCTACTACTTAGATGGGTTATAACTATCTCCACTTAATTAGTACTGTTTCTATCATAACTGTTTGTGTTACTGCACTTCCACTCAGAGCTGTGAGCATATACCAGTGGTTCTACTTCTGGTTACTACCAATTCTGCTATAAATAACACAACCATCTACTTCTGCCGCTACTACCATTATTAACTTGGTTGCCTTATTGTCATCTGAAAATTCTGATCCAGTTGCCGAGCAAATAGGAATCTGTTGAGTTGAGGTGCCTCAGTGTAGTGTCTAAATGAATCCTCTACTTGCATGGTGCTTGTCCAGCTGGATCATGAATGATTGCTAAAGGCATGTCTTATGATGATGAGGAAATGTTGCAAGAATCTGCCACTGAAGAGATATGAAGATGGTCAGTGATGCCCCAATTTTTCACTTACTGATAGAGAAATAATCGAGAGGATGTTACATCCCAAAGATAAATATAAAAACAGTAATACAGTGGACCCCCGGATTACGATGGCGTCGGATTATGCTGAATTCGGTTAGCGATACATTTTTCCGTAAAAATATTGGCTCAGTTTACGATGATCCGCTCGGAATACGCTATTCGTCTTGGACGCGTACACGTGCCCTGGAACGGCACAACACGCTATCCACAGTCAGTGTGCCATTGTTTACCAGAGAGTGAGCGCCACCCCCGCTAAGCTGGCCAGGCTGTATGGCCAAGCCTATTCAACCATCGCTACCATTGTGACCAAGGAAAATAAAATCAAGGAAGCTGTTGTTGCGAAAGGTGCAAATATGATCACAAAACAGAGATCGCAAGTGCTGGAAGATGTGGAAAATTTGTTGTTGGTGTGGATCAACGAGAAACAATTAGCAGGAGATAGTGTTACCTAGGCAATAATATCTGAAAAAGCAAGGTAGTTGCATGATCTCGTCAAGAAAATCCCTGCAACGAGTGCTGAAGTGAACGAATTTAAAGCCAGCAAAGGCTTGTTTGACAGATTTAAGAAGCGTAGTGGCATACATAGTGTGATAAGGCATAGTGAGGCAGCCAGTTGTGACAAAAGTGCGGCTGAAAAATATGTTCAGGAATTCCAGGGGTACATAGAGGCTGAACAATTCCAACCCCAACAAGTGTTCAATTGTGACAAAACAGGCCTGTTTTGGAAGAAAATGCCAAACAGGACCTTCATTACACAGGAGGAATAGGCACTGCCAGGACACAAGCCTATGAAAGACAGGCTAACTCTGATGTTGTGTGCTAATGCTAGCGTGGATTTTAAAGTGAAGCCTTTATTGGTGTATCACTCTGAAAATCCCCAAGCGTTTAAGAGATGCAGTGTCGCCAAGGCTAATTTGTGTGTGATGTGGAAGTCTAACAGTAAGGCATGGGTCACGAGGGAAATTTTCTTGGATTGGTTCCATGAAATGTTTGGCCCCAGTGTGAAGAAATATCTTGAGGAAAATAATTTGCCACTTAAGTGCCTCCTGATAATGGACAATGCTCCTTGTCATCCTCCAGACTTGGCAGAGCAAATTGTGCAGGACTTTAAGTTCATCAAAGTGAAGTTCTTGCCCCCTAATACCACTTCTCTCCTCCAGCCCATGGACCAGCAGGTCATTTCCAACTTTAAAAAACTCTACACCAAAGCAATGTTTCAAAAGTGCTTTGAAGTGACCACAGACATTAATATGACCCTAAAAGAGTTTTAGAAAGATCGTTTCAATATCCTGCATTGTGTAAACCTTATAGGTAAGGCTTGGGAAGGAGTGACTACCAGGACTTTGAACTCTGCCTGGAGAAAATTGTGGCCAGACTGTGTCCAAGAGAGGGATTTTGAAGGTTTTGGGGATGAGCCTCAGAACCCTGAGCCTGAGCCTGTTGTGGAAGAAATTGTGGCACTGGGCAAGTCCATGGGGTTGGATGTTAGTACTGAGGATGTGGAAGAGTTGGAGGAGGACAATGAAGAAATAACCACTGAAGATCTGCTAGAGCTTCAACAGCAACAGCAACAACAGACCACAGTTCAGGAAAATGGCTCAGAGGAGGAGGAACAGAGATGGAGGAAGTTGCCTTCTTCAATGATTAAGGAGATTTGTGGAATGTGGACCAGGGTGCAAGGCTTTATGGATGAATATCACCCTAACAAAGCTGTTGCAGGCCGTGCTGGCAACCTGTACAATGACACTGTGCTGTCCCATTTCAGGGATGTTTTAAAGAATTGCCAGACACAGAGCTCCCTGGACAGATTTTTTGTGAGAGAGGGGTCCAGTGACTCTCAAGCTGGTCCTAGTGGCATTAAAAGAAAAAGGCCAGTAACCCCAGAAAAGAACTTGGTACCTGCAGTGTTAATGGAAGGGGATTCCCCTTCCAAACACTAGCAACTCCTCCATCCTCCCCCTCCTCCCATCTTCCACACATCAACAACTCTGCAATAAAAGTAAGTGACATGTTATTGTACTTTTATTCTTAATATATCATTGTTTTCTGTAATTTAATGTATATTTAATGTACAAATATATTTTATTTTAATACTTTTGGGTGTCTGGAACGTATGTATTAATTTTATTTCCATTATTTCTTATGGGGAAAATAGATTCGGATTATGATATTTTCGGTTTACGCTAAACCCTCTGGAACGGATTAATATTGTAATCCGGGGGTCCACTGTAATTACTATGAATATGATGATCAGTAAGTGAAGTGTCCATAGATAAATGCACTATTTGTTATATAATACTGTGGTACATGATTTCCATATAAAAGAACAATATCTAAAAAAAAATTCTACTACAGTGGACCCTTGGTTTTTGTTCACCTCCAAACTCGAACAATTATGTAAATGTATTTTTGTAAGAGCTTTTGTAAGTCTATTTTTGGAGTTCTGAAACGACTAATCTAATTTACATTTGTCCTTATGGGAACAAATTCGTTCGGTAATGGCACTCAAACAGCATTCTGGAATGAATTTTCAACGAAAATCAAAGGTCCACTGTACATCTATGATGAAAAAGTTGTTTTAGCATGTTTGTATTTAAAGTACAAAGAAACATACTAAATCTTATTGTAATTACTCTTTAACCCTTTCAGTGGCCGTCATGTAGAACTACATAGTATGTCATTGAGGCCAGGGTCTCTTACATAGTTGAATGCCATGAACTTGGCTTACTCAGATAAGCTGTGAGTGGTAAATTTTAGTCTAAATATGAGAGAATGGGGTCTGTGTGGTGAGTGCACAGTATAAAATAAATCCTGCCCCATACAGTGCATGATGGGAAAAGCAAAACTCCGATTGTATAAATGATTTAACCCTTTGACTGTTTCGGTCGTATATATACATCTTACGAGCCACTGTTTCGGACGTATATATACTCACAAATTCTAGCGGCTTCAAATCAAGCAGGAGAAAGCTGGTAGGCCCACATATGAGAGAATGGGTCTGTGTGGTCAGTGTGCGCTGTATAAAAAAAATCCTGCAGCAGGCAGTGCATAATGAGAGAAAAAAAACTCTGACCGTTTTTTGGATTAAAACGCCGTCTTTGAGGTGTATTTTCGTATAGTATTTATGGTTGTATTCTCTTTTTTATGATCTCATTTGATAGAATGGAAAACATACTACAGAAATATAGATGATTTTGATTAGTTTCATGATGAAAACGACCTTGAAATTGAGCTCAAAGTAGGGGAAATGTTCGATTTTTGCAAATGTTCAAGAGTAAACAAATCACGCCACGCGTCCAATACACATCAATTGGTGAGTCTAATATTCTTTCACAAGTGCACTGATATTATTTATACCATTTTTACAATAATGCAATAGTCTGCATAACGGTAAATCTTCTATTTTTTGTGTGAATTAAAAATCAAAATAGAAAGCAAGAGTATTATAAGAGGGGCCTAAAGACGTGACTAATGAACAGATAACATCTTATCTTAGTGCCAGGAATGTCTGCATTGTTTATTCTGGACCCTATTTTGAAATTGACAACTTTTTTATTTTGCATGAAATTGGCCAAATTGCCAGTTTCTGACCACTTTATTGGGTAGTTGAAATCGGTAAATTGGTGGTTTCTTGTACTCAATCCATAGAACAAATGGAGTTCTAAAGAAATAGCTATGAGTTTGGTCGACTGGAACAATGGAATTGGCCGAAAATAGGGCTCAAAATTGGCGAAATTGCCGATGCGTATATATCGCCGAGATCACTAACTTCGCGAGAGCGTAACTCCGTAAGTATTTCATACTTTTGGTGTCATTACCATCGGGAAAAGATTCTCTATCATTTCATAAGAAAAAATATTTTTTTTTTTTTAAATTTTGCAACAACAGGAGAGCACTCAGGATTAGGAGTTGCAACAGTCAAAGGGTTAAAATAGCGACTTTGTGGTGTTTTCTTGGATGGTTTTTATGATTTTATTGACAGTTATTTGGTATTATTTGATAAAAAGAGTGCTTATTTTGGTTGGTTTTTGGATTGAAAGTAGCTCAAAATTAAGCTCAAAGCAAAAATATTTGATTTTTGCTAACTTTCCGGAGGATGAGTAAGCCCCTCCTACACCCCCTGGTCTCCTTTATGGGTTATTAATAGGTGTGAGTCAATTATTGAGACACCATAAACCATAACCAATCATTCCTGGTTATATTTTATTATATGATAAATAGAGTAAATCTTCTAATTTTGTGTGATTATAAATTCAACATGGAAGGCAAGTGTAATATAGAAGAGGCCTGGAGATATGAATAATGAACAGGGAAAATGTTATTTTAGTGCTAGTAATGTCTACTCTATTTTTAAATTGGTATTTTTTTAATTTTGTATAAAATTGTCCAGATTACTGACTTTGTGCACTTTATAGGGTAGTTGTAATGCAGGTGGGCCCCGCTTTACAGCGTTGTGCTTTATGGCATTTTGCTAATGCAGCAGTTTTCAATTACTATATCCATTCTTCATTTATTCAGATTTCCTACAATAAATATATTCACCACTCACAATAAGTTAAGGACAAAAATATTTTAAGGTAACACTATCATATGTTAAGGTAACACTATCATATGTTAAGTGAGTAATAAAGCTAGGCCTACCGATGCTAAGCGCCAACGATTTTTTACATTTATGATTATTTCTGTTGCTTATTCATCATTTTATGCAAAACAGTTTACACAATTCATTACTGGGTCATGTAGATAAATGGTTCAGAGAACCATTTATCTACACTTGCAGTCCGAAGCATTTCGGATAAAGGATTCTCAACTGTGTATGTATGTACATATAGCTGTTTTGTATAAATTATATACATGTAGATCTTCTTCTTCTTTCAACACGTCGGCCGTTTCCCACCGAAGCGGGGTGGCCCAAAAGAAAAAACGAAAATTTCTTCTTTTACATTTAGTAATATATACAGGAGAAGGGGTTACTAGCCCCTTGCTCCTGGCATTTTAGTCGCCTCTTACGACACGCATGGCTTACGGAGGAAGAATCTGTTCCACTTCCCCATGGAGATAAGAGGAAATATGAACAAGAACTAGTAAGAAAATAGAAGAAAACCCAGAGGGGTGTGTATATATATGCTTGTACATGAATGTGTAGTGTGACCTAAGTGTAAGTAGAAGTAACAAGATGTACCTGAAATCTTGCATATTTATGAGACAGAAAAAAGACACCAGCAATCCTACCATAATGTAAAACAAGTACAGGCTTTCATTTACATTCATTTGGCAGGACGGTAGTACCTCCCTGGGTGGTTGATACATGTAGATCTTCTTCTTTCAACACGTCGGCCGTTTCCCACCAAGGCGGGGTGGCCCAAAAGGAAAAACGAAAGTTTCTCCTTTTCTTCTTCTTTCAACAAATCGGCCGCTTCCAACCAAGGCGAGGTGGCCCAAAGAGAAAAACAAAAGTTTCTCTTTTTAACTTTAGTAATGTATACAGGAGAAGGGGTTACTAGCCCCTTGCTCCCGGCATTTTAGTCGACTCTTACGACACGCATGGCTTACGGAGGAAGAATTCTGTTCCACTTCCCCATGGAGATAAGAGGAAATAAGAACAAGAACTAGTAAGAAAATAGAAGAAAACCCAGAGGGGTGTGTATATATATATATGCTTGTACATGAATGTGTAGTGTGACCTAAGTGTAAGTAGAAGTAACAAGACATACCTGAAATCATGCATGTTTATGAGACAGAAAAAAGACACCAGCAATCCTACCATCATGTAAAACAATTACAGGCTTTCGTTTTACACTCACTTGGCAGGACGGTAGTACCTCCCTGGGTGGTTGATACATGTAGATGTTTTGTATAAATTATATAGGTGTTTTGTATAAATTAAGCATTCTTAAGCTATGTAAATTTTATAAAACATTAGTCAAGATAAAATGTCTAGTAAACAAAATTTTCTCTCACTTAGCAAGAATGGTGGGAGACAGGATGGTGAAACTCATGGTCTGGCTAACTGATTTTGGAAATCCATGACATTTACTATCCAGATTTCGTGTTACTTATTATTTTTAGATTTAGTGGGCATAACAGAGGACAATATACAACCTGTAGGATATGCATTTTTTAGGCCTAGCTTTATTACTCACTTAACATATGATAGTGTTATCAGTCTTTTATATGCCTTTGAAAGTGAAAAAAGGCTATGTTGCACTTTACAGTGATTTTCACTTTACAGCAGCAGCCTGGAACCTAACCTGCTGTATAAGTAGGGCCCTCCTGTAGTTGAATGGGCATTTTTCTTGTGCTCACTCAATAGAATGGAATGAATACTAGCGAAATACTTTAAGAATTTGGTCAAATGGAGCAGTAGAATTGGCTTAAATTATTAATCAAAATGGGAGCAGTAGCCGATGTTTAAATTGCAGCGAGACCTCTAACTTTGCACCTGTGTAATTCCACAAGTTTTCCATTAACTTTCATACTTTTGGCATCATTACCTTGAGGAAAAAAAAGATTTGCTACCATTTCAAAAGATAAAAGAAAAAAAAAATTGGATACTGAGAGCAATATTAATTTCGGGGGTCTGGATAGTGAAAGGGTTGAAAGTCAGAAAGATGCAGTGTATAATTAGATGTTGCACTGCATACTAATGAAGTGAAGTTCTCCCTTTGTAACACATACAGTATAGTACTATATCTGCAATATTAAAGAATTCTTGAATGTAGTATTACCTATGTACATATAATGTTACACTGTTTCATCTATTAGGGTAAGTTGTAAGCAAGCTAGCATAAAGAATGCAATATCTGAGGCATAGCTTTCTAATAAATATAATATTAATGAGGCATAACTTTGTGCAGTTTTATTGCATGCATGTAAAGCATCCATGAATATGTAGAAATAATTGAAAGTTAGATATACAAAATGAATATGTACATATAAATTGAGTGACACTCCAGCTCTGGCCTCCCTCTTGGTCCTGCTCTCGCGAGGGCTCTCTCAGGGTCTGCCTCAAGGGGGGTCTTCTCCACTGCTGTGTCCTGATAACCCCATTGTATGTCTTCCATCACTCACTCGGATACCAGGTCTTACAGGTTCTGTATATGGTTGTTAAACTTGGTAGCCAGAGTGATTTGAGTAATCCAGTGGTTCAGGGTGATTTTATCTAATCATTTTTTTTGAGTGCTCTTTACTACTTGCAGTTTAGGAGATTTTGCATGAACAAATAAATTTTCTGCATGTGATTGATACATGAGCCACATGGAAATAAGTCACTTTGTCTGACTCTTTTGGTGGAAGTTCATAATCGTCTGGGTTTTCAGTACTATTTCTGGTATCCTGGGCATTGCTTCCTGTCACAAACTCCTCAAAACCATGAGATTCATCTTCACTGACACTTCAATCTGTGTTAGAACTATCACTTGGGAAGGGAAGAATCCCAATTCGCCGGAGAGTGAGGTATTCCTTACCGTTAGGCTTGGTGACCAAGGCATACTGAATTAGCACTCCCACAATGCACTGCGGCCTCCCAGATTTTTTTCATACTGCGCACACTGAGCACACAGACCCATTCTCTCACATGTAGGCCTACCAGCTTTCTCCCACCATATCTGAAGTTGCTAGAATTTTGGCATAGTATTACAGGACCGACATTGGCTTGCAAGCAGTAATATTACGGGACCGACAATGAAAGGATTAATTGTTCCAAGAGCCATTGGCCCCTTAGCCTCAGTCTGTGTTAGAGACTCCAGTAATTATTACTTTTTTTATTAATACACCGACCGTCTCAAACCGAGGCAGGATGACCCGAAAAAGAAGAAATGAAAGTTTTTCTGCTTTTTAAATTTAGTAATTTATACAGGAGAAGGGGTTACTAGCCCCTTGCTCTCTGCATTTTAGTTTCCTCTTATGACACGTGGCTGATGGAGGAAGGATTCTTTTCCACTTCCTCATAGAGATGAAAAGAAATAAATAAGAACAAGAACTATTAAGAAAATGGAAAAAAAGTCAAATGGGTGTGTATATGAATGTGTAGTGTGACCTAAGTGTAAGTAGAAGTGCCAAGATGCATCTGTTATCTTGCTTGTTTATGAGATAAAGACAAGATACCAGCAAACCTACCATTGTGGAAAACAATTACAAGCTTCCATTTCACACTTATTTGACAAAATGGTAGTACTCCCTGGGTGGTTGCTGTCTACCAACCTACTACCTATTATTATTGTTAATTCAATTTAAATTTTTTATTTCTTATACTGTGCAAAGATAATCTAGTTGACATGTAATAAAACATTGTTAGACACAAAAGAAAACCACTACTATTATTATTATAATTGTCATTATCATCATCATTATACTAAACCCTCTCTCTTAACACAATTTCTCATTGAAAAGTGCAACCAAAAATTTCCATAGTATGCAAAAATCTTTGTCATCTGTTATGCCCAGTAAATCTAAAAATAATAAGTAACACAAAATCTGGATAGTAAATGTCATGGATTTTCAAAATCAGTTAGCCAGACCATGAGTTTCACCATCCTGTCTCCCACCATTCTTGCTAAGTGAGAGAAAATTTTGTTTACTAGACATTTTATCTTGACTAATGTTTTATAAAATTTACATAGCTTAAGAATGCTTAATTTATACAAAACACCTATATAATTTATACAAAACATCTACATGTACAGTGGTACCTCGAGTTACGATATTTTTTCGTTCGAGAATGCTGTTCAAGTGGCATTACCAAACGAATTTATCCCCATAAGGAATAATGTAAAATAGACTAATCCTTTTACACCCCCAAAAATATACCTACAAAAGCATTTAAAAAAATAAACTTACATAAAAGGGCAATTTTGGGGACCATCGTAACTCGAGGTACCACTGTATATAATTTATACAAAACAGCTGTATGTACATACATACACAGTTGAGAATCCTTTATCCGAAATGCTTCGGACTGCAGGTGTAGATAAATGGTTCTCAGAACCATTTATCTATATGACCCAGTAATGAATTGTGTAAACTGTTTTGCATAAAATGATGAATAAACAACAGAAATATTCATAAATGTAAAAAATTGTTGGCGCGTAGCATCGGTAGGCTTAGGTAAACCAGGTGATTGAGTTGAATGGACTACGGGTAGTATCATAAGTTTATTTAGGTACAAGTACAATAAATACAGTTCCACAAATAATCAAACATAGTAACATACATACAGTGGAACCTTGGTACTCGAACTTAATTTGTTCCAGAAGGCTGTTCGAGTACCGAACAAATTTTTCCCAACCAATTTTCTTTTTTGTTGGCTGTTGTTACTAATCTTCTTAGGCCCCATGGTGACTTATTTATACAAAAAATATAAAAAAATTGGAAAGAAACACAAAATAGTTTACAGCGAAGTTCTGGCAAGTCTTGTTTGTTTGGTCGAGATCTGAGCAAACGGTCGACTATCGAGCGATTTTTTTTACCGAACAAAGCGTTCGAATACCGAATTGTTCGAGTAGGGAGCTGTTCGGGTACTGAGATTCCACTGTATGTGTAAATTACCTAGAATAACCCAAAATAGTCAGTCAAAGTTCTCCATGGGGAAGTGGAACAGAATTCTTCCTCCGTAAGCCATGTGTGTCGTAAGAAGCGACTAAAATGCGGGTAGCAAGGGGCTAGTAACCCCTTCTCCTGTATATACATTACTAAATGTAAAAGGAGAAACTTTCGTTTTTCCATTTGGGCCACCCCACTTCGGTGGGAAACGGCCGGCGTGTTGAAAGAAAGAAAGAAGTCAGTCAAAGTGATTTATTTCCATTGAGGTCCTTGATTAATTTCCATTGGGGTCCTTGACTTATTTCCATTGGGGTCCTTGACTTATTTTCATTGGAGTCCTTGACTTATTTCTATTAGGGTCCTTGACTTATTTCCATGGGGGTCCTTGATAGGCTAATTTGCCTGTTTACCATCAAACCTCCCGGTAATAATATTTTTACTCGCCTCAAATGATCCTGATATTAAGGGAACATTAATATCACAAATCACAAATCAATATGTAGTCCTAGTCATAGACACATCCACTTGCACACATTGAGGCACTGAGGAGAAGGAGAACAAGGCCAGTCAGGTCCATTTCACATATTGAACGTTTCTCACATGAGTGATAATAATGTCATGCAAATGATCAATTGCAGCTAAATTGAGTGACACTGAAAGACAAAAATACTGCCAAGCACAAAAAAACTGGAGATCCAACACAAAGACAAACAATGCTTCAATTTGAAAATGTAAGCAGGGGGAAATACAGTGGTCCCCCGCCTAACGAGCACAGTTATGTAAGTATAATATTGTAAGTGCTTGTGGAAGTGTATTTTGGGGGGTCTGAAATAGACTAACCTACGTGACATTATTTCTTAAGGAAGTAAATTCGTTCGGTAATGGCACTTGAGCAGGCTTCTGGAATGAATTTTGCTCGTTAGGCGGGGGACCACTGTATATCTTTGTTCATTATGAGTAGTTGATCATTTTAAGTTAACTCTGCAAAAAACATTTTGCTGACAGTTCTGGATGTAAGAACCTTTTAAGCTCAGGATTGGGATTTAGCAGATCTAGAATAATTGCCTGTATACTAGCATGTTTTTCTTAGTGCTGTTTCACATAAATTTATCATGTTTACCTCATTCTAGCTTCATGGTCAGTAGATGCTTTATCACCACTAATCTTTAAATATTTAATGCTGTGCCTTTTCTTAATTTTTTGTAACCAGCCTGCTGAATACAGCCATACTATACTGGTAGTGGGTTTGTGTCAACCATCTTTAGATATATTTTTAATGTCAGCTTTGCACCATTTCTGGTGTAATGCCTTCTGAATCTCACATACAAGGCTATAAACTATTCCACACTGATAAGGTCAACAGGAAGGGTGGTGGAGTGGCGATGTATGTCAGAGATAATTTAAATTGTTGTGTTAGACTAGATATAAGATTAGAAACATGGGACACAGAATCTGTTTGGCTACAGTTTCTCGAGGGTCGTGAAAAATTAATTTTGAGTGTGATTCATAGGCCCCCAAATCTTGATAGAGTACAGTAAGCTGCTATGGGACGAAATTCATAAGTCATCTAGATATGAAAATGTCGTGTTAATGGGAGATTTTAACTTAGACAAATTGATTGGAACAATATGACAGGAAATCTTGAGTCTAGTGACTTTCTTAAAATAAAAATAAAAAATAATTTTTGTATTTCTTTGCAATTATACATAGATATTGGTAGTTACAATCATAAAACTGAAATGCAAGGAGAGCCACTGGCATGCCATGGCATTAGGGGCATTAGGGCAGATACGATTCAGGATTGCTTTTTAAAACAGTTTGTGACAGAACCAACTAGAGGAAACAGTCTGCTTGACTTGGTTCTTGCCAACAAGGAATTACTAATTAATAATCTTGAGGTTAATGATGAGCTTGGGGAAAGCATTCACAAATCACTTAGTTTCAATATACGTATAATCTATTTGCCTTATTACGTACGCTTAGGCATTGCTGTCTTGGTTTAAGATTGCTGCTTACCATAACCCCCAAGACCTTTTCGCATTCTGTACGGCTAAGTTCAACATTATTAAGCTGGTAGGTGCTAGGGTTATGAGTTATTATATCCCTGCTCATGAAGTGAATTTTCAGGTTTTGTTTTCTTTTTTTTTGTATTTTGTCCCCTGATATATTAAAATCACCATTTGACATTGTTACAAAATGGGAGGAGCTATAGCAGACCAAGGAGAAGCCAACAATGATGATGAAGACGCCATGACAGAAAGAAGCCTTTCGCTCATGGCGCTATAAAATGTTGTATATTTACGCTATTATTGACAATTGTATTTATTAATCTATCACTGTCTTCCAAAATTATATTAGGCATACAGTAAATACCATACAAACGTAATACAGATGCCCAAATGAAAAAACTGACAATCTGAGGAGTGGTCAGCTAAGACTCTGTACCCACTCTCTGGTCCACTAACACTAGAAAACGTGTATCACTGAGATAACTGTAGAAAAACATTCCTTTCGTATGCCGAGACTCATAAATAGCGTGATTTTCTCTCAAAAAAAAAAAATTGCTCCCAAGTAATATGTTTGGCCACGTTTTCCTTGGTATCTTGGAAATAAATTATTAACCTATTTATTGAAAATCATCCATTAATAATAAATAGAATCAAAGCATTCAACAATGAATGTTTTACAAACTGGTGTCAATATTTTTGCAATAGCACAAATTTTTTGCCAAGGGGGGGTTATAAAGAGCAGATATATATTTTACTAAATATCAAAAACTTACCAACTTTATTTTTGGGGGAATGAAAATAAGGTATACTATTACGGTATTAAATTTCACAATAAATTTAGTTCAGCATTGTTTTATCAGTTGGGAGTGCCAAAAACACTTTAGGCAGTGCCAGTAAGTGAGGTCTTACTGCCAAATCCAATTTTCAGTATATACAGTGGAACCTTGACTTATGAGTGTCCCAACATACGAGTTTTTCGAGATAAGAGCCATCGCTCGGTCGATTTTTTGCTCTGAGTTACGAGCCAATATCCAAGTTACGAGCCAGCTTCCCCCTCAACCCACAACCCACACACCTCGCTTGTTTATCTATGATTTCATGCTTTAATTCCATGGACATCATCCTCTTTTTCTTCTCAGCATTGTCCTTTGCACTTACTTTCTTAGGACTCCTGGTTAGAAAAAAGAAATTTGGCAAAATAACTGCACAAAATGCAAGCAAGCCTGAGAGAAATGTTTCCACAGCGAGGTAAACAGTGCACTGAGTTGGCGGCATTCTGAAGCTCCTCATTATTATTATTATTATTATTATTATTATTATTATTATTATTATTATTATTATTATTATTATTATTATTATTATTATTATTATTATTATTATTATTATTATTATTATTATTATTATTATTATTATTATTATTATTATTATTATTATTATTATTATTAATTTAGGGAACTGGAGCACAGATCCAATTCCGTAGATGATGATGATGATAATAATAATGAGCGAGTTTCAGAACATCGCCACTAGGTGTCGCAGCAAACGCCACAACATCAGCTGAGTTGTGCATGTGTTTGTCGCCGTGGAAGCATTTCTCGTGTTATTATTGCCAAATTTCTTTTTTCTAACCATGGGTCCTAAGAAAGTAAGTGCAAAGGACAGTGCTGAGAAGAAAAAGAGGATGATGTTCATAACATTACAGCATGAAATCATAGATAAACAAGCGAGGAAGATAGGCTACTTGCTAGTAGCAAGTAGCCTATCTTCCACTCTCCACCTCCACCCTCCATGAACTGGGTCACAAAATGGATTAAATTCGTAAGTCGAGGTTCCACTGTACAGCCTCTCCTCACCTAGCGACGTACTCATTTACCGACGATTCGGACTTACGATGGGCTCTCAGGTTTCCTTTATTCTGTTTATTACAATATACAGTACACTACTATATAAATACTATTTAAAAATATACCAGAAATGTTACAAATACAGTGGTCCCCCGAGTAACGTACACCCCGGAAATTGTACAATTATGTAAGTTGACACAAACCCACTACCATTATAGTATGCTCCTCACTTAGCAACGAATTCGTTTACCGACGTGGTCTTAGGAATGGAACTCCATCGTTAAGTGAGGAGAGGGTGTATTTTTTTTCATTCGTTTGTTGGTCGATCTTAATGAAACTTTTATATGATAATACGACATGTATGCTTATTAAAAATAAACAAAATTGGACAAAAACAAACTGACCCGTACTATGCAGGCTATATATCCCTAAATTTACTGACATCCAGTTAGCCCTTAGCATTCTCAGTGTCCACATTTGTTGCTGTGTTATTTCGGTGTTCTGAAAATAACCCTTAATTTTGCTAAATAATGGCCCCAAAGCACAATAGTAGTAATCCTGGCAGTTCTTCAAAGCCTAAGGGAAGTGTAATTTATCCATTAAGGTTTATCATAGGTATGTATGTAAATGAAAAATGACTTACATAGGGTTCCCTAATATCCACAGTTTCAGGCATCCGTGGTAGGTCTTGGAACATATCACCCACGGATAAGGGGGCACCACTGTATTTCTTTTCCCTCTCTCTCAACTAAAAACCTAGCATCTTTCTCAGCATAAATGGTGGGGACATTTCCTCTTTTCATTTGAATTTTCTAACACTTATGGCCAATGACATGGAATGAATAATGATCATGAATTGTGGAATGTGAAAAATTGACTTTTAATACTTTTACTTAAATGTGATTATGATTTCTGTAGTATGACAGTAAATTGGTCATGTTGGTAACAAGTTTATAACGAAAGTACTAGGATAAATTTGTTTGTTTGTAACTGTGTGTTTATAGTGGTAAATAACCAAATGGTTCTAATGCTTTGTAAATTAAATAAGAATAAACAAAATCCTCTTCTCCCTCTCTTTTCTCCCTCACCATTTTCCTATTTATTTCCCACTGTCCTGTATTTTGTGTCTTTTTTTTTTCTTCCCTCTTTCTTTTCCCTCTCCTCTTCCTCATATTCCTCTTTCCTACCACATACTCTCCCTTCCACACATACCCTCTGTCTATTTTCCTTATTTTTTTTTTTAAGCTAAAGGCCAGCATTTGAAAGTCATAATTTTCAAAGTTAATATCTGAACAATGGCTATCACTCCTGGTATCATGTTTACCACTAATTGGTAGTGTTCATGGTTATTCTAAAATTGACTCATGAAATTGTAATGAAACGATTGCAAACAACCCATACCACGGGCAGGGATAGAACCCGCGGGTTCTATTCCCACCCGTGGTATGGTTTATTCTAAAGTTCTTGTGTATTCCTGAATTTTGTGCATTTACCATATACAGTGGTACCTCGACTTACGATATTTTTTCATTCCAGAATGCTGTTCAAGTGCCATTACCAAACAAATTTATCCCCATAAGGAATGATGTAAAATAGACTAGTCCTTTTAGACCCCCAAAATTACACTTACAAAAGCATTTAAAAAAATAAACTTACATAAAAGGGTGAGTTTGGGGACCATCGTAAGTCGAGGTACCACTGTATATATCATTGCAGTTCAATGAAACTTTAACATTTTTATGGTAAACAATATTTTCTTGCATCCTCAGATCGTTCAGTGGACCTCGTAGAAGTCTACAGTGACGATGACGAGGATTACAGCTCACAAGATGAGGGTAGCGATTCTGAACCTATTCTAGAAGATGGCTCAAGAAGGACTCATCATCACTTGAGATCCAGCACACGTTCCAAAAGTTTACCCCCTAATGCCCGGGTAAGTTGGTAATGCCATTTGTGTAGCTCTGAATATTGGCTGACCATTCTTTTTAAAGACATTCACTTTTATAATGTTAAAGGTAGGAGGTTCACAGATAGCAGCTTTTTACTTTTTACATAACTGTGTTTCTTGAACGAGTCCCATGAGAAAAAAGGGCTAGAATTCTTCCCTCATAGTCAAACATGTCATTAGATGATGACTAATGTGTCAAAATTTTTATTAATGCTGTACTCACAAAAAAAATCATTAAACACAAATTTGGGTCACACATCGTCATATGTGCCAAAACAAGGGACTAATTACCTCATCTTAATATTCTTAATATCTTTATTTACTACAAGTACATGTACATGGTATACAGGCCTAGCTGACATCAATGACATACTACTATATAGAAAGTCCCTTGTTATGCTGAGCATTTTGGGCAGATTAGGTTAGTGTCCCAGGATGCGACACACACCAGTCGACTAACACCCAGGTACCCATTTTACTGATGGGGAACATAGACAACAGGTGTAAAGAAACACGCCCAATGTTTCTCCCCTGGCTGGGAATCGAACCCAGGCCCTCGCCGTGTGAAGCGAGAGCTTTAGCCACCAGACCACCAGAGCCCCAGAATTTAATGACCAGAAGTTTTTCTCGTCAAGCTTTTTCAACTGTATATAAATTTCTGACAGCCTGTTCAATGAAACCATTGATAAATAGATTCACACCTTTACTTAACCCTTTCAGGGTCCAAGCCGTAGATCTATGCATTGTCCACAGGGTCCAAGAATTTTCAAAAAATATTTTTATTTTTTCTTATGAAATGGTAGAGAATCTTTTTCTAAAGGTAATAAAACAAAAAGTACGAAATTTGGTGGAAAACTGACGAAATTACACTATCGCAAATTTGACTGTGTCAATGATATTTACATTTCAGCGATTTTACCTACTTTGACTCCTATTTTAGGCCAATTAAATTATTCCAGTTGACCAAATTCTTAGCTATTTCGTTAGTATTATGTACTTCTATTTTATTGATTGAGCACAAGAAACTGCCCAATGAACTTTTTCAAGTAGCAATAAAGTGATCAGAAATTGGTAATTTTGCCAATTTCACACAAAGTTCAAAATATTCCAATTTCAAAACAGCGTCCAGAATAAACAATGCAGGCATTACTGGCACTAAAATAACATTTCCTCTGTTTATAAGTTACGTTTCCAGGCTTTACAGATGAATTCCATTTTTATTTTTTATTTACATAAAGAATTTTTATTCACACCAAAAAATAGATGAATTACTCTTATGTAATATTGTAATAATTGTATAAACACTATCAGTGCATTTGTAAACGTATATTAGACCCACCAGTTGATGTGTATTGGTCACGTGATGTGATTTGTTTACTCTTGAAAATCAGCAAAAATTAAACATTTCTGCTAATTTGAGCTCAATTAGAAGCTATTTTCATTACTAAAATCAATCAAAATCATCTCCAGTTCTGTAATATATCTTCCATTCTATCAAATGAGACCAAGAAACCATGAATACAACCGTAAAAACCACATGAAAATACACTACAAAGTTGCTGTTTTAATCCAAAAACACAGTCGCAGTTTTTTTTTTCTCATACACTGTGTGCTTCAGGATTTACTTTATATGGTGCACACTTACCACATAGATGCATTCTCTCATATCTAGGCCCAAATTTACCGATCACAGCTTATCTGAGTGAGCTGAGCTCATGGCGTAGATCTACGGTTTGGACCTTGTGGACAATGCATAGATCTATGGCTTGGATCCTCAAAGGGAAGACTGTCAGAGGCCCCATTCTGAAACTGTCATTCTATGTCGCAAAATTTTGGGAAAAAAAATAAATTATTTTTTCTTATGAAATGATAATCTTTTCCCGGTGGTAATGACACCAAAAGTACGAAATTTGAGTGAAAACGTACGGAATTATGCTCTCGCGAAGTTAGCGATGTCGGCGATATATATGCATCGGCGATTTCGCCGACTTTGAGCCCTATTTTTGGCCAATTCCATTGTTCCAGTCGACCAAACTCATAGCTATTTCTTTAGAACTACGTACATTTGTTCTAGCGATTTGAGTACAAGAAACCACCATTTTACCGATTTCAACTACCCAATAAAGTGGTCAGAAATTGGCAATTTGGCCAATTTCATGCAAAATAAAAAAGATGTTAATTTCAAAATAGGGTCCAGAATAAACAATGCAGACATTCCTGGCACTAAAATAAGATTTTCTCTGTTCATTAGTCATGTCTTTAGGCCCCTCTTATATTACTCTTGCTTTCTATTTTGATTTTTTATTCACACAAAAAATAGAAGATTTACTGTTATGCAGACTACTGCATTATTGTAAAAATGGTATAAATAATATTAGTGCACTTGTATAAGAATATTAGACTCACCAGTTGATGTGTATTGGACGCATGGCTTGATGTGTGTACTCTTGAACATTGACAAAAATCGAACATTTCCTCTATTTTGAGCTCAATTTCAAGGTTATTTTCATCATGAAACTAATCTATATCATCTTTATTTCTGTAATATGTTTACCATTCTGTCAAATGAGATCACGAAAAATAGAATACAACCATAAATACTATACGAAAATACACCTCAAAGTCGGCGTTTTAATGCAAAAAAACGGTCAGAGTTTTTTTTTTCTCATTATACACTGCGTGCTGCAGGATTTTTTTTTATACAGCGCACACTGACCACACAGACCCATTCTCTCATATGTGGGCCTACCAGCTTTCTCCCGCTTGATTTGAAGCCACTAGAATTTTTGAGTATATATACTACGTCCGAAACACTGGCTCGTAAGACGTATATATACGACCGAAACAGTCAAAGGGTTAATGTGAAATTTTCCGAGTGCCATGTCACAAAACAGAAGATAAGTGGAGAGTTACTCTATGTTTTAGGGTCTTTAAGGCCACAGTCCACCTAGACATGTCAAGAATACAGTAATTTCCCACTTAATGAAAGAAAAGCATTCTCCAGAAAAATGTTCTGAAGTCAAAATTATGTTCACCAAAACGTATTTTCTGTAGACTGTTTATGTAATCTGAGAAATCCTGGAAAAATTTCCACCAGACGAGCCTGGCCCATGGCCGGGCTCAGAGAGTAGATAAACTCTTGAAACTCTTCAAAGGTAAGGTATATCAAAGGTATGTACGTACAGTACTTTTTCTAAAGACCTCATTTATTAGGAGGCTTCACATAGGCATCTGTGGCCTGTATACAAATAGTTAACATAATCAATACATCTCAGCTTACAATATTAAAATGAAGGAGCCTACATAGTAAAGGGTGATGTCATTCTTTGATAACTTTAGAAAAAAAAAAGAAAATGAAGGGAGATGGTGGGGAGATGATTGATTTGTTTGCCACTGATGACAATCCATTCAGTGATGTTGTTGGCCTTATGATAATGGCCCTCCAATAAGCAGCCACTGGCATTTGATGCCAATGGCTCTATAACTGGCTACAGCAGAGTGACTGCAAGCTTATTGGTCAGACTCAGTGATCTGAGTGGAAATCAATTGAGAAAATGAAAAGAGGGAAAAGAAAAAGTGAAAAAGAAAGTAAGAGTAAAATTAGGAAGAGAGAGGAAGGAGGGGAGGGGGAAGAGAGGGAAAGGAGGAAAAGAGGAGGGAGGAGAAGTAAGAAAGGGAAAGGAGGAAAAGTGAAGGAGGGAGGAGAAGTAAGAAATGGAAAGAGGAAGGATAATTAATTAATGATATAAAAAAACAATTGAAAGTATATACATGTATAGATATATATTTTTGAGTTTCTATAATTTTACAAAAATTTTTTCCAGCAACGAAACCTGAAACAGAGGTTTATTGCATTGCTCAAAAGATTCAAAGTTCCAGAGGCTCTACAGGCATTTGATCAGGATCAGGAATTGGATCCCAGAACAGGTATTTAACAATCAATGTACAGTTATTGTTTAATTGTATTTGGCATGAAAAGTCATCAGAATTTTGTTGGATTACTGCCTTATTTTTTCTGCTGGAGGTAAAAATCTTACACTGACTCTTTATTGCATGTCTTCCATTAAACAGCGTATATGGCATGTTCATTTTGTAAATAGTTATGCTTTTTTTGCTATACACTATTAGGCTAGTTGTGCCCAAGTATAATTATTGTTAATTTGTTTGTCTAGAGGAAAATCGCCGAACGTGGATTTTAATCATATGATCTGCTGCTCAGTGGCTTGTTAAGCGTCTGTGAAAGTTGGTTTGAGAATCAAAATTGATTTATGAAATGTGGTTTTATAGAAGAGAAAATGTAATATTAAGTGTTGCATATTAGTAGGGTATTTTACTAATTCAGCCTGCAGATGCACAATGAATGCATCTGCAGGCTGAATTTTCCTTAAGAAATAATTTGTTTAGATGTCTTGTTTGTTACTGAGCACTATACTTCTGTACTCGTTGATTTATACTCTACTGTACTCATTGATTTGTACTCTCCTGTACTCATTGATTTGTACTCTCCTGTACTCATTGATTTGTACTCTCCTGTACTCATTGATGTGTACTCTCCAATTTGTGTTTGTCAGAGTCAAGTCTTGGCTCCCAACTATGATATTTAACTGCTACAGTCAAGAGGTATTTCATTATCTTAGACTAAACTATTAATTATTAACTTATTCTATTTTACCACTGTACAGTAATTTGTTTGAGGATTGGTGACTGTATATCATATTCTTATATTAACCTAACAGACAGTCATCATACAGGGTAGGCCAAAAGTAGGCTTACACTTAGTATTATGCACTTAACTCTTGCACCTGCTCGGCATTTTTACACTTCCAATACTGCTTTAGTATCCACTTTCTTTGCTCTTGATTTAAATTGTTTGCCATTGGGCACAATATCTGTAAAAAAAAAAAAAAAAATGAAAAAATCAAAACCGAAATTGGAGGAAATAGCTTAATAACATATCCAAAATGTAAATAAGGGATATGGAATACTGGTTTGGAATACTGGTTTGGAATACTGGTTTGGAATACTGGTTTGAAATAATGGTTTGGAATAATGGTTTGGAATTATGGTTTGGATAAATTTTATCGAAAACGTGAACAAATAGTGAAACAACTGAAAGCCTACTTTTGGCCCACCCTGTACAATCATTCTTGCGACTAAGTTTGAGAACATTGTTCAGCAAGCCTAGTTAAGAATTACTGCATTGTTTAAATGGTAAGGAAATTAAAAATCTGTTGATGAATAATCACGTCTTATAGAATTTCTTGTGCCTTCGATAAGAATGCACAGGATGATCAAGAGACTTTTTTACATGAAGGTAGCTAGACTTTAGCTCCATGGGGAAGTGGAACAGAATTCTTCCTCCGTAAGCCATGCGTGTCGTAAGAGGCGACTAAAATGCCAGGAGCAAGGGGCTAGTAACCCCTTCTCCTGTATATATTACTAAATGTAAAAGGAGAAACTTTGTTTTTCCTTTTGGGCCACTCCGCCTCGGTGGGAAACGGCCGACATGTTGAAAGAAAGCTAGACTTTAGGCCTGAAGGTAGGAACTACAGCACTTGCACTCTAAAGGAAAGGTGGGTGGGGATGTAGCAGTTCAAATGGTCATTTCAGGTGTGATATCTGCACATTTCTGGCAAAATTGCTATTGAAGGAATGATGGTGATTTTCTTTTTTATGAGAGGGGAGGAGTCTTCCCTTCCTCGGTGGTAGATGACTGATGTGGTAAAATAAAATAAAATTTGTGAACTTATATACCCTTAGAAAAGTGTTTAGATAATTAACCCACAATTTTGTCTCACTTTAGATACTGTATTTATAAATGTTACTTAGTCAATTTTTTTTTCCTGAAGCATGATTTGCTTTATTCCTAAAATGTTTAAGTTGGTTGATTATATTTACACTTATTGACTATTGTTAATAGGTAGTAGTTGATAATACTACAACATATTAGGCTAATATTACTGTACATTAATTTTTAGGTGGTGAAGTGGATGAAGCAGAAATTGAAGATTTATTTGATGAGTTGGAGGATCTCAGTGACTCTGGACCAGAAGTTGACACAATCTCCATCACTTCAACACCAAAACCTTCACTCCGGCCATACTTCTCCTCTTCTAGATCTCTACTTAATGAAGGTCTCAGTGTGCCAGGTTAGGGTGTCATAGTAGGATTTGGGTGGGATTAAGCCTCAAGCCTAGATACTATTCATTTTAATTTAAAGATTGGCATTAATCTCTTGGGAGGGTTAAGTATATTAAATCCTGAGATGATCTAAATTTTGGGTTATTACTTAGCTTTGAGATTGAGATGTTAAAGTAGATCTGAATTTGGCTTGGGTTTTTCATATTAATTTCACTTTTTTTCTCCTTGCCCTTGGCATGTATGCACAGTATATATTTATTTTTATTTTATTTTTTTTAAGTATACGTACAGTATTTTAAATTCTTTAAGATGCAGTTGGTGTAGACTGTATTTTACTTAGTTATAATCTTGAATTATTCTTGATATTGACACTAAAAATAATTTGCACATATTGCCATTTAAAATTAAAAATGAACTTAAAAATAGTAAGGTAGTAAAAGAGATACAAATGCAGTATAACATGATCCTTTATTGATTTGTTGCCAGTGCAGTGGGCTTCATTGTTGTCAATAGACAATCACGGTATACTGAATTTGGAGGGAGGGAGGATAGAGTATGGATGTATTCAATGGGAGTATGGAGTATGGATGTATTCAGAAGGGGTATGGATGTATTCAGAGTATGGAGTATTATGTTAAGTAAGTGTTAAGTAAAAGGACACAAATGCAACTAATGTGACATTTTATTGTGGCAACGTTTCACTCTCCAGGAACTTTGTCAAACCGTATGGATATATTCAGAGAGTATGGAGTATGGATATATTCAGAGAGTATGGAGTATGGATATATTCAGAGAGTATGGAGTATGGATATATTCAGAGAGTATGGATATATTCAGAGAGCATGGAGTATAGATATACAGTTGTATCTCGAGTTACGAGCTTAATTCATTCCAGACGGCTATTCAAGTGCCGATACCGAAGGAATTTTTTCCCATAAGAAATAATGAAAATTTGATTAATCCATTTCAGACCCCCAAAAATACACTTACAAAAGCACCTACAAAAATACACTTACATAATTGTTCGAGTTGGGAGCTACTCGTAAGTAGAGGTACCACTGTATTCAGATATTCAGAAGTGGACATGTCAGTGCACGGGTCTATGAAAGACAAGGTGAACCATAGAATAGATGAGGGAAAAAAAGCTAGGCGTGTTGAAGGATCTGTGGAAAGAAAGAAGTTTATCTAAGGAGGTAGGAAAGGGAATGTACCAGAGTATTGTGGTACCAACACTTTAGTATGGATATGAGGCATGGGCTTCAAACATTTCAGCAGAAGGGATGCTGGAGGCAGTGTAGCTATCATGTATGTGAGCAATGTATGGTGTGAATATTATACAGAGGTTTTTGAATACAGAAATTAAAAGACAGTGAGGAGGAGGGGTTGCAGAGGTGTTTTGGGCATTGAGAGATGATGGAGAGGGATTGGATGACAAAAGAGGGTGTATCAGTCTGGATATGGAAGGTAGGAAGGGCTTGAACATCCAGCAGGTTTATGTGAGCATGTTAAACATGATTGAAGTATATAAGTGGAAGATGGGTATTAACAAAGGGGATATAAATAAGGTTTTGAGGATATCCCTCCAAGAGAGAACCCACAGTAATGGATTCAAATTAGATAAGTTTAGATTTAGAAAGGATATAGGAAAGTATTGGTTTGGAAATAGAGTAGTTGATAAGTGGAACAGTCTGCCTAGTAGGGTTATTAAAGCTAAAACCTTGGGTAGTTTCAAGTTTAGGTTGGACAAATACATGAATGAGAGGGGTTGGATTTGAGTGAGACTTGCATGTGAGTAAATAGATTTGTCAGAGCTTATTGTTAGGGTAGCACTGAAAGTGGGCTGGGCAAATGTTCTGTTAGTGGGTTGGTATTGTAAAGGACCTGCTGAGTATTCCTCCTTTCTTATGTTCTTATGAGTGAGAAGGGTCGGATTTGAGTGGGACTTGCACGAGAGTAAATAGAATTCTCAAAGCTTATTGCTTGGGTAGTGTTTATTCTGTTAGTGGGTTGGATTTGTGAAGGACTTGCCTAGTATGGGCCAACAGGACTACTGCAGTGTTCCTCCATTCTTATGTTCTTATTAGTGAATGGACACAAGTGTTTTTTTTAATAGAGGTGCTGTTGGAGTGTGAGAACTGTAACATTTCTGAAGGGATTCAGGAAAACCGGTTAGCTGGACTTAAGTTCTAAAGGTGGGAAATCCAGCGTCCACATTCTAAAGGAAGGGTAAGTGCAGCTTGGAGGGTCATCTGAACTGGGATGTCAGCATGCTTTTGGGAAGAGAGCAGTTGAATGATGGTGAATGAGTTGCCTCATTTTTGGGTTACCCTACCTTGGTGGGAGATGGCCAGTATGTTAAAAAAAAATGGTTTTAAATAAAGGTTGCTTTTATGAAGAAAATTTATTATAAGAGGAGTTTTTGTTAAATAACATTAGAAGTTTTTTAAAATTTAAAGCCATCCACAGTACTGTTTATAGGTAATCTAGGGTGAAATTACAGTATTTAGAGTAATGGATTGTATAGTATAATATGGCAATTGCAAAAGCAGCCAAGTTTTCTATATCTTTGGTTATTTCTTGTCATGGTTAACTTGAAGATAAAGACTCTTCAGATCATTAATCCAAAATAACCTAAGAATTTCAAATAGTGTGGCAAATTTCCATTGGGATCCTTAGATCCCTTTCCCAAAGATACCACTCACTAAAGTTGATTAACCCTTGGGTGACTATTTATAAACTGCTAGGTAAACAGAGTTAGTAGGTTTAAAGATGCTTGCTCATATGCAAGCATCTTCAAACCTGGGTTTGAGTCCTTTCTAGGACTCAAACCCAGGTCCTTTTGATTGTTAGGCAAACACTACCACAGAGGTACTTCTGAGGTTCTCTTGAACATTCATTAATTTTATGAGACTGGATAACTACTATCTCGTAAGAGCTGAAGAATGAGGTGTGGTAGTAATCAGAAAATAGGTAATTCCCGATCCAAAAGTTTGTCTTTTTAAACTCTGGGTTTCTGAAGTATACTGTACTTAATTTGAGATGATGGGAAATGATTATGATTGCTAAAGGATCAAACTATTTAAGTTGTTGTTTAAGGCATCTCTGAAATTCATATTTTAAAGAAAAGCCTCTTAAAGATCAATGAACATTTTAGATTTAAGATACCATCTCAGACTCATGCTCTAAATATTAAAATGCTGAAAAATATGTGTGAAGAAATTGATCCTGAAAATCTCAAGAAAGACAGATATACAGTGGACCCTCGGTTTTGTTGAGAATTCATTCCAGAATGCTGTTTGAGTGCCATTACCGAACGAATTTGTTTCCATAAGGACAATTGTAAATTAGATTAGTTGTTTCAGAACCCCAAAAATACACTTACAAAAGCTCTTACAAAAATACATTTACATAATTCTTCGAGTTTGGAGGTGAACGCAAACCGAGGGTCCACTGTATAGAAATTCTCATATGTGACTAGACTTTATAGATTACCATCCTAAATTTTGTAAATCAAAAATAAAATTTATGGGCTCTTAGAATTTATAGATTTATTATGAATATTGGCAGTCTTTGGCTCTTAGTTCTTAATGAAGCATGCTTAGAAGGTAAGCACCGTCATAGTGGGGCCACCTGGTGTAGTCACTACCAACTTTTTTATGAATATACAGCTATTATGCTTACTAATTGTCCTTAACAATATAATTTTTTTTTATCCTCAGAGGATGATTTTTTTCTTGAACATCCAAGTACAGTATATTGTTAAATGTCTTGATTATATTGTGTAACATTCACACCTACACACAATTTGTAGAGTTAAAAGTATCAGTGTCCAGCATGAGGTCTCTGTACTAGCACTTAAAACAAAATCCTTCTCTGGGGTAAATTAAAGCATATTAATTTGTCTTTTTATATTAATAATCCATACAAATATTGTACAACTTCACTTCTTAGTAAATTTCAGCTTATTCTTGTCTCGTATATGCAAACTATTTGCATGTCAAGGGTGTGTGTGTGTTTTGGATAATGGTGTGATGCATACAATTCATAAAACTGTTTTTTATTTCTATTATAAATTTTCACTTTTACACAGATTTGTGAGAAGAAAGACATGTATACATCACCATCTGCACTATAGGAACAGCTTTGTCATTTGGATTTATATTGTCAATTAGTTTGCTATTAATATTTTAAATATCAAAATTGATAGAGTATATTTTATTTTGTTTGTCAAAGCATACAAAGCCACTTCTCACAGATTGCAGTTGAAGTTTTACTCCTGAGTGTTCCTAAGTAAGCTTAAAGCCTGAAAAAAAGCTATTTTTCTTGCATTATCTACAATTCAGTATGTGAGGGACAATAAAGCACCAGATCATACAAGGCACACAATTAATATCTGAATTTGACCAAGAAATTTTTAGTTTTTTTTTTCATTAATTTCAGTTTTAAAAAAAGAGCAATTAAATTATCCACTTTCACTTTTAGTTTATTATTAATATGAGAGTACCAGTATGTTGACTATGATCAATATGACTGAATGCAGACATTTTACATAAAAGATATCTTGAAAGTGGATGAATTTGGGAGGGTATGTAAAAAAAAAGGGAAATTAGAAGTGAACATAGGAAAGAACAAAATGAAGAGAATAAAAAAAAAGTCTGTATAATGATAGATTGGATATCAGGTTGGAGGGAGGGAGGATAGAGGAAGTGAAAGAATTTAGATATTTGGGAGTGGATATGACAGTAGATGGGTCTGTGAAAGATGAGGTGAATCATAGAATAGCTGAGGAGAAAAAAGTAGGTTGTGTGTTCTTACATCTGTGGAAAGTAGCTCATCTATGGAGGAAAAAAAAAAGGGAATGTACCAGTGTATAGTGGTACCAACATTTTTATATGGGTGTGTGAGGAGGCTAGAGGCAGTGGATATCATGTTTGAGAGCAATGTGTGTTGTGAATACAGTATTATGCAGAGTATTTGGAGGATAGAAAATAAAAGACTGTGTTGTTAACAAAGGTATAATTTAGATGGCCGAGGAAGGGTTCTTGAGCAGAAAAAGAGAATGTATAAATCTGACGTGAAAGAACAGATGGGTAGGGGTCATCTCAGTAAGGTTTAAAGGAAGGGAATAAAGATTTTGAATATGAGGGGCTTGAGCATCCAGCAGCCATCAGTGTGAGGTTAGAGTTAGTGGAGACAAGTGGTTTTTATAGCCTGATGTACTGTTGGAGTGTGAGTAGTGTAACATTTACTAGGGGATTCAGGGGAAACTCATTAGCCAAACTTGAGTCCTGGAGGTGGGAGTTACAGTGCTTGCACTTTGAAAGAGGGATGGGGATGTTGTAGTTCAGAGGGTTATTTGAAATGTGATGTCTGTGCACTTCTGGCAAGATATCCATTGAATGAATGATGGTGAATATATTTCCTGTTTTTGGGTCATCCTACCTTGGTGTGAGAAGGTAAGTTTGTTAAAAAGAAAAAAGGTAAAATATGCATTAATGATCAGGCATTTCTGTTACTTCTGTTGATTCAAACTAACTGCTCACATGTCCAGAGTACAGTATAATTGTCTACTAGTTGATGGTTCTGGTGATTGGTGCTTCTACAGCCCAACCTTTAATCAAGCTACCTGGGTGATGGCCTCTTCAGCTAGGCTGTTGGCATTTACAACTTGCACTCCAGTGGAGGAACTGCAGCTTAACTGATCAAGGACTACGTTAAGAAACTTAAAAATCACAAATACATCCGTTTTATTAGGTCTATGTGTGTTCCATTCTTTCATGTTGCAGTCCTCTCACAGTTGCAACTTTATAATCTATTCATATACGTTTTTGCTAAAGATACAATTTATTAGTAAATCTTTCTTTCTTCTTTCAACACGTCGGCCGTTTCCCACCAAGGCGGGGTGGCCCAAAAGGAAAAACAAAAGTTTCTCCTTTTACAATTAGTAATATACACAGAAGAAGGGGTTACTAGCCCCTTGCTCCCGGCATTTTAATCGCCTCTTACGACACGCATGGCTTACGGAGGAAGAATTCTGTTCCACTTCCCCATGGAGATAAGAGGAAATAAGAACAAGAACTAGTAAGAAAATAGAAGAAAACCCAGAGGGGTGTGTATATATATATATGCTTGTACATGAATGTGTAGTGTGATCTAAGTGTAAGTAGAAGTAACAAGACATGCCTGAAATCATGCATGTTTATGAGACAGAAAAAAGACACCAGCAATCCTACCATCATGTAAAACAAATACAGTGGACCCTCGGTTAACGAATACCCCGGAAATCGTGCAATTATGTAAGTATAATTTTGTAAGTTCTTGTGGAAGTGTATTTTTGGGGGTCTGAAATAGACTAACCTACGTGAAATTTTTCCTTAAGGGAGTAAATTCGTTCGGTAATGGCACTTCAGCAGACTTCAGGAGTGAAGTTTTTACGAAACTCGGGGGTCCACTGTACAGGCTTTCGTTTTACACTCACTTGGCAGGACGGTAGTACCTCCCTGGGTGGCTGCTGTCTACCAACCTACTACCTAGGTTATTAGTAAATCTTCTTCTTTCAACACGTCGGCCGTTTCCCACCGAAGCAGGGTGGCCCAAAAGAAAAAACGAAAGTTTCTCCTTTTACATTTAGTAATATATACAGGAGAAGGGGTTACTAGCCCCTTGCACCCGGCATTTTAGTCGCCTCTTACGACACGCATGGCTTACGGAGGAAGAATTCTGTTCCACTTCCCCATGGAGATAAGAGGAAATAAGAACAAGAACTAGTAAGAAAATAGAAGAAAACCCAGAGGGGTGTGTGTATATACATATGCTTGTACATGAATGTGTAGTGTGACCTAAGTGTAAGTAGAAGTAACAAGACATACCTGAAATCTTGCATGTTTATGAGACAGAAAAAAGACACCAGCAATCCTACCATCATGTAAAACAAATACAGGCTTTCGTTTTACACTCACTTGGTAGGACGGTAGTACCTCCCTGGGCGGTTGTTGTCTACCAACCTACTACCTAGGTTATTAGTAAATACTATCTTTAAAAAAATTGCTCAGTTTTTATAACAGCTGCAGATCACTGATATGTTTTCTAATTAAACTTGCTTAAGCAATAGTATAGTATTTATAGACACTTCATATGATTTAATTTAGCTGCTCTTTCCACATCATCTTATCCATAATTATTTTAATTATTCAGACTGATCTATGAAGTATTGCCCATTAGATAGGTTTTCTTTCATCCTCATTTTAACTTCTTTTTCATGCAGTAATAACTTTTTTTTAAATAATTATTGTTTGGTTATTTGTTTTGCTTAATCTTTACAATGTAATCCTATATTATTTATTGATACTAGTTACTTTCAATTTTTTTTTGTTTTTCTACTAAGCTAGGATTGAAGATAACATTAATTGTGTGCCTCAGCTCATGTTGAAACCTTAACTGTTTCTTAGCAAATCAGTGGAATTGTAGATTTGTCTTAGTTTTTGTTTTGCCTTTTTTGTGTTATAAATTTTTTACCAGTTTCCTATTGCAGTATAAGCAGAAGTGGCTAATTTTCTTGTCAATACAGGGGGTACTTACCTGCGATTGAAGGTACCAGGTGCGTTACGTCCTCGTGGTATTAAAGGTGGTCATGGGCTGTTCTGTTTGGCTGATTATGTTGCTATGTGTTGCTTGGAGGGATCAGTTATTTTGAGCTTATTAATTAGTGCATATAAGTCCTGTGATCCAGTTTCTAAAAGAATCTTTACGTGGATCCCTAAATAAAAATTAGGTAACCATTTACAGAAAGCTTTAAAGATAATACATGTACAATATTTGTATTTATAATGAGCTCAAAATAATGAGTTTATTTAAAATCTTGTTTGATATAAATATAGCTTGATTGTTACATTAATATCATTGCCTATACATATCTTCCTTTATATTGGTTAACCCTCTGATGACTTAACGTATCAATTGTATATTTGCCTGCTGTATTTTTTCTTTCTTTTGCATCATATATTTTTAGACAGTATGAATTGAGAAGAAAATAAAATACATAATGAAATTTAATGTAACGTACATTATATTAAATGCTTTGATAATTGACAAAACAAATTGAAAAATTTAATCCTATTTTAGCATATTGTTGTTGAGATTTTTTTTTTGTTTTAAATAAATTCCATTACTTTTTCAACTTAATTTTTTTTTAATTAGAATTTATAAGCTATGCTATGTACATGTATATGCTTTCTACCATTCCACCATTCTATAGCAGATATGAAGCTTAAAGCTTTGTTGTATAGTTTTTAAGTCAAAGTTCCCCCCTCTCATAAATAAACTTTTTCATAAAATGACTCCCGAGCCTTGTAGAATCTAGAGTAAGGAAAAAAGTGCATTTCTTCTACACTTCAATGTTGAGTCTATTATGTGTGTTTATTTTGATGTCTTCCCTGTAGTAAAACTGACTTAGAGAGGGTGGCTTCATCTAGAACAATCCTTAAACTAATTTTGAGAGGGTAGCTTCATTTAAGATCATCTATAGATTGACTTTGAAGGGGTGACTTCATATAGAATCATCTCCAATCTTACTTAAGAGAATAGTTTCATGTAGAGTGAAGGCAGGAAAGAGAAAAAAGGTGGGATGGGTTTTTGAATTTATTGCATCAAATATTTTTAGATTACTTCTCTTGGAGAGAGCAGGAGGGTAGGATTGAAGCTAATTGAGCTCTGAAATGAATATTTTATTTTATAATTTATTACTGTTAAAAAGCTTTATTTCATTAAGAAAATGTTTTAAGTTATTTCTCTCAGATGTACAGAAGGATGGAGAGCAGTAAATTGTGTTCTAAAACAAGTTTTGTTTTATTATTTCATTAAAATTCTAGCTTCTCTGGTGTCGTCTTTTATGATTCATTTTATAACATGGACGAGGGCAAGAGATAAGAGAGAAAGGTTTATGCAGTATGGGCTCTGTGTAATCGCTGGGGTGTATCAGCTGCATCTATCCCTCCATATCTTATACCCTCCATTCGAAGAAGGTTATTTTTGTCATATCTCACTGAGTGGCTTCCTTTGGTCAACTACTGTATCTGTTGAGGGTCCCAAGATCTTCTAGAGTCATTGAACAGGTTATTATAGGATAAAGACACTCATCAGGATATTTAACCCTTATCAAATACATACATGGTAACACAAAGGTCATTTGAAATTACCACAGTATAAATACAAGTTTAGCAACAGGACATAATAATCAGCATGTGACCACAGCACAAGCCAGAGTCTAGCATCTAACCACATTGCTAGTCTCAAAATACAATCTTGAACCAAACAAAGGTTAGAGAATATTTTTTTTATGCAGAGGAGCATTTATATATTTTTATTCATTTAACAGTTACTACAATGTTAATGATAATTATTAAAGAGTATGATTAATATAAGCAGTATATTTGTTTACATCCTCCGTGAGCTCTGTCTCTCTCTCTCGATTATGTCTGGAAACTTTCCAAAGTTTCAAATGTTTGAAAGTTATTGCATATTTTATATATACATACTCTTTTTGTGTTACAATGACATCTAAGTACGTATAGTTGTGATAAAAAGAGGTGTCACAAGTCTCTTACTTTAAGTGCAGAGTTAGAAATGATTAAACTCAGTGAGCAAGGTATGTCTGTGGCTAAGATAGGACTAAGATACTACTGATAATTGTATTTATGTGTACCTATACATGAATGGAGACGAATGGTTTTTGGGACATGATGATCTGTTGGAGTGTGAGCAGGGTAACATTTTGTGAAGGGATTCAGGGAAACCAGTTAATTGATTTAGTTGGACTTGAGTCCTGGAAATGGGAAGTACAATCCTGCACTTTAAAGGAGGGGTCTGGGATAGTGACAGCTGGGAGGGACTATTCTCAGCTGTCGTAACTGAGCGCCTCTGCAAAGACAGTGATTATGTATGAGTGTGGTGAAAGTGTTGAATGATGATGAAAGTATTTTCTTTTTGGGGATTTTCTTTCTTTTTGGGTCACCTTGCCTCGGTGGGAGACGGCCGACTTGTTGAAAAAAAAAAAATAAATAAATAAACTTACACCTTGTGCTGGCATGCAGGTACATTAAAAATCACTATTTAGCATTGTTACAAGGTAGGAGTAGCTACGCCAGGCGAGGGAGTAGCTAAGAGTGTCTCACTAGTATTGAAGATGCAATAAGTAACATAATAATAATAATAATCACTCTGGGGCTCTTTAAATGTCATATACGTATTAAGTTATTATAGACATTTTCATTAATCCATCTATGGCATTTTTTCAAAATTATATAAGAAACCTGCTACATAACATATAGACAAAATACAATCATAGTACAAATATAAATACAAATACAATTTTATTTCTTTGCTAAGGTTACAATGTGTGTTTACATTTCATAATTTGATTGGTACAAAGAAAGCCACTATCATGCCGAGGCATTTCGGGCAGACTTAACCTAATATTTAGAGACTAGTACTTAAGTCTAGATAGGTGAAGAATGGTAGAATACAAATATTCAATATTTTACTCTATTATTAATATGAGGTAGTACAATTTATGATACAAACATACATTAAGTTTGTAATAATGGCTTTAAATTTGGTTAGTTTAGCATAGTGTGGGTATGGTTGTTATTGAGAGATGAGATGATTTTTGAGAATAGTCCTAAATTGATTTGTGGGCAGGGGACCTCTTGCTGTTTCAGGCAGTTTCAGATCTTTGGGCCCTTTATGTGCATTGCATTTTTGCATAGTGTGAGATGGACACGAGGGATGTCAAAAAGTGTTTTGTGTTATGTCTGTGTGTTCTGTTGAAGCTGTCTAGAAGTTTGAGTGGAGGGTTGATCTTGGAGTTTAATGTTCTGTATACATAGTAGGCACAGTAATAAGTAAGTGTGTATGTATATTGTGTATATTAAGTAGGTTGTATATTAAGTAGGTTAAGTAGGTAAAACAAATTGACATAATTGTGAGGTGTGGTAGAAGGGCGGGCATAAAGGAGTGTACAACAATAATTACTATAACACGTTTTCTCTAGTACAACACCACCAGAGAAACTGTTTATGGTATTACTGTAGAAAAACATTTGTTTCGTATGCCTTCATTCATAGCATCATTTGCTCTAAAAAGGGTGTGTTGCATGAAATGAAAATGAAAATGTTTATTTCCTTTCACAGCTTACAATGTGTTGTTTACATATTAAGAAATATTAATTACAAAGAAAGCCACTAGCATGCCTAAGCATTTCAGGCAGACTAATCTTAATTCTTACTGACTACAGTGGTACCCCGGTTTACGATATTTTTTCCTTCCAGAATGCTGTTCATATGCTATTACCAAACGAATTTATCCCCATAAGAAATAATGTAAAATAGACTAGTCCTTTTAGACCCCCAAAAATACACTTACAAAAGCCTTTAAAAAAATAAACTTACATAAAAGGGCGAGTTTGGAGACCATTGTAAACCGGGGTACCACTGTACTCTGTATTGACACAGGTTATGGAACAGTACATTTTAATGTTCATTAATGAATATTGATATAAAAGTTAGGTAATTAAAAAGTTTATCATTAATAAGATTGATAATAGTGAGGTATATAGTTCAATATTACCATTATTATATTTTGAGGAACTTTTAAATGTCGATGAAAAAAGGGAGGCGGTAATTTCATGTACTGGCCAGGGAGGTACAACATTGTTTAGGAGTGAAGAAGAGCAGGATGTGAGTGTGGTGGAGGTGCGTGAGGCATTACGTAGAATGAAAGGGGGTAAAGCAGCTGGAATTGACGGAATCATGACAGAAATGTTAAAAGCAGGGGGGGATATAGTGCTGGAGTGGTTGGTATTTTTGTTTAATAAATGTATGAAAGGGGAAGGTACCTAGGGATTGGCAGAGAGCATGTATAGTTCCTTTATATAAAGGGAAGGGGATAAAGAGAGTGTAAAAATTATAGGGGAATAAGTTTACTGAGTATACAAGGTAAAGTGTATGGCAGGGTTATTATTGAAAGAATTAGAGGTAAAACAGAGAGTAGGATTGCAGATGAGCAAGGAGGCTTTAGAGTGGGTAGGGGATGTGTAGATCAAGTGTTTACAGTGAAGCATATATGTGAACAGTATTTAGATAAAGGTGAGAAGTTTTATTGCATTTATGGATTTAGAAAAGGCATATGATAGAGTGGATAGGGAGCAATGTGGCAAATGTTGCAAGTGTATGGAATAGGTAGTAAGTTACTGAAGGCTGTAAAGAGTTTTATGAGGATAGTGAGGCTCAGGTTAGGGTGTGTAGGAGAGGGAGATTACTTCCAGGTAAAAGTAGGTCTTAGACAGGGATGTGTAATGTCACCATGGTTGTTTAATATATTTATAGATGGGGTTGTAAAAGAAGTAAATGCTAGGGTGTTGGGGAGAGGGTGGGATTAAATTATGGAGAATTAAATGCAAAATGGGAGTTGACACAGTTACTTTTTGCTGATGATACTGTACTTATGGGAGATTCTAAAGAAAAGTTGCAAGGTTAGTGGACGAGTTTGGGAGAGTGTGTAAAGGTAGAAAGTTAAAAGTGAACATAGATAAGAGTAAGGTGATGAGGGTATCAAACGATTTAAATAAAGAAAAATTGGATATCACATTGGAGAGAGGGATTATGGAAGAAGTAAATCTTTTCAGATATTTGAGAGTTGACGTGTCAGCGGATGGGTTTATGAAGGATGAGGTTAACCATAGAATTGATGAAGGAAAAAGGTGAGTGGTGCGTTGAGGTATCTGTGGAGACAAAACGTTATCCATGGAGGCAAAGAAGGGAATGTACGAAAGTATAGTGGTACCAACACTCTTATATGGGTGTGAAGCATGGGTTGCAAATGCTGCAGCAAGGAGGAGGCTGGAGGCAGTGGAGATGTCCTGTCTAAGGGCAATGTGTGGTGTAAATATTATGCAGAAAATTTGGAATGTGGAAATTAGGAGAAGGTGTGGAGTTACTAAAAGTATTTGTCAGAGGGCTGAAGAGGGTTGTTGAGGTGGTTTGGTCATTTAGAGAGAATGGATCAAAGTAGAATGACTTGGAGAGCGTATAAATCTGTAGGGAAGGAAGGCGGGGTAGGGTCGTCCTAGAAAAGGTTGGAGGAAGGGTAAAGGAGGTATTGTGGGAGAGGGCTTGGACTTCCAGCAAGCATGTGTGAGCGTGTTAGATAGGAGTGAATGGAGACGAATGGTTTTGGGACATGACGATTTGTTGGAGTGTGAGCAGGGTAACATTTTGTGAAGGAATTCAGGAAACCAGTTAATTGATTTAGTTGGACTTGAGTCCTGGAAATGGGAAGTACAATGCCTGCACTTTAAAGGAGGGGTCTGGGATAGTGACAGCTGGGAGGGACAATTCTCAGCTGTCGTATCTGAGCTCCTCTGCAAAGACAGTGATTATGTACGAGTGTGGTGAAAGTGTTGAATGATGATGAAAGTATTTTCTTTTGGGTCACCCTGCCTCGGTGGGAGACGGCCGACTTGTTGAAAAAAAAAAAAAATACCATTAGTATTTTAAGTAATGGGAATGGTCTTCTTTTGGCATGATACACTGTTTCCATAAGAGCTCCTATATTGGCAGAGTATTTCAGACAAACTTAGGACTAATTTAAGATTAATTAGGCAATAACTATTAAGAATTTTATGTTTACAGTCATTTGGGTGAGTGTAAGTGTAAAATAGGGAGAATTACAGATAATGAGAGTAAGTCTATTTTGTTTTGGATGTGTTTACGATACAGAAAATAGCATATGTTGTTTTCACATTGTTAGCTGATGGTGTGGTGTTTTAGGGAGATAAGATGTTTTTTAACGGTGGTTTTGAAAATGCTGGTTGAGTCTGCGGTTCTAGAAATTTTGGGCAGGGAATTCCAGATTTTAGGCCCTTTTATGTACATTGAGTTTTTGAAGAGATTTAACCCGGACACAAGGAATGTCATAGAGATTTTTGTGTCTATAGGTCCTGTTGCAATTATCAAGAAAGTGTTTTAGATCAGGGAATGTGTTTTAGTTAATGGGAATGTTGCTGTTATGTATTCTACTGCACCAATGTGAAGACAACTTGTACATAATATAAGGTGTTTGTATTGTGGGGAAAATGCTTCACAATTATATGCATAATGCCAGAGAGTGTGTATAATTCCTTTTAATAAGGGAAAGGGGAACAAAAGATATTGTAAAAATTATAGGGGAAGAAGTTTACTGAGAATTGATGAAGAAAAAAAGGTGAGTGGTGCATTGAGGTAACTGTGGAGACAAAAAATGTTATCCATGGAGGCAAAGAAGGGAATGTATGAAAGTATAGTGGTACCAACACTCTTATATGGGTGTTAAGCTTGGGTTGTAAATGCTGCAGTGAGGAAGAGGCTGGAGGCAGTGGAAATGTCCTGTCTAAGGGCAATGTGTGGTGTAAATATTATGCAGAGAATTCGGAATGTGGAAATTAAGAGGTGTGGAGTTACTAAAAGTATTAGTCAGAGGGCTGAAGAGGGGTTGTTGAGATGGTTTGGTCATTTAGAGAGAATGGATCAAAGTAGAATGACTTGGAGAGCGTATAAATCTGTAGGGTAAGGAAGGAGGGGTAGGGGTCGTCCTTGAAAAAGGTTAGAGGGAGGGGATAAAGGAGGTTTTGTGGGCAAGGGGCTTGGACTTCTAGCAAGCGTATGTGAGCGTGTTTGATAGGAGTGAATGGAGATGAATGGTTTTTGGGACCTGACGAGCTGTTGGAGTGTGAGCAGAGTAATATTTAGTGAAGGGATTCAGGGAAACCGGTTATTATAGATTTAGCCGGACTTGAGTCCTGCAAATGGTAAGTACAGTGGACCCCTGACTTTCGAACATTCTTCATTCCAGAATGCTGTTCAAGTGCTGTTACCAAACGAATTTATTCCCATAAGGAATGATGTAAATTAGATTAGTCCATTTCAGACCCCCAAAAATACACTTATAAAAGCACTTACAATAATAAACTTACATAAAAGGGCGAGTTTGGAGTGTTCGAATAGCGAGGGTCCACTGTACAATGCCTGCACTTTAACCCTTAAACTGTCCAAACATAGATCCATGTTTGCTTGTGTAGCACTCCAAACGTAGATCTACGTTTTTTTACATACTTTCTTATTGAGAATATCAAGGTCAGAGTGCTACGCACGCACACGTATATCTACTTTTTTTTACATGCTTTCTTATGGAGAAAATCGAGGTCAGAGCACTTCCCACAAAAACGTAGATCTACGTTTGGACAGTTTAAGGGTTAAAGGAGGGGTCTGGGATAGTGAGAGTTTGGAGGGATTATTCTAAACTGTAGTATTTGAGTGCCTCTGCAAAGACAGTGATTATGTATGAGTGAGGTGAAAGTGTTGAATGATGATGAAAGTATTTTCTTTTTGGGGATTTTCTTTCTTTTTGGGTCACCTTGCCTCGGTGGGAGATGGCCGACTTGTTGAAAAAAAAAAAGTTTACCAAGTATACCAGGTAAAGTGTATGGTAGGGTTATTATTGAAAGAATTAGAGGCAAGACAGAGAGCAGAATTGCAGGTGAACAAGGAGGCTTTAGAATGGGTAGGGGATGTGTAGATCAAGTGTTTACATTGAAGCATATAAGTGAACAATATTTAGATAAAGCTAGGAATGTTTTCATTGCATTTATGGATTTCGAAAAGGCATATGATAGGGTGGATAGGGTAGCAATGTGGCAGATGTTGCAAGTTTATGGAATAGGTAGTAGTAAGTTACTAAATGCTGTAAAGAGTTTGTATGAGGATAGTGAAGCTCAAGTTCGGGTGTGTAGGAGAGAGGGAGATTACTTTCCAATAAAAGTAGACCTTAGACAGGGATGTGTAATGTCACCAGGGTTGTTTAACATATAGATGGAGTTGTAAAAGAAGTAAATGATAGGGTGTTGGGGAGAGGGGTTGGATTAAATTATGGAGAATCAAATACAAAATGGGAGTTGACACAGTTACTTCCTGCTGATGATACTGTGCTTTTGGGAGATTCTAAAATTGCAAAGGTTAGTGGACGAGTTTGGGAGGGTGTGTAAAGGTAGAAAGTTGAAAGTGAACATAGATAAGAGTAAGGTGATGAGGGTATCAAACGAGTTAGGTACAGAAAAATTGGATATCACATTGGAGGGAGGTAGTATGGAAGAAGTGAATGTGTTCAGATATTTGGTAGTAGATTTGTCAGCAGATGTGTTTATGAAGGACGAGGTTAACCATTGAATTGAAGGAAAAAAGGTGAGTGGTGCATTGAGGTGTTTGTGGAGACAAAAAAAAAAAGTTATCCATGGAGGCAAAGAGGGGAATGTACGATAGTGGTACCAACACTCTTATATGGGTGTGAAGCTTGGATTGTGTATGCTGCAGTGAGGAGGAGGCTGGAGGCAGTGGAGATGTCATTGTCTAAGGGAAATGTGTTGTGTAAATATTATGCAGAGAATTCATAGTGTGGAAATTAGAAAGAGGTGTGGAGTTACAAAAAATATTAATCTGAGGGCTGAAGAGGGGTTATTGAGGTGGTTTGGTCATTTAGAGGATGGAGCAAAATAGAATGACTTGGAGGGTGTATAAATCTGTAGTGGAGGGGAGGAGAGGTAGGAGTCGTCCTAGGAAAGGATGGAGGGAGGGGGGTAAAAGAGGTTTTGTGTGCAAGAGGCCTGGACATGCAGCAGGCATGTGTGAGCGTGTTAGATAGGAGTGAATGGAGACGAATGATTTTTGGGACCTGACGAGCTGTTGGAGTGTGAGCAGGGTAATATTTTGTGAAGGGATTCAGGGGAAACCGGTTAGCTGGACTTGAATTCTGAAGGTGGGAAGTACAGTGCCAGCACTTTAAAGAAGGGGTTTGGGATATTGGCTGTTTGGAGTGACATCTAAACTGTCATATCTAGGCACCTCTGCAAAGACAGTGATTATGTGTGAATGATGGTGAAAGTGTTTCTTTTTTGGGTCACCTTGCCTCAGTGGGAGATGGTCGACGTGTTAAAAAAAGAAATAATAATAATAATTATTTCTACAAGTGAAGCTGTGTGTTGCCGTGAGCTCTGCATCCCTCTTGGTTCCATCTGGAAATTTTCCAAAGTT
Organism: Cherax destructor; assembly: GCA_009830355.1. Taxonomy (NCBI): domain Eukaryota; kingdom Metazoa; phylum Arthropoda; class Malacostraca; order Decapoda; family Parastacidae; genus Cherax; species Cherax destructor. The sequence continues at coordinate 340,257 of WNWK01000387.1, forward strand.
TCAAGTTTTAAAGCTATTACGTCATAACTCTCTTACTTTAAATGAACTCTTAAGAAGAAAGTGTTACTGGAAATTAAAAGTGCTACACCAGTGAACACTTAAGTTATAAGAAAACATGATAATCTTATTGCTGACATGAAAAAACTTTCACTGGTGTGGATTGAAGATCAAACTAGTCACAACGTGCCTTTAAGTCGAGCCATTATCCAGTCCAAGGCCCTAAGTCTCTTTAATTCTATGAAGACTGAGAGAAGTGAGGAAGCTGGTGAAGATATATTCAAAGCTAGCAGAGGTTGGTTTCATCTTCTGACTTCCTATAGTAAATACTACTCACCTCTCGCCCTAAGTTAAAGTCAAAACTATTTTAAGGTAAGTAATTAGTACTGTATATGTATGCATTTTACTTTTTTATTGTTTTTTAGGTCTAGTTCTATTGCTAATTTAATTATATGATAGTGTAAACATGTTATCAGGCATTTTTATGCACATGAAAGTGAAAAAAAGTGTGAGTCACTTTACGGTGGTAGCCTGGAAGCTAACCTGGCGTATATGTGAGGCCCTTCTGTATTGTGTACATCAGTTGCTTTAAATTCTTTAATGGAATGGGATGCAGTTTTCCCTTTTTTATGATCCAAGGATGACTACTGCAGGCTGCTGATATTTTCACAGCAGAGTTATATGTACTTGTTACTGCCATCATCTGCTTTGCTACTATGCTTGCTGCACTATTTATTGTAATAACAGACTCAATCTTTAGTTCTTCCATCCCCTCATCCTTTATATTCAACACTACATTTATCACAGCTTTACCTTTCATGAGGAAGGAAGGAGGGGGGAGTTGAAGGGGTTGCCTTGATCCTGGTTAAGGGATCTTGAATCAAGGAATTAAAGCTATCCTTCCCTTCCTTGGATCAAACCTGGTTATATCCTGTTCCCTAAGAATTATATGATGCCTACTGGTTAAGTGCATCTGAATGAATTTGGTAATCACATCTTCAACAGATAAAATTATCATTAGTCATTGGGAAGTGCCTAACCAGTAGGGGTCATACAGCACTTGGGGGAGTGGGAGCAATTAGGTGTGATCCAAGAAAAGGGAGGATAAGTTCATTTCCTTGGATCAAGAACCCCCTCACTAGCATCAAAGTTTCCCCTTGAGGGGTCAGCAGTTACAAATGGATCACCTTCATCCCAGTCCCTGGCTGTGCTCGTGTTCAGAGTGATAAACTTGCAGACTCTTACATATTCTGTGGTTCAGCGTCGTCATCAGTGGCAGTGTTCTTGGTATGTACTATTAAGTGTCCCACAAGGCTTTAACAAACTACAATTGGGCTTCTGACTTTCCTTCACTGCAAATACTACTCGTGTGCTTGTGTGTGTTACACAATTTGTCAGGTTATGCTGACAGTAGGACATCTTTTGATTATCTCTTTCATCAGAGAATACATAGACATCATTATTAATTTCTCCTTCATTATTTCTCCTCTCTATCAGTTTTATTTTAAACTGAAACTTATTTACTACACTGACTATCACTTACTGGTTTTTTTTTTATGCTCATCAACATTTCTATCCATTTCCCTCTGCTGTCATCCTCCTATTACCTTGCAGCCCTAAATGATCTCCACAACTTGATGGTTTCTCTGCTACTTCAATAATAATAATAATAATGAGTACATAGATTGTGTAGTATTCATATAAAAATTGTAAATAAGAAAACAAATGTGAAATCAATATTTTGAGTTATAAAATAACGTAAGTAGAATACGTATTGTATTTTAAAACCATTTTGATCATTATGCACTTTTGGGGGTCTGAAACTATCTTGAAATTACCTGTACAGTGGTACCTTGAGTTACGAGCTTAATTCATTTCAGAATGCTGTTCGAGTGCCGATACCGAACGAATTTGTTCCCATAAGGAATAATGTAAATTAGATTAATCCATTTCAGACCCCCAAAAATACACTTACAAAAGCACTTACAGAAATACACTTACATAATTGTTCGAGTTGGGAGCTGCTCGTATGTCGAGGTACCACTGTAGCACTTAAAATAATAAACTTATATAAAAGGGCGAGTTTGGAGTGTTCGAATAGCGAGGGGTCCACTGTATTGTGTTTAGCTGTCAGAAGTTTTTTTTTTTTTTAAACACAGTCTTCCACTGAGGTAGGGTGACCCAAAAAAGAAAAACAAAAGAATATTATTGTTTATTATTTTCATATATTTTTATGGTATTGGGAGATTTAACCCCTTCTCCTGTATATATTACTAAAGTTAAAAAGAGAAAAGAGAAATTTTTGTTTTTCTCTTTAGGCTAACCCGACTTGGTGGGAAACGGCCGATTTGTTGAAAGAAAGAAAAAGATTGGGAGATTTAGTATTAGTCATATTAGGAAAGTCAGGGAATGTTTGGGATTAAAAGTACAGTGGTACCTCTACTTACGAGCAGCTCCCAACTCGAACAATTATGTAAGTGTATTTTTGTAGGTGCTTTTGTAAGTGTATTTTTGGGGGTCTGAAATGGATTAACCTAATTTTCATTATTTCTTATGGGAAAAATTCCTTCGGTATCGGCACTTGAATAGCCGTCTGGAACGAATTAAGCTCGTAAGTAGAGGTACCACTGTATTTGTTGATCATTGTTGTAGCTTGTAATATCACATCTGCATCTCTCTCTCTCTCATGCACCCTAGCTCTGCTGGGTGCGTGATCTTTGTAGGATTGGGTGGTCCTGTGGGTTAGAGCGTTGTGAATTTTCGTTCACCATGAGGCGGGCTAAAACGACACGGGTTCGAGTCCTTGGCTAGTCGCAGTGTTGTTATTGACACACGCACGCATGCACGAATGCACACATATACAACACGAACATATACAATGTACACATATACAATAGGCCTAGTGTCTAATCGACATGTGCCTAGGACAAAATGGTAACTAACTCACACACACACTACGTACGTATATATATATATATATAAAAGGCAGGGTGACGCAAAAAAAGAAACAAACACTTTCACCATCATTTAACACTCACCATCATTCACACATAATCACTGTCTTTGCAGAGGTGCTCAGATACGACAGTTTAGATGTCACTCCAGACAGCCAATATCCTTTAAAATGCAGGCATTGTACTTCCCACCTCCAGGACTCAAGTCCGGCTAACCAGTTTCCCTGAATACCTTCACAAAATATTTCCCTGCTCACACTCCAACAGCTCGTCAGATCCCAAAAACCATTCATCTCCATTCACTCTTATTGAACACGCTTGCATATGCCTGCTGTATGTCTAAGCCTCTTGCACATAAAATCTCTTTTACCCCCTCCCTCCATCCTTTCCTATGATGACCCCTACCCTTCCTCCCCTCCACTGCAGATTTATACACCCTCCAAGTCGTCCTATATTGCTCCGTCCTCTCTAAATGACCAAACCACCTCAATAAACCCTCTTCATCCCTTTAAATAAAACTTTTAGTAACTCCACACCTTCTCCTAATTTCCACACTACGAATTCTCTACATATTTACACCACACATTGCCCTTAGACACATCTCCACTGCCTCCAGCCTTCTCCTTGCTGCAACATTTACAACCCATGCTTCACACCCATATAAGAGTGTTGTTATCACTATAATCTCATATATTTCCTTCTTTGCATTCTTGGATGATGTTTTTTGTCTCCACAGATACCTCACTGCACTACCCACAATTTTTCCTTCAATTCTGCGGTTAACCTCGTCTTTCATAAATTCATCTACCTCCAAATATCTGAACACATTCATTTCTTCCATACTACCTCCCTCCAATGTGATATCCAATTTTTCTTTACCTAACTTGTTTGATATGCTTATTACCTTACTCTTATCTGTGTTCACTTTCACTTTCAGTATGGTATTTCATCATGATTGCTTTCTTTGTTTTTAAATAAATTTACATATTAAGTAATGTGAGCTAATATAGTTGGTGAAAAAAGTGCGATAAGATAGACGTTGGTTTTAGTCTTTGGTATAAAGTACTTATTGCTGCATTATTTAGGTCAGTTTTTATGGATGAAAAAAGTCATTAGATTTAGTATCAGTATCTGGTTGACAACAAAATGGGCTGTACAGTGCCTGGGTAATGGGAGGTAGTCAGGTTTCATCCAAGGAAGGAAAAGGTAGTTCCAATTCCTTGACTCAAGCTCTTCATCAGTATCAAGGCACATGCTCCCTTGAAAGTTTTATTTTCTGTTCCTAGAATTTGGGAGAGTTTCCCTGTGTGGTTTTTTGTGTTTTTTTATTATGATAATACAGTAAAGTTTCTCATAGTGTCTGCCTTTGTGGTTCATTTTCATTAGGACTTTATTCATATTTCTTTTGATAAAATATTAGTATGGGATTCTGACTGAGAGTAGTACGTACCTTACTCTTGTGCCTACTACATATATAAAACTTTACACTCTAATATAAACCCTCTGCTCAAAACTCTCCTCACCAACTTTAATAGGACCCATGACCACAACACACGACACAGATCACTTTTTGATATACCCCGTGTTCATATCAACCTATGTAAAAATTCTATGCACATAAAGGGCCCCAGAATCTGGAATTCATTACCAGTAAATATTAAGATAATCTTGTCTGAAAATCAATTTAAGACTCAACTCAAAAACCACCTACTCACCCAAACCTAAATCATCATACTATAAACTACTTTGAAAAATGCTCATTGTTACTTTCCTATACGATAATCTCAATTTTTAATAATATGTTACTATTATGTTACCCCCTACTCATATTATAAGTTAATGTCAAAAATGCTCAATGTTATTTTCCTTAAGATAATCTCAATTCCATATTATCATTCAAGAATCTTAACACCTGTAACAATCTAAGATCTAATATCATTATATAATAATTTAAACAGTAAAATTTCATCATATTAATTTTGAAAATAATTTTTAACTAGAATAAACTCAATAAATTTCTCTAATATTAAGTACATAGTTTTTAAGGACTAGAATAAGCTGCCCCTAATGCCATGGCATGTCAGTGGCTCTCCTTGCACTCAATTTACATTGTAACTTCCGATACCCATGTAATCTGCAATGAAATAAAATTTGTAAAAAGGTATTGTATAATGTGTAATATACCTCAGTATTTCCAAGTATCTTGAAAATACCATATAATACACTATAATAATGCAATTTATAATGGAATATAAATTGGATGAATGTCTTTTACAGTAGTCACATGGGGTTGTATTTAGTGCATGATATACAGTAGACATTTTTCCTACCAAAAATATGTAAAGGTAGTCATATTACCCTAGAATGGAATGGTTTTTGGATGTACCCAAATGGATGTAGTTTATATGCTTTCATGTGTTCAAAGTATATATTTAAATGTTCAGCATTTTACTTGGATGTGATGTTTTAAATATTTTGGTCAGCCAGTATATGTATGCTGTAGTATCGATAGATTATTTGAAAGTGTATAGCATAGAGTATATAGCATTTGATAAAGTATTTATTTTTTGGAATTTGGTTTGACATGGATCTAATAATCAATATAATTTATGCTTACATTGCATTTGCAAAATTATTATGTCTTCATTGCAGGTATTATGTTGGGTAGGTCATTTTGTGAGTGAATTTGGTCTTGCATCTTTTCTATTTAGGTTCTCATTACTATATATTACATGACCTAATATACACTGTAAACAATTATGTATTGGTACACTTTCTTAGCAATGTATTTTTTTGCTCATCACTGTCTATTCTCTACTTTTATTTATATTTTACCTTTATGTAAGCTTTTCATGGCAACTTGAATGAATTTCTACTTTTGTGTTTGCCAGACCAAGATATCTCAATCATTTTAAATATTTTGAACAATGCTTCTGAATCACCTTTAATAGATTATTACAGTTACACTTGAAAAGAATCACAAAAATCACTTGTAGTAGAAACAGGCAGTAGTTTTTGTTAACATTCTTATGAATTCCATCCTGCACTAACATGTGTAATATTTATAGAGAAGTGGGTTAGAATTCTTCATTATTAAACTGTTCATGTTGTAGAAGGTGCTGGTTATTCCTATTCCTATAATTAATAACCAAGTAGTTAAAGGAGGAGATGAGTTGGGATCATTTTGTTGGTCACCCTACCTTGGTGGGAAAAAAAGCCAATAAGTTATTGACACAGTGTATTGCTAGTAGAAACTGGCTCATTTGTGCTATTATGTATCAAATTCTTAATTTTTTTTTTTTGTATTCAGGTAAAAAATTACAATCATGGTCTTATGTACTAAAATATATTTTACAGTACTGCATTTCTTTTTCTGTATTCTGTAGTACAGTGAAACCTTGGTACTCAAACTTAATTCGTTCCAGAAGGCTGTTCGAGTGCTGATCTGTTCGAGTACCAAACAAATTTTTCCCAATCAATTTTCTTTTTGGTTGGCTGTTATCACTAATTTTCGTAGGCCCCATGGTGACTTATTTATATAAATACAGTGGACCCCCGAGTTTCGTAAAAACTTCACTCCTGAAGTCTGCTCAAGTGCCATTACCGAACGAATTTACTCCCTTAAGGAAAAATTTCACGTAGGTTAGTCTATTTCAGACCCCCAAAAATACACTTCCACAAGAACTTACAAAATTATACTTACATAATTGCACGATTTCCGGGGTATTCGTTAACCGAGGGTCCACTGTACAGTGGTACCTCGGTTAACGATATTTTTTCATTCCAGAATGCTGTTCAAGTGCCATTACCAAACGAATTTATCCCCATAAGGAATGATGTAAAATAGACTAGTCCTTTTAGACCCCCAAAAACACACTTACAAAAGCATTTAAAAAATAAACTTACATAAAAGGGCAAGTTTGGGGACCATCGTTAACCGAGGTACCACTGTACTACTATAAAAAACACCAAAAAATGTGAAGAAACATGAAATAATTTACAGCGAAGTTCTGGCAAGTTGTGTTTGTTCTGGCAGGTTGTGTTTGTCCTCAGTGAACATATGATGTTCAGTGAACATCATATGTTCAGTTTCTACTACTGAGCGATTTTTTTACTGAACAAAGCGTTCAAATAACAAATTTTTCGAGTAGGGAGCTGTTCGAGTACCGAGGTTCCACTGTACTTGAAAGATGAAATGTTAGTACTGTACTTGCTGTAAAAGATACACAAAAAGATATTTTTAATACAGTATTTAAGTCATTATCTTTTGTAGCATTTGATTCCTAATGGTGCAGCAGATGCCTTATGAAGAAATAATTACACATTATACAATTTAAATATCTAATTTATATTTACAGAACACAATATAAGGTCTCTTCCCCGAATGAAGCTCAATTTCTTCTCCTGAACATAGTATAGTTTTTCTGGATGTACAGAAACAAGCATTAAAATAGTAGTTTCTTTATCAGAGTTTTACAATAAAATTAAATTGACACTTCAGCAGACAAAGTGGGAGCAGACAGATTAAGCGATGAAAGTAGCAAAAGAGCAGACAGTGACCACATGGAGAACTGGACAGACCAAGAGCACTCGGATCCCCAGTGCTTGGCCTCCTCCCCACCTAGAGAAGACAAGAATAAAAGGTGGGATTTCCTGAATGAAGGACTCATGATTCTGTGCAATTGAAGTTGTTTATGATAAAGTGGAATATTTGTGGAAACTCCTACAATCCTAGATGATCTGTGAACTCCTGTTGAAAGGGCTGTAGATTCTGGTGCTTTCCAATGTAAGTTCAGTTTCAGTGTAGAATTGTAATTATTTCTGTTAAATATTTCAGAATTTTTTAATAAAAGGTAGGTAGTAAAGAATGGAATTGTACAAAATATATGCCTTTAAGGTAGCTCTTGACTCTTAAAGCTATTATATTTTCTTTAGCAATATTAAACTTCATTTGTGATCATTATCGTGATGTAGTGACTTTTATAAATCGTTTTTAAATAATATAAGACAAATTTTTATTGCATTATTATTTTCTCTATTTGGACTAGCCATCTTCATGATGAAAATAGTTGTACAGTATACTGTATAATATAAGACATTGAAACACTTGAATTATAATGTTTATAGTATATATTGCAGCATGATTTGCAGAGAAGGAATGTAAATTCGTTAAAATTTATAGTTAAAAACTTGTTTCTGATCTGGTCCCACTACACCCATTTAAGTACAGGCATAAGAGAAGTAAAGTATTTGCTCAGCCTCCTCCTCCTCCTCTCATTGATGATTTCTCTCCATAAACAATCACTTTTATATGACGGAAATACTTTGTGAACTAATGTACATTTTAAACTACACAATTTTCTCACTCAACGGGCTAGTTCTCAATCTTTATCTTTTTTTTCATTTACCTTCTCCATTCTTCATCTTAATTTCCTTTACTTCTGCATTTTTTCATATATCTGTTCTCTTTCTTGTGTGTTATTTCCAAAGGGAACCATAGTTGTCCTCATAAATTCACATTATCATATCTGAAAGGAAAACATGGTAAAAACATGGCACATATGTCATTCAAGTAAAATTATGTAAGATTCAACGAGTGATTCGTATATATTTTTAAAGCATTGAACACTTAGTAATTTGGAGATTATCATTAACTGAATTTAAAGAAAATATATACTAACTACCATTTGGTTTCTGAAGAAAATCAGTTAGAACATTTGTAGTTCATTTAACAAATTGTTATGTAACTTATACAGCACAGTACGTACTTGTTTAAAATATTTTGACAGCAATTTCATCAAATAAAATGCTTTTTACAGCAACAAGAATAAGCTGTTTAACAGAGATCGCAGCAATATGTCATTAAAAGAACGAAAAAGTATTACATCGACTGGTGGGTCAACACCTCGTCAAGAGAAGATGGTTGTTGAGCGCTCAAACTCCAGTGCCAATGTGGATTCTAGTGTGAGTTACCATTTTTTTATTTTATGATTGATTTTTAATCAATATTTCACATGTATTCTAGTTGACTGGAAGCAGGAAAAAATTATTATTGTGTAGTTTCCTTTTAAATTTAGAATATACATGTATATTGTGACATTGATTTTAAGCTTGATAGACACTGGGGGATTATTTTTGAGAATTAAATGTATTATTTGAGAATTTGATGTACAGTGGACCCTCGCTATTCGAACACTCCAAAACTCACCCTCATGCCAGAATGCTGTTCAAGTGCTGTTAACAAACAAATTTATTCCCATAAGGAATGATATAAATTAGATGAGTCCATTTCAGACCCCCAAAAATACAATTATAAAAGCACTTAAAAAAATAAACTTACATAAAAGGGTGAGTTTTGGAGTGTTCGAATAGCGAGGGTCCACTGTAATCTATTTTCAAGTCTTTTATAATTATTTGGTCAAAATCTCAGCAATGCTTCAACTAAATGAAATACTGTACAGTGGAACCCCGACTTTCGAACGCCTCGTCAATTGAATGAATTGAGTTTCGAACGCTTTTTTCGAACAAATTTTGTCCCGACAATCGAACGTGTCCTGTGTTTCAAACGAGTGCGTATCAGACCTGTCCGCCCAGGCGCTTGTGCGCCGGCGTCATGAGTCAGTCTAGCTTTGTTTATCCTCCAGTGAACATTACCCTGCTTGGTCTTCCAACATTTCACAATTAATTGTGTTTAGAACTTGTTCATTGGTTGAGGCAGTGTTAGAGGCAGTGGTGGTAAGAGGCAGTGGTAGAGGCAGTGATGGTAAGAGGCAGTGGTGGTAAGAGGCAGTGGTGGTAAGAGGCAGGGTGGTAAGAGGCAGTGGTGGTAAGAGGCAATGGTAGAGGCAGTGGTGGTAAGAGGCAGTGGTAGAGGCAGTGGTGGTAAGAGGCAGTGGTAGAGGCAGTGGTGGTAAGAAGCAGTGGTAGAGGCAGTGGTGGTAAGAGGCAGTGGTGGTAAGAGGCAGTGGTAGAGGCAGTGGTGGTAAGAGGCAGTGGTGGTGAGTGAGTGAGAGAGAGATGAGTAAACAAGATTAAATGAATAAACAAGAGAGAATGAGTGTGTAGAAGGTTCGCTTGTTTTGTAAACAAACCAGTTGTTGTTGTTGCTGTTACCAGCCTGGACACGAATGAATTCTGTTCACTCTGTGAAGCTGACTGGAAAAACATCTCATTTATGTTAATTTATATGTTACGTAGCGTGTTTTTTATACCCCCTCAGAGTGATTATTATTGTGTTATTATTATTGTTATTAATATGGCATCTTCAAGACTAATAACACACTCTTAGTGATTTTAATAAACTCCTGACAGCATAAGCTGCTCTGCCTATCTTCTGCAAGGTATGTATATGGTGTATGTACACCTGTTCATTTGTACATTATGGTTTTCTTATGAAAGAAGTGATCTAATGCAGTTAGCATTACAAACTCCGTTTTCTCTTATACTAACACGTCTGAAGGAGGAAAGAATGGGAAGATGTTTTCATAGCTGTAGCGAGAATGCCCTCCACCACCGTCCTCCCCCACCATCACATTTGTAATGACACACACATTTTATTCATTCTAGTGTGTATATCAGGTTTTTATGTTATTTATATTGTTTATTATGTCATATTAGATGAATTGTGATAGATAAATAAGCTGTCGAGTTGATAATAGCGTCATAGTGAAGTACTATTTTGTCATGCCTCCTGACACCAGGAACGAATTAATTGGATTTCCATTATTTCTTATAGGAAATATTGATTCGACTTTTGAACGTTTCGAGTTGAGAACTAGCTCCTGGAATGGATTATGTTTGAAAGTCGGGGTTCCACTGTACTTCTAACACTTCTGCTAGAGTGCCTGCCCTCTAAAGGAGAGGTGAGAATGTTGCAGTTCAGAGGGTCATCTGAGCTATTATGTCAGCACACTTCTGGAAGAATAGCGATTAAATGAATGATGTGAACGTGTTATCATTTTGTGGGTTACCCAACCTCGGTGGGAAATGGCTGGTGCATTAAAAAAATGGTAGTAATAATAATTAACCCTTTGAGGGTCAGTCCCATAGTTGTACGGCTTTGAAGCCAGGTTCCAAGCTGTAGAACTATGCCATAATTCTAGCGGCTTCAAATTTAGCGCGAGAAGGCTGGTAGGCCTACATCTAAGAGAATGGGTCTGTGTGGTCAGTGTGCGCAGTAAACAAAAAATCGGGGCACCCGCATTGCATTGTGGGAATGCCATCTCAGTATGCTTTGTTCATCATGTCTCGCAGCAAGGAAGCTCTCACACCCCGGCGAGTTGGGAGTCTCCTCTTCCCAAGTAATAGTTCTAACACTGATGGAAGTGGATCTAAAGAGGAATTCTAGGGTTTTGAACAATTTGTGACTGAAAGCAATGCTCAAGATATTGAAAATAGTGCCGAAAATCCTGACGACCATTCGAGTAGCGATAGTGAGAAATCATATTCACCAGTGAAGCATCTGACTTTCTGGGGTTATCCTAGGTTCTCTACACATATGCTGCTATGTATGATAATCTATGTAACTGTATTTGTGTATACCTGAATAAACTTACTTACGACGCCACATGCGCTCGGGTAGTGTACCATATGCAATTCCAAGGGGACAGAGTACATCCCGGAGAACATTCTGTGGCCCTACACCTGGAATAGACAGTGAAAGTGATGATGATGTGGCTACAATTGGGATGGATAGACCACATGCATCAGTAGGTGGTGATGGTGCCACGAGCATGCAGCATGTGGCACCAGCCCAGGCTGGAACCCAAGCTGCTAACTCAGCAGGTCCAGGACAAAGCGCATCGTCACCCAGCCCCACACCACAACCTGCACAACCACAACCAGCTTATGATGTCCAGTACCCACCAGCAAATTGCATCTGGGATTGGCAGCAAAATCCCAATTTTGGTCCCAATCCCCATCAGTTTGATGACACTCAAAGTGGATTCCTGCCATCTTGTTCCCTTGGAAACACTGCAAGTGAACTGCAATTCTTTGAACTATTCTTTGACCAGCCCTTGATGGAAAATATTGTTAGGGAAAATAACAAGTACAGTGGTACCTCGGTTAACGATATTTTTTCATTCCAGAATGCTGTTCAAGTGCCATTATCAAACGAATTTATCCCCATTAGGAATAATGTAAAATAGACTAGTCCTTTTAGACCCCCAAAAATACACTTACAAAAGCATTTAAAAAAATAAACTTGCATAAAAGGGTGAGTTTGGGGACCATCGTTAACCGAGGTACCACTGTATTTTGACTACACCATGGCAAATACAATGATATCACCCCAGTCAAAACTACACTGGTGGCAGGAGACAACTGTGGCTGAAATGTATTTGTTTTTTGCAACAATAATGCTTATGCCTCATGTCTATAAGCATACGTAATATAAAATCATACTGGTCCACAGATGAGTAAGACACCACTGTGCATGACACCTTGTTTCAAAGACTTTTACAGACTGCAGCAGTTCTAGGAACATGTCCAGTGACTGTAAATATATAATAGAACATTACTAATATATGTACAATATTTTTGCATGTTTTTTGTTGTAAACAAGTTTTTTAAACAATACGTATAATGAAAATATTAGTGCAATTATTGTGTTGAATACAATGAGTGTACATATATACATTATGCTTTATATTGGTCTCACAGGCCACAAACGTTACTGGAAAAAAAATAATAGAAAATAAAATAAAAAAGTAACAAAAAATTAAAATAAAAAAAAATGCGACTTTACGGAAGTCACCGATATTACCGCCACCTGGTCATTAAGGTTCAACTTCACGCCTCTATGTCTTGGTAAGTACTGATCGGAAATTTTTGTTGTTGTTTTATTACCTCTAGAAAAATATCATTAATTCTATAAGATTTTTTTTTGTTTTTTTTTCGAAAATTCTTGGACCCTGGCTGTCACTCTTGAGATTTAGCCTCTGGATCCTCAAAGGGTTAAAGTACTAATTAATCTTAAATATATGGTACAGTTGTTAAGTTCATAGTATGTACAGAATTTCAGATAAATGTAGTACAGTCATCCCTTGGTTTTCGATTGTCCCAGTTTTCGCTGATTTTGGTTTTCGCTCACTTTTTTCGTGGAAAAATTGTCTCAGTTTTCACCGATTGTCTCAGTTTTCGCCGATGGTATGGAACCTGTCCACCAGTGCTGCGCACATACAAAGGCCGTAGACCGACACCCACGCACATTGTCACGCAGTCTAGCATTGTTTATGCTTGAGTGAACATCACCCCAGGAGTTCATACGTACAAAACATTTATTAACAATTCATTGTTTTTGGCCCTTGATTATTGTGTGTGACTACTAAATAAGCTACCATCGGCCCAAAGAAAGCTCCTAGTGCCAGTTCTTTGGTAAAGAAAGTGAGGAACACAATAGAACTGAAGAAAGAAATAATAGAAAAATATGATAGTGGTGTACGTATTGCCGAGCTCGCCAGGATATACAAGAAAAACCCATTAACCATCAGTTCCATTGTGGCGAAGAGAAAAGAAATCACGGAAGCTAATGTTGCGAAAGGGGTGAATACGGTAACGAAACAGAGATCACAAACAATTGAAAATATGGAGAAATTGTTGTTGTTGTGGATAAACCAAAAATTGCTAGCAGGTGATAGTGTTGTGCAATCCATCATATGTGAAAAAGCAAGGCAGTTGCATGCCGATCTTGTCAAGAAAATGACTGAAACCAGTGTTGATGTTGATGAACTTAAGGCCAGCAAAGGCTGGTTCGAAAACTTCAAGAAGCGAAGTGGCATACACAGTGTTGTAAGGCATAGTGAGGGTGCCAGTTCAGATAAACATGGGGCTGAAAAATTTGTACGTGACTTTAAAGAATATGTAGAGGCAGAAGAATTTAAACCCCAACAAGTGTTTAATTGTGACAAAACAGGCCTCTTTTGGAAGAAAATGCCAAGGAGAACCTACATCACGCAGGAGGAAAAGGCAATGCGAGGACACAAGCCTATGAAAGACAGGCTAACTCTAATGTTGTGTGGTAATGCTAGTGGGGATTTGAAAGTGAAGCCTTTACTGGTGTATCACTCAGAAAATCCTAAAGTGTTCAAGAAATAGTGTTGACAAGAGTAAATTGTGTGTGTTTTGGAAGTCTAATGCTAAGGCATGGGTCACTAGGGAAATTTTCCTGGAATGGTTTAATCAAGTGTTTTGCCCCAGTGTGAAGAAATATCTATTGGAGAATAAATTGCCACCTAAGTGCCTCCTGGTAATGGACAATGCTCCTGGTCATCCTAAAGACTTGGAAGACCAAATGTCTAAGGCTTTCACATTTGTAACAGTGAAGTTCTTGCTTGCTAACACCACTCCTCTCATCCAGCCCATGGACCAGCAGGTCATTGCAAACTTCAAAAAACTGTACACCAAAGCAATGTTTGAAAGGTGCTTTAATATGACCAATGACTCTGAATTGACCCTAAAAAAAAAAAAAAAAAAAATAATTCATGTTAAGCGCTAAACCTATTTGGGTTATTCAGCGCAATACTTTGTGGAGGTTTGATCCTCCGTCTGCTGGGCGCGAGACAGACACGCTCTCTATTTGTACTCACCTATCCTGAATTGACCCTAAGAGAGTTCTGGAAGGATCACTTCAATATGTTCCATTGCATAGGCCTTATAGATAAAGCTTGGCAGGGAGTGACTTCCAGGATTTTGAACTCTGCTTACATAATTGTTCGAGTTGGGAGCTTGTACGACTCGGGGTACCACTGTACATGTATGTCGCTAAGCCATTCATAAGAGGCTACTAAAATGCTGGGAGCAAGGGGCTAATAATAATAACCCCTTCTCCTGTATAAATTACTAAATGTAAAAAGTAGAAAACTTTATAAAGTTGGGTTTTCTCTTTCGGGTCACCGTGCCTCAGTGGGAGACAACCTGTGTGAGATAAAAAATTGGGTGCATGCATGCACTTACACATGCACACAGTATATACATGTATGCATACATTATATGTATATGAAAGGGGGTAAAGCAGCTGGAACTGACGGGATCATGACAGAAATGTTAAAAGCAGGGGGGATATAGTGTTGGAGTGGTTGGTATTTTTGTTTAATAAATGTATGAAAGAGGGGAAGGTACCTAGGGATTGGCAGAGAGCATGTATAGTTCCTTTATATAAAGGGAAGGGGATAAAAGAGAGTGTAAGAATTATAAGGAATAAGTTTACTGAGTATACCAGGTAAAGTGTATGGCAGGGTTATTATTGAAAGAATTAGAGGTAAGACAGAGAGTAGGATTGCAGATGAGCAAGGAGGCTTTAGAGTGGGTAGGGGATGTGTAGATCAAGTGTTTACAGTGAAGCATATATTTGAACAGTATTTAGATAAAGGTAGAGAAGTTTTCATTGCATTTATGGATTTAGAAAAGGCATATGATAGAGTGGATAGGGGAGCAATGTGGCAAATGTTGCAAGTGTATGGAATAGGTAGTAAGTTACTGAAGGCTGTAAAGTTTTTTTTATGAGGATAGTGAGGCTCAGGTTAGGGTGTGTAGGAGAGAGGGAGACTACTTCCCCGTAAAAGTAGGTCTTAGACAGGGATGTGTAATGTCACCATGGTTGTTTAATATATTTATAGATGGGGTTGTAAAAGAAGTAAATGCTAGGGTGTTGGGGAGAGGGGTGGGATTAAATTATGGGGAATTAAATGCAAAATGGGAGTTGACACAGTTACTTTTTGCTGATGATACTGTGCTTATGGGAGATTCTAAAGAAAAGTTGCAAAGGTTAGTGGACAAGTTTAAGAGGGTGTGTAAAGGTAGAAAGTTGAAAGTGAACATAGATAAGAGTAAGGTGATGAGGGTATCAAATGATTTAAATAAAGAAAAATTGGATATCACTTTGTAGAGAGGGATTATGGAAGAAGTAAATGTTTTCAGATATTTGGGAGTTGACGTGTCAGTGAATGGGTTTATGAAGGATGAGGTTAACCATAAAATTGATGAAGGAAAAAAGGCGAGTGGTGCGTTGAAGTATCTGTGGAGACAAAAAACGTTATCCATGGAGGCAAAGAAGGGAATGTACGAAAGTATAGTGGTACCAACACTCTTATATGGGTGTGAAGCATGGGTTGCAAATGCTGCAGCAAGGAGGAGGCTGGAGGCAGTGGAGATGTCCTGTCTAAGGGCAATGTGTGGTGTAAATATTATGCAGAAAATTCGGAATGTGGAAATTAGGAGAAGGTGTGGAGTTACTAAAAGTATTTGTCAGAGGGCTGAAGAGGGGTTGTTGAGGTGGTTTGGTCATTTAGAGAGAATGGATCAAAGTAAAATGACTTGGAGAGCTATAAATCTGTAGGCGAAGGAAGGCGGGGTAGGGGTCGTCCTCGAAAAGGTTGGAGGGAGGGGGTAAAGGAGGTATTGTGGGAGAGGGGCTTGGACTTCCAGCAAGCATGTGTGAGCGTGTTAGATAGGAGTGAATGGAGACGAATGGTTTTTGGGACCTGACGAGCTGTTGGAGTGTGAGCAGGGTAACATTTTGTGAAGGGATTCAGGGAAACCAGTTAATTGATTTAGTTGGACTTGAGTCCTGCAAATGGAAAGTACAATGCCTGCACTTTAAAGGAGGGGTCTGGGATAGTGACAGCTGGGAGGGACAATTCTCAGCTGTCGTATCTGAGCTCCTCTGCAAAGACAGTGATTATGTATGAGTGTGGTGAAAGTGTTGACTGATGATGAAAGTATTTTCTTTTTGGGGATTTTCTTTCTTTTTGGGTCACCCTGCCTCGGTGGGAGACGGCCGACTTGTTGAAAAAAAAAAAATATATATATACAGTGGAACCTCTACTAACGAGCACATCCACGTGCGAGTTTTTCCAGATGCGAGCAGTCGATCGGTCAATTTTTTGCTTCCATAGGCGAGCGAAATTTCCAGATGCGAGTGGGCCTCAAGGGAGGTTCCTTGACGCTTGTGAGGGGCTCTTGCTCTTGATCTAGGGCATTGGATCTCATTTGTTTGTTGGAATATCTTATTGAAACTTGGGCAATGTATGATGGAAAGATGTTTCTTAAGGTACACCAAAATTGAAAGAAATCTGACTGTAAATAACTGAGTTCACTTCTCAGCCTTAGCCGGCCCTTAGCAGTATATTTTCGTATGGTTTTTATGGTTGTATTCTCGTTTTTTTGGTCTCAATTGATAGAATGGAAGATATATTACAGACATAGATATGATTTTGATTGCTTTCACAACGAAAAGTACCTTGAAATTGAGCTCAAAGTAGCTGAAATGTTTGATTTTTTGCCAATGTCCAATACCTGTCCGAATGGGATGACATTATTTGTACAATTATTACAATAATGCAATAGTCTGCATAACAGTAAATCTTCTATTTTTTGTGTGAATAAAAATTCCAAATGGTAAGCAAGAGTATTATTATAAGAATACATACGTACTAATAATAATAATATGTATAATATAATAATTATTATAAGAATAATAATTATAAGAATACGTACGTACTAATAAAAAATACATAATAATAATAATCATATTAATAATAATAATCATAATAATAATACTATAAGTGAGTTTCAGATCGCCACCACAATTGGCAGTGTGTATCAAAACATCGCCGCTCTCTCCGCCTCCACTAACACTACTCACGTAATATTTCATTCATTCTAGTGTATATATCATGTTTCAATGTTACTAATATTGTTTATTATGTCATATTAGATGAATTGTGATAGATAAATAAGCCATAGAGTCGATATTAGGGAAATTATTTAAGTGGTTTTTGGTGCCTGGAATTCCACTGGGAAATTCTCGTGTTTTCATTACGTTTCATGCACTTATTTTGTGACATTTCTTCTTTCTAACCATGGGTCTTAAGAAAGCAAGTGCAAAGGACAGTGCTGAGAAGAAAATGAGGATGATTTCCATGGAATTAAAGCAGGAAATCATACATAAACACAAACTAGGTGTAGCAATATGAGTGTACCATCAAGAGTGTACCATTAAAAGTGTACCATTGAGAGTGTAGCAATTAAGCCATTAAGCGTTAGAAAAAGGACGATCTAATGGAGCTTGCCTTACAAACACTCAGTTTTGTTATAAAAACATGGGAAGGTATGCCAAGAGCAACAACAACAATGGCTACCGACTCCGCCTCCCCTAACAATACTCACATACGTAATATTTCATTCATTCTAGTGTATATATCGTGTATCTATGTTATTAAATATTGTTTATTACGTCTTATTAGATGAATTGTGATAGATAAATAAGCCATAGAGTTGATATTTGGGAAATTATTGAAGTACAGTGGTACCTCGAGTTACGATATTTTTTCGTTCGAGAATGCTGTTCAAGTGCCATTACCAAACGAATTTATCCCCATAAGGAATAATGTAAAATAGACTAGTCCTTTTACACCCCCAAAAATATACTTACAAAAGCATTTAAAAAAATAAACTTACATAAAAGGGCGATTTTGGGGACCATCGTAACTCGAGGTACCACTGTATTTTGTGGAGCCTGGAATTCCACTGGAACGGATTAATTCCATTTCAATTAATTTAAATGAGGAAAATTGACTCTGCAAACGAGCAAATCCAGTTGTGAGCAAGTTCCTGGAACGGATTAAACTCATAAGTAGAGGTTCCACTGTATATATGCACAGAATATGTATATGCATAAGGCTTGCTGGTTAATGTCATTGATGAGCTGCCAACAGTATTGAAGAAAAAAAACACATTACAAAACAAATCTTTATTAGGCCAGCATTGTCTCAACAAAAGTTTGGCTGTAAAATATGTCCTTCACCATTTCGTGATTAATTTGGAAACTAATAAATTATAAAAAATGAATGTTTAGGGCAGTTTAATTAAATGCTTGGGATGATCTTTCAGCCGAGAAAGGTATTGTTAGAACAGTTGGCACGAGTACTACCACTAGAAGATGTACAACTTCCTGACCATGTTGTCCTTGTAAACACTGGAGACTCCCACGGTGCACTACTAGCTGCGCACCTAACTGAGCACGGACATCGTGTCATCACAACTATGGCCTTGGCTGATGTTAAAGCTACTGTCTCCCATCTTGTAAATAAATTACAGAAATTGTAAGTACAGTACATTATTCCTATTGTTATATTTAGTGGGAAGTGCTAAACCCATAAGGATCATATAGTACCTGGGAAGGGGGGAGTAAATCAGATTCAATCAAAGGAAAGAGAGGGTAATTCCAAATAAGTACAGTACAAATTTAAATTTTTAATCGACATTCTTTGGTGTATTTTATACACATTATATAAAACTGTAAAGTGTTATAAGTATTATAGAGAACACAGCTGATGCAAGAATACATGCAGAAGAATCACTTGGCAGCATGGGTAATAGAGTTCCTTATTAAATTGTTGTATAATTTTTCAAAGATCTGTAATCTGTTTTGATACACTTTTATAATTTTTGTTTTTGGTTACATACTTTTTTTTTCCCTCTCTTTTCTCTCCCTTTTTTTCAACATTTCAATTTTATTAACCTGCTGCACAGGTAGGAACTAATTCACTTATTTAAGAATAAAAAATTAAATACATTCATTAAAGGCTTTTAGTGGTTTTTGGGGTACATTTTTGTTAGAAGAGTTAGTATAGCAATTTTCCATGTATATAAAGTTTATACAGTGCAAATATTAACATAATTGTGGAAGAGAGATGGATTAGCTATTTTCACCCCTCAAGGGAGGTTTCTTGATGCTGATGAGGGGCTCTTGATTTAGGAAATTGGATCTGTGCTCCAGTTCCTGAATTGAGCCTGAATACCTTCCATCCCTACCCCCCTACAGGCACTGTATAATCCCTACGGGTTTAGTGCTCCCCATGATTATAATAATAATTAGCTATTTTCTCTGTCAGGATTATTTTGTAAGATGTGCTATCTTGTTACAGAATCTGTATTAGGGTCTTTGTTGACAACTGCCTTAACTGTGGAATCTTTGACACAGAGGCTCTTAATAATACTGTACATACTGTATCTATATTTATTCCATTTACAGTGAATGGCAAAGGCTCTTTGTTCAACCCTTGTAAAGAAACTAGCAACAATTATTACAAGAACTTTTTGCAAATCATTCACACTAAAAAAAATTCACATTGTACTGAAGATATACTGTATATGAAATTAATAGGTAATGCCAATTAGGCATTTGTAGTGAACCTCTTGTTTTTTTAGTATCTTCATCTTTACAGTCAAAATACTTCCTCCAAAAATTTTCCTGGGGCATGTGTTGTCCTGGGCAATGTCATCTTCACAAACATGTAGCCTGTTTTTCAGTCTCACTGTATTACATGGAGTTTCTAAAGTCCTTGTCCAGAATAATGCCCTATCTCAGCACATCAATCAATTCACTTAAACGAATGTTGCTTTACTTAACTGATCATAACAATTCGAGAGGGAACTACCGAGGAAGAAAATACAAAAAAGCTAAGAGACAGCTTGATCCTGGTAATACTATCCCTCTGTACTACTACTATAGTTCACAAAGGACAGTTTTGAAGGACTACTGATAGAATGGCAGTTTGACTAATTTCATCACTAGGATAAGAACCTCGTATCCTCATGTCTGAGAAGCCCACTAAGTGAGCATTTCTTTATGTTGGATTGCCTGTTTCCTCTGGGAACTTAAAAGTTTTTTTGAGTAACTACAGGTCTTAATGAAGACTTTTAGGAGCACCCAAACCATTCAGTAAAATGGCACATGGTGATTTATTTATTTAATAGAAATGTAAAATTCTCATGTCTTGTAATACAAAGTAAATGTAGTATGTAGAAACAATGAAGACATGATGCTCTCAGTCAGAATATAAAAGTGAGAAAATGAAAGGGAAGAAATAAGAAAATCATAAATATGCATGTAAAGAAAAAGCTGTATATAAAGCTATGTGGAGATGAAATAAACATAGTACAGCATCAAGTGGTAGTGTTTCTGTGACTGCCAAGTCACCTCTTCTAGGTTAGAATTCAACTCCTTGTAAAATATGATAGGGAGTAAACTGACTTGAAATAATTCAAAGACACACAGACAGATCACACCTTTATTAAAATGACATTTTGCCCAGTGTGAGCTTTATCAGGTTGGTAGGTTGGTAGACAGCAACCACCCAGGGAGGTACTACTGTCCTGCCAGGTGACTGTGAAACAGAAACCTGAAACTGTTTTACATGATGGTAGGATTGCTGGTGTCTTTTTCTGTCTCATAAACACGCTGGATAACAGGTATATCTAGCTACTTCTACTTACACTTTAGGTCACACTACACAGGCATGCACATGCATATATATACATACACACATCTAGGTTTTTCTTCTTTTTCTTAATAGCTCTTGTTCTTTTTATTTTATCTATTGTCCATGGGGAAGTGGAACAGAATTCTTCCTCCGTAAGCCATGCGTGTCGTAAGAGGCGACTAAAATGCCGGGAGCAAGAGGCTAGTAACCCCTTCTCCTGTATATATTACTAAATGTAAAAGGAGAAACTTTTGTTTTTCCTTTTGGGCCACCCTGCCTCGGTGGGAAATGGCCGACGTGTTGAAAGAAGATCTAGGTTTTTCTTCTTTTTCTTAATAGCTCTTGTTCTTTTTATTTTCTCTATTGTCCATGGGGAAGTGGAAAAGAATCTTTCCTCCGTAAGCCATGCGTGTCGTATGAGGCAACTAAAATGCCGAGAGCAATGGGCTAGTAACCCCTTCTCCTGTACACATTTACTAAAAAAGAGAAGAAGAAAAACTTTATAAAACTGGGTTGTTTGAATGTGCGTGGATGTAGTGCGGATGATAAGAAAGAGATGATTGCTGATGTTATGAATGAAAAGAAGTTGGATGTCCTGGCTCTAAGCGAAACTAAGCTGAAGGGGGTAGGTGAGTTTCAGTGGGGAGAAATAAATGGGATTAAGTCAGGAGTATCTGAGAGAGTTAGACCTAAGGAAGGGGTAGCAATAATGTTGAAGGATCAGTTATGGAAGGAGAAGAGGGAATATAAATGTGTAAATTCAAGGATTATGTGGATTAAAATAAGGGTCGGATGCGAAAAGTGGGTCATAATAAGCGTGTATGCACCTGGAGAAGAGAGGAGTGTAGAGGAGAGAGAGAGATTTTGGGAGATGTTAAGCGAATGTATAGGAACTTTTGAACCAAGTGAGAGAGTAATTGTGGTAGGGGACGTAAATGCTAAAGTAGGAGAAACATGTAGAGAGGGTGTGGTAGGTAAGTTTGGGGTGCCAGGTGTAAATGATAATGGGAGCCCTTTGATTGAACTTTGTATAGAAAGGGGTTTAGTTATAGGTAATACATATTTTAAGAAAAAGAGGATAAATAAGTACAGTGGTACCTCGAGTTACGATATTTTTTCGTTCGAGAATGCTGTTCAAGTGCCATTACCAAACGAATTTATCCCCATAAGGAATAATGTAAAATAGACGTCCTTTTACACCCCCAAAAATATACTTACAAAAGCATTTAAAAAAATAAACTTACATAAAAGGGCGATTTTGGGGACCATCGTAACTCGAGGTACCACTGTATACAAGATATGATGTAGGGCGTAATGACAGTAGTTTGTTGGACTATGTATTGGTAGATAAAAGACTGTTGAGTAGACTTCAGGATGTACATGTTTATAGAGGGGCCACAGATATATCAGATCACTTTTTAGTTATAGCTACAGTGGGAGTAAAAGGTAGATGGGATACAAGGAAAATAGAAGCAGTAAGTAAGAGAGAGGTGAAGGTTTATAAACTAAAAGAGGAGGCAGTTAGGGTAAGATATAAACAACTATTGGAGGATAGATGGGCTAGTGAGAGTGTAGGCAATGGGGTCGAAGATGTATGGGGTAGATTTAAAATGTAGTGTTAGAGTGTTCAGCAGAAGTTTGTGGTTACAGACGAGTGGGTGCGGAGGAAGAAGAGCGATTGGTGGAATGATGATGTAAAGAGAGTAGTAAGGAGAAAAGTTAGCATATGAGAGGTTTTACAAAGTAGAAGTGATGCAAGGAGGGAAGAGTATATGGAGAGAAAAAGAGAGGTTAAGAGAGTGGTGAAGCAATGTAAAAAGAGAGCAAATGAGAGAGTGGGTGACATGTTATCAACAAATTTTGTTGAAAATAAGAAAAGTTTTGGAGTGAGATTAATAAGTTGAGGAAGCCTAGGGAACAAATGGATTTGACAGTTAAAAATAGGAGAGGAGAGTTATTAAATGGAGAGTTAGAGGTATCGGGAAGATGGAGGGAATATTTTGAGGAGTTGTTAAATGTTGATGAAGACAGGGAAGCTGTGATTTCGTGTATAGGGCAAGGAGGAATAACATCTTGTAGGAGTGTGGAAGAGCCAGTTGTGAGTGTGGGGGAAGTTCGTGAGGCAGTGGGTAGAATGAAAGGGTGTAAGGCAGCTGGGATTGATGGGATAAAGATGGAAATGTTAAAAGCAGGTGGGGATATAGTTTTGGAGTGGTTAGTGCTATTATTTAATAAATGTATGGAAGAGGGTAAGGTACCTAGGATTGGCAGAGAGCGTGTATTGTTCCTTTGTATAAGGCAAAGGGACAAAAGAGAGTGCAAAATTATAGGGAATAAGTCTGTTGAGTGTACTTGGTAAAGTGTATGGTAGAGTTATTATTGAAAGAATTAAGAGTAAGACAGAAAGCAGGATAGCAGATGAACAAGGGGCTTTAGGAAAGGTAGGGGTGTGTAGACCAAGTGTTTACAGTGAAACATATAGGTGAACAGTATTTGGATAAGGGTAAAGAGGTTTTTGTGGCATTTATGGATTTGGAAAAGGCGTATGATAGGGTGGATAGGGGGGCAATGTGGCAGATGTTGCAGGTGTATGGAATAGGAGGTAGGTTACTGAAAGCAGTGAAGAGTTTTTATGAGGATAGTGAGGCTCAAGTTAGAGTGTGTAGGAGGGAAGGGGACTATTTCCAGTAAAAGTGGGCCTTAGACAAGGATGTGTGATGTCACCGTGGTTGTTCAATATATTTATAGATGGGGTTGTAAGAGAAGTGAATGCGAGGGTCTTGGCAAGAGGTGTGGGGTTAAAAGATAAAGAATTAAATACAAATTCTGAAGAGAAGTTGCAGAGGTTGGTGGATGAATTTGGTAGGGTGTGTAAAAGAAGAAAATTGAAAGTGAATATAGGAAAGAGTAAGGTGATGAGGATAACAAAAAGATTAGGTGACGAAAGATTGGATATCAGATTGGAGGAGAGAGTATGGAGGAGGTGAATGTATTCAGATATTTGGGAGTGGACATGTCAGCAGATGGGTCTATGAAGGATGAGGTGAATCATAGAATTGATGAGGGAAAAAGGGTGAGTGGAGTACTGAGTCTGTGGAGACAAAGAACTTTGTCCATGGAAGTAAAGAAGGGAATGTATGAGAGTATAGTTATACCAACACTCTTATATGGGTGTGAAGCATGGGTGATGAATGTTGCAACGAGGAGAAGGCTGGAGGCAGTGGAGATGTCATGTCTGAGGTCAATGTGTGGTGTGAATATAATGCAGAGAATTCAGAGTTTGGAAATTAGGAGGAGGTGCGGGATTACCAAAACTATTATCCAGAGAGCTGAGGAGGGGTTGTTGAGGTGGTTCGGACATGTAGAGAGAATGGAACAAGACAGAATAACTTTGAGAGTGTATAAATCTGTAGTGGAGGGAAGGCGGGGTAGGGGTCGTCCTAGGAAAGGTTGGAGGGAGGGGGTAAAGGAAGTTTTGTGTGGGAGGGGCTTGGACTTCCAGCAAGCATGTGTGAGCGTATTTGATAGGAGTGAATGGAGACAAATGGTTTTTAATACTTGACGTGCTGTTGGAGTGTGAGCAAAGTAACATTTATGAAGGGATTCAGGGAAACTGGCAGGCCGGACTTGAGTCCTGGAGATGGGAAGTACAGTGTCTGCACTCTGAAGGAGGGGTGTTAATGTTGCAGTTTTATAACTGTAGTGTAAAGCACCCCTCTGGCAAGACAGTGATGGAGTGAATGATGATGAAAGTTTTTCTATTTCGGGCCACCCTGCCTTGGTGGGAATCGACCAATGTGTTAATAAAAATAAAAAATAATGAAAAGAATATTACCCTTTACAGCAGCTGTGAAAAGATTGGTAGCTTAATACAAAATATTAATATTACCTGTTAGGTAAGACATATATGCAACAGTTAGGTATCTTTATTTCGAAACATTTCGCCTACACAGTAGGCTTCTTCAGTCGACTACAGAAAAGTTGGTAGAAGCAGAAGAGATGTGAAGACGATGTAGTTTTGAGATGATGGACTGATTACATCGTCTTCACATCTCTTCTGCTTCTACCAACTTTTCTTTACTCAACTGAAGAAGTCTACTGTGTAGGCAAAATGTTTCGAAATAAAGATACCTAACTGTTGCATGTGTGTCTTACCTAACAACCTGTCAGTATTTTATACTATTTAAATATTCATTAATATTACCTGTGAATTTAATGTACTCATCTTCAGTAAACAGTGAGAACCAAATTAGTGTGTATTACTTTTTATAGTTTTCTAATCTAATATTTATTGTAATTTGCCTCCACAGCTGCAACAGCAATTTAAAAGCACCAGGCCCCATGAAGGTGGTAGTAGTTGGGTCTGATCTATATATCAGCTGTGTGTTACGTCCTTATGTAGACCAATTCTCTTCCAAGCCACCAGATTTCCAAAATCATGTTAGATTTCTCATCATTCCTCTTGGTAAGTATGAGATAAATTAACATAGCTTTTGTTAAATAATATATGAGCTAAGAGTGAGATGTATTTAAATAAATCCATGACCAGCTATTAATAATTTGCTTAAAATTGTTGTTCAACAATACAAAATTAATGTACAGTAGACTAATGATTTATATTATTTTTCTAATGATTAATATCATTTGTCACAGCCTAGGATGTGATATTTTTTTGTTTAGAATACAGCCTCTCCTCACTTAACGACGGAGTTCTGTTCCTGAGACCACGTCATTAAACGAATTCGTCGCTAAGTGAGAAGCATACTATAATGGTAGTGAGTTTGTGTCAACCATCTTTGATATTGTTTTAATGTCACCTTTGCACCATTTATAATATTTCTGGTATATAATGTTTATACAGTAGTGTACTGTATATTGAAATAAACAGAATAGAGGAAATCAGCTCTAATATACATTATTTAGGTATGAATACTGGTCAGAAAGCCCGTCATAAGTCCTAGGCGTCGGTAAACGAGTACATAGCTAAGTGAGGAGAGGCTGTAATTCACTATTGAAAATTTTACCAAATTCATTCTCCAAGCATCTGCTGTAGTATTTAAAAGTTTCTTGGGTTGGGGACTCCCCACCAGCTCTCTTTCTCCAAGCACCATTACCATTTCTTTTTTTGTCCACCTATTCATTTGTCTAGCAGACATAATACTAGCTGTGTTTCATGTATGCATATCTTTGAATACATCACTTTCATGAAAAATAATTAATTTTGATACTTTTCTGCAGGTGTAAATAGTTTAGCAAAGTACTTAGGATCCATAGACTCTGTATATGGTGAAGCTTTTGTCAGTGAATCGTGGCGAGAGGTTGTAGAACGCTGGGAAAAGCCTGATGTTCAAGAAGTTGTTAACCGCGTCCATCACTACCTCACACAAGCACAGCAAACATTACATCTGCCTATTGCTGAGGCCATGCTAACTTACAAGGAAAAGAGGTAAGACATAATATTGTTACCCACTTATAACTATTAACAGACTAGTTATTAAGTTAGAAACAGGGAAAGTAGATTTTTTAAAAACATTCCTATCCAATTATGGCAGTTGTTCAATACTAATTTCTTGAAATTGTGATTGAGAGATGGTGTAATTTTATTTAGCAAACATTGCTGCTTACATTACCAAAAAAATATATCTATCTACTATACAGGTATCCCTCAACATTCACGTTTTCCACTTTCACGGGCTTGACACATTCGCGAATTCCTGGCCGCCAAATTCCCAGCCGCCAAATCATATTTAAGTTTCCCGTCACCCAAGCGTCCCTACTACCTTCCTTCTGACCCGGCAGCAGCCCGCCCACCACTCACTCACTGAGTGTTTTCTTCGTTCATTATTTGTTATTAAACTACAGTATAACATGTATGTAGTACCATATAGTACAATATTTTACTATGTTTCCATGCGTTTTATGATTGTTCATGGTTCAATAGGTTAAGGAAGCAGTAAGTAATGAATGTACTAAATAAAGGTTATCTATCTATTACATTTATTCCAAATTGATATCAGAAACATGATAAATACCCTAGAACTGTAATAAAGATGCTGAAATGAATAATATATGCCATATTATATGAGTGGGGTAAGAGAAGCAGGCAGACCGCCACTATAAAAGATGTTTACATCAGGGTAAACATGCCTAAATCACTCTTGTTATAAGAACAAATGCAAAAATAGCATTTATTATTTTTAGAATAATAATAATTTATAATAATTGATCTGGAACACTTTAAATGTCATCAGTATTTGGTAACTGACATTTAGAGCATTCCACAGCAATTATTATTAATTATTATTATTATTTATTATTATTATTTCCCTACAATATATTGTAGGGAAATAATAATAATAATTATTATTATTAATATTATTATTATTATTTCCTTACAATATATTGTAGGGAAATAATAATAATAATAATAATAATAATAATAATTGCTGTGGAGTGCTCTAAATGTCAGCTACCAAATACTGATAACATTTAAAGTGCTCCAGATCAATTATTATTATTCTAAAAACAATAAATGCTATTTTTGCATTTGTTCTTATGACAAGAGTGATTTAGGTATGTTTACCCTGATGTAAACATCTCATATTGTGGCGGTCTGCCTGCTCTCTTACCCCTCATATAATATGGCATATATTATTCATTTCAGCATCTTTATTACAGTTCTAGGGTATTTATCATGTTTCTGATATCAATTTGGAATAAATGTAATACAGTGGTACCCCGACTTACGATATTTTTTCATTCCAGAATGCTGTTCAAGTGCCATTACCAAACGAATTTATCTCCATTTATCTCTCATGTCAAAATAACATGTATATAGTACATTATTTTATGATGTTTAAATGTGTTTTATGATTGTTCATGGTTCAATAGGTTAAGGAAGCAGTACTATTGTATTATATTTCCCTACAATATATTGGGGCACCAAGCATTCGCGATTTTTCAACATTCACGAGGCTCTTGATCCTCTAACCCTCGCGAATGTTGAGGGATACCTGTATAACTAAATGTGAAAAATGACTAACAAAATTCATCCTAATTTTGTGAGCAAGGGTATGGATATGTATTTTTTCTGGATACTGTTAAACTTATGGTAAAATCTCTCCACACATAAATTTAATATTTTTATACTAATGTGTTTGTTTCATGTCATTATGTATATGGGTTATAAATATAACAGTTGAAAAAAATAATAACAATCTCCAACACTACATTTTTATATTCATGGTGACGTGGTTTGATAAAAAAAAAAGGGGGGTGGGTAGCACTAATTGCATTAACCCTTTGGGGGTCGCAAGGCCCTCTCCCAAACTCGTTCTCAGGGTCGCAAATTTTCGGAAAAAAAATTAATTTTTCTTATGAAATGATAGAGAATCTTTTTCCGATCATAACGCCACCAAAATTATGAAATTTGATGGAAAACTAACGGAATTATGCTCTCGCGAAGTTAGCGGTATCGATGACATTTACGCATCGGCAATTTCGCCCACTTTGAGCCCTATTTTCGGCAAATTTCAATGTTTCAGTCTACTAAAATTATAGCTATTTCGCTAGAATTCCATTTGTTCTATCAATTGAGTATAAGAAACCGCCAATTTACTGATTTCAACTACCCAATAAGGTGGTCAGAAATTGGCAATTTGGCCAATTTCACACAAATTTCAAAAGATCCAAATTTCAAATAGGGTCCAGAATAAACGAGACAGACATTCCTGGCACTCAAACAACATTTTATCTGTTCATTAGTCACATCTCCAGGCCCCTCTTACATTACTTTTGCTTTCCATTTTGAATTTTTATTCTCACAAAAAATAGAAGATTTACTGTTATGTATACAACTGCATCATTGTAAAAATGATATAAATAATATCAGCGCACTTGTGCAAGAATATTAGACTACCCAGTTGATGTGTATTGGACGCATGGCGTGATTTGTTTACTCTTGAACATCTGCAAAAATTTAACATTTTCACTACTTTGCGCTCAATTTCAAGGTACTTGTCATCGTGAAACCAGTCAAAATTATCTATATTTCTGTAATATATCATCCATTCTATCAAATGAGACTAAGAAAACGAGTATACAAGCATAAATACTATACGAAAATAGACTACAAAGTCACTGTTTTTTTTCCTCATTATGCACTGTGTGGTGCAGGATTTTTTTTTACACTGCGCACACTGACCGCACAGACCCATTCTCTCACATCTAGGCCTACCAGCCTGTTTCCACTTGATTTGAGGGCACTAGAATTTAGGCGTACTAGTACTAGTAACCCCGAAAGGGTTAAGGTGCCCATTTGAAGGGTCCAAAATTGAAGTACAGCTCATGCTAGAATATAGTGTATTTAAGGTTGTTTTACAATATTGTAACAAGAGGTGAATATCATAAAAAAAATTTTGCTTAATACTTGGGTGACTAACACATTTTGATATTACATTATATTGGATGTCCAGTATAACATGCTGATTGTAGGCTATAAAATTAGTTATAGTTGAGAATATATGTTAAGCAGTAGATTACTAATGTATGGTAAAAACTGCTTTCATCTGCAGTGGAGATGATGAATCATCTCAAGCATTTGTGCCATTCATAATGGATGTCCGGTTGGGTAGTGGTGATGTAACATCGTCTTCAGTTGACCTTGATGACCCTATAACAGCTCCAGCAGCTGTAATACTTCCTGGCTCTCCTCCAGCAGCATCAACACCTACAACGGGACTGAATATTGATAAAACTCGGGACAACACTACTCCTCCATCATCACCAAATATTAATAGTTCACATTTAGCCAAGTAAGCAGTTTAAACTAGTCCAGAATTTAGATAGTTATAGTACATAATATGTTACTTAATCTTTCAGTTTTCCACAATTAATATTAAAGAAATAGTTGTAAGCTGGTAGTAATTGTTTTTGGGAGCAGTCATAGAATTAGGGAATGTCTGCCGCTACTTCTGGGAATAGTTGTTTTGAGAAAAATTTATTTATTAATCTTAGGTGCACTACACAAGATTCTACAAAGATTGCTTTCCCCTAAGGAAGAAACTTTATTGCAATGAGAAGGGCAGGGATAAAGGGAAAGGAGGTGTGTGTTGTTTCTGTGACCCAGCAGGCAGCCTTCGGTAAGACTGCTGATAAGGGGGCAGACTAAATGTTGTTCATCTTACATCATTATATGGGTATCTTTCTTATCATTATTACAAGCAGCTTCAACAGATACAATCTGCAGAAGCCATACCATGATAATAAGTTGAAAATGTATTTAATTGAAAGTTCTACTGCAAAGAGTAAACAGTAACAAGGTGGGTTAGCACATAGATGACTGGTCTTATTAATGGGTTCTGTGTTTAACAGTTGAATGCCATTGTGGGGTTGTATTTTTTTTTTTTTTTCAAAATACGAAAGTTATATTTTCTCAGGGGTTTGTGTTACTGTATTTAAATATTTTTGTATTCTCCCATTTACTCTAACATTTAATTCTTTTTTCAGCTACAAAATGATATCTGAAGGTATAGGCCAGGAGCCCCTTGATCTTCAGGTTGATTATTGGCTGGTGCGGGGATCAGGTCGGGAAGAAAAAGAAAAGGACAAAGAGAAGGATAAGGCAAGAGTTGAAGGTGGAAAATATACCCTTAAGACGAGCTTCCGTACCCTGCAAGTGGCTCGGTTGGCACCCCTTGGTGTGACACATCCATTTGATCCCAGCACGTGCCATCACCTAACACTGTCATTTGCCACAAAGGAAAAGAAACAAAGAAGTAAGCTAGATTATTAATCTTATCATAATATTCATTGGGAGGCAATCAGATCTGATCTGAGGAAGAGAAAGGGTAGCTCCTATTCTTTAGATCAAAAGCTCTTCACCAATATCAATGTAATTCCCCTCCCTCCCCCAAGAAGGAAGAAGTCAGAGCATTTATGAGAATACATTAAATATAATTAATCTTAACTAATGTTATACAGTACATGAAAACAATTGATCTTTTATATGTATTCTAGTTAAAGATGTTTTTTATATTTTTTATAAGATTTTCCTTTTTATTTCTGAGTTTATTTGTACTATTAACTAACATAAGCAGTTAGTGGTTTATTGTATGAAGATTATGAAAAAATAAGTCTCCTGCTTAACTGTCTATAATGGGATAGTTTTTTCTTCAGTGTAATTCAAAAACTTTATAGCTGTTAGCTTTCTTCAAAAATTTTTTACTTATAAAACTAATATCTACATTACTAAGGGGCCTATAACACAAAATTAATTAAGGATTTTTACAAAGATCTATGCAAAATATGTAAAAATGACTGTGAATTTCTATAAGGTGACTTAGATATATTGAGCAAATTGTGTGATGTAATGAAGAAAGTTCATGTGTGGAGGCAAAAATGAGAATGTACCAGAGAATATTGGTACCAATACTTGTACATGGGTGCGAGATATGGGTTTTGAATGCTGCAGCGAAAAAGAGGTCAGAGGCAGCTGAGATGTCATGTATGAGAGCAGTATGCGAATGTCATTCATAGAATTCTGGGTGACCAAGGGTATAATTCAGAGGGCTGACGAGGGGTTGTTGAGTTTTTTGGGCATGTAGAATGGATAGGCTGATGAAGAGGATGGGTAAATTTGGGTTGGAAAGTAAGAGGGGTAAGGGTCATCCGAGGAACAATTAGAGGGAAGGGGCGTAAGACAGTTTAAATTTTAGGGGC
The DNA here is from genome assembly GCA_009830355.1 of Cherax destructor. Taxonomy (NCBI): domain Eukaryota; kingdom Metazoa; phylum Arthropoda; class Malacostraca; order Decapoda; family Parastacidae; genus Cherax; species Cherax destructor. The sequence goes on from WNWK01000387.1 coordinate 372,193, forward strand.
TGAAGCATCCAGTAGGACTATGTGAGTATGTCAGATATAGGAGTGCATGGAGACAAGTGGGTTTTAATAGATGTGCTGTTGGAGTGAGAGCAAGGTAACTTTTGTGAAGAGATTCAGGGAAACTAGATAGCTGGACTTTAGTCCTGCCAGTACTCTGAAGAAAGGGTGGGGGGCTTTTGCAGTTAGAGGGCAATTTTGATTGTGAAATCAGCACACTAATGGCTTAGATGGTGATTGAGTGATGCAGGTTAATGTGTTTTCTTCTTTAGATCATCCTGCTCTGGTAGGAGATGGCTATTGAGTTAAAAAAAAAAGTGGAATCTTGACAAATGGATCTGTGAAAGACAGAATGAACCATAGAATAAACAATAAAAAGTAGGTGAAGCATTGAGACATCTGGAAAGAATTTTACTTAGAGGCAAAAAGGGAAAATGTACCAGAATATAGTGGTATTGTACCAACACTTCAATGTGGGTACAAGGCATGGGCTTTAAATATTGCAATGAGGAAAAGGCTAAAGGCAGCAGAGTCAGAGTAGGAATGGGATGATACCAAAATTTTTGCTGATATCAGTACTCAGTTTTAGTCCAATATCAGAGACATCAAAATTAGCTGATGCTCGTTAGTACTGATACTCAACTTTAGGCTAATACTTTGGCACATCCCTATCAGAGAGCAATCAATGGTTTGAATTTGTACAGAGTTCATAGTATGAAAATTAAAAGATGGTGTGGGGTTACAGGAGGTATAATTCAGAGGGTGGAGGAGGGGTTGTTGTGGTAGTTTGGGCATTTAGAGAAGATGGAGCAGAACACAATGACCAAGAGGGTGCATAAATCTAGGGTGAAAGGAAGGAAGGAAGGCTAGAAGGGTTTGAAAGAGTATGGGCCTGAGCATCCAGCAGGCACTTGGTAACATGTTTGATTAGTGACTTGAGGACAATTCCACTAGGAGATGGGAAGGAGGGGTGGGGATGTTGCAGTCAGGGTAATCTGAATTGTGATATCAGCCCACAGTAATTGAATGAATTATGGTGAATGTGCTTCCTTCTTTGAGTTGAAGACGACCGTTAAGGTAAAAAAAAAAAAATCACTGTACAAGTATGTGCCATTAGGCATGAAAGGATGAGGAATTATCTAAATGCAGAGTATAGTTTTGTGAATATTCATATAAGCTGTTTAACATGCATTTGTTTCAGTTATGCGGCTTGGCAAAAAAAAGGAAAAGGAGCGTGAAACGGAAAGTCGAAGAGAAGTTGTAGATGGTGTGAGTAGATTATTGGGAAGTGCCAAGAATCAACCATTTAAAGGTATGTCTTATGTAAGAGGAACATATTAGTTCCCCTTCCACACACATTTTGGATGGTCTCCTAGAAGTGGTACCCATTTGACTATTTTGTTTGAAAATCAGTTTTTCATAATAGGTTTGGAGGTACCTGTAGAAATTTTCAAATAATTGTAAGATTTTCCACCAACAGTGGTTGATTCCAGTGATTATTAGCCAATATTGCCTGATTCCAACCCAAGCTAAGGGTAGTTCTTCAATATTTTTCTAGTGCTCACCAGAGCATTGCTGTACATGCTTGTCTCCCCCACTCATAAAACACTATACTAATTTAATACCAATTTTCTAAAAAAAAAATTGTACCTTACTGGATAGTCTTGGCAAATACCCATCAGAAGATATATGAATGGGATGATACCAGTTTTTGCCAGTACCCACACTTTTTTCATTATTTTTTACTTAAAAAAAAAAAAAAACTCAAATTTTAAACACACTGGCTGTCTGCACCCAAGGCAGACTCACTGTCTTGCTAGAGATGTGCCAAACTGCAATTATCCCCACCCCCTCGTGCAGGTGCTGTACTTCCCGCTTCCAGGACTCAGCCCAGCTAACCAGTTTCCCCTGAATCCCTTCACAAATGCTATCTTGCTCTCATATATGTAATTATTTTATTTGCATATAGCAAATATGTATCTTTTTTTTTTTTTATCTACAGTGAGCGTAGATTCTGCAGAGTGGACAAATGTGAAGTTCTTCCAGTTGTCCTCACAGTGGCAGACACAGATCAAATACTTCCCTATCTCTCTCTTCAGTCTACAAGACTCAAACTTGTGACTCAATACCTTTCAAGAATCTGAAAATTAGCCTTTTCTTCAACTCCAGGACACAACTTGACCACAAGCATCAGAAGTTAGAACTTTAGGCCACCACAATATGCAGCTTAACACCACAAGCAATAAAAAGCCATTGAACAATCTCATGTAGTGATTCCTATATCTTGTCACACTGAGGAATAATTAGGTCAAGCAAGTTTAAGAAGAACACCCATGAAAATAATTCTTTAAAGATGTCACTATTAGAGATTGTGAATTTCTTTTTTTTTATTATTATGAAATGTTACCAGGAAGGCTTTGGACAGCTTGAAGGATAGGCAAATAGAATTTAGTCAGCAATCCTTGATCTCATGTCTAAAATTGAGTGTTGTCTGCCATATAAAATGAAAGCGTGAAAATATAAATGTTAAGGACTCAGTGTCTAGGCTTATGTGGTACCTGAAATATGTCACACTCAACAGTTTTAAAATTAAAATAACCTGTCATTTGTATAATATACAAATGCTTTTCAAATTTTTCCTTTTTCTTAATTGTTGAGTGTGCCAAATATTTTAGTTACTATAAATCTAATTGTTTTGTTGTGGACTATTTGATTCAAGAATATATAAAAATTGTAATTTATGAAACATTGTATATCAAAATTTACTCATACATATGGTACATTATAAATTAAATACTATAAATATTCATAAAATAACCTTATAAATTATTTTATCTTTAAAATACTAATTTGGTTTTGTACCACTATACCATTAATAAAGAAAATCATATTACCAAAAACTAGTGGAAAATTAAGTAAAGCATAATTATGCATTAAGGTTTCAAAGTGATCATAACCATCTTTGAGAGGGAGAAATGCCGTCTCTCAGTATCTCGCTTCCTAGTTGTTGTGTATGTTTTGAAAAAGTATGAATTTGTGTATTATTAATTGCTTCTCAGTGAAATATTCATGTGTAGATAAAGTATGCTTTCTCATTCTGTACGATTGTTGTGATGGTGTATTTTTGTATGACTGCATGATATGATAAACTAGATTGTGAAGCAAGTTTAGTTATGGCCTTATTAAGCACAAACCTTCTATATAATGTGAGTGAAGGGAGAAGGTATAGAATGACAGAAATTGTTTGAAGTTTTATAAAATTTTATAAATTTCATCTAAAGTTGTAGATATGACTTATACAATAAGGCAAAAGAAGATAACTTAATTAAAAAAAACTGATATAATAACTCTGAGACCTACATTGCTAATGTTTAGTGAATTGCCTACAAGATTTTATACACTCATTACAGTTGCTACATTAACAGTGAAAGTTCTAGTGTCTACAAACCTTAAAGATATATCCTATCAATTTTCATATACAAACATGGTTATTTTAAATAACTAAGTAGGAGCAATAAGATATAATTAGAATTTTTACACCATTTTAAGTAGGTGGTGCCAAACCCATAGTTTGGTTAGAACTTGCTAGTCAGGCACCCAGATGGTGAGTTGGCCTGCTTAATTTGTGCAAATAGGTCCATAAAGATATCAAGCTTACCTAGTCAGGATTGAATCAGACCCAGAACAGACTATTCAAAACCTTGAATATTCAACACTGATGCATAACTTCAAAGATATACATATTTAAAAAATATTGAAAGTTTTGAAGGTGAAGAGGCAGTTGTAATATAAACTATGACAAAAATGTAGACAGCAGAAGCTTGAGGGACCCAGGGAAAATACTAACAAGGATCACACATCAAATTACAAGTTTCTAGTATATATACAGAAAAACCTGAACTCTCCCTACATCTGTTCCTGCCCATATGTGGATACACTAATTGATTTTGATACAAGTAAAAAGGTGAGTGCCACCTTATGTATTAGTGGTGACTAAGACTGTCTGACCTGGTATAACTCATAACTGTTTATGATGAGAGAAGTTGGGTGAAGAGAGACCAAAACACTACAGTGTTGTACCCATGACCCAAGTTAACACCCTGTAAAAGTTAACACCCTGTAATTATGAGATTGACTTATGAACTATATTTAGGTGGAGAGAGGATGAAATGATAAAAAAAAAAAAAAAAGGGAAGATAAGGGTTTAACTTTCAGAACCAGAATGTCCACTTTAGGTTATAGGAGGTCCATTATTATTACACCATACATTCACAGGAATGTAGCAGATTCATAGGAATCATGCAGCACCTGGGAATGGAAGGTAATAAGGGGATCAAGAACCTCTCTCTAACATAAGGGTAGGGGGTGAAAGATAATGCACAAATGTGGGGACTTTAGTCAGATTAATAAAACAGGACTTATTTGGGGAAAGGAAGTAGATATTTTTCAAGAGCACTTTAACTAGAAAGATCACTCAGTGCTCTTGGCAATTAAAAAAAAATACGCAAATAACACCCATGGTAAAGCGAGCAATATTTGTATGCCCCCCCCACACACACACAGTTACAAACCCAATTAAATGTTAAAAAAAAAAAGATAAAGTTACCCTGAGGCCCCTACAGGCCTCCAAGTAATTAGAAAAATAAGACAAGCAAGAATGCTGAAGTATAGAGCAAAAAGTTTAAAATGTGCTCCACAGGATCTCATCTTCAAGGATCACAACAGTGCCACTATCATATCTGCGAGGAAAATGATAGGATGGATAATGAGAACATTCAAGACAAAAGATGCTAAGCCACCTTTTTAAATCACTTGTTCTTTCTATGCTGGAATACTGTACATTAACATCTCCATTCAAGGTAGGTGAAATCACAGACCTAGAGAATGTAGAGAACCTTTACTGCATATATAAGTTCCATCAAACACCTTAACTACTGGGAACGCCTAGCGCTTCTTTTGATTATAATAATAATACTGGGAACGCCCCGATGTGCGAGTTTCTCAAGATACGAGGAGTCGCTCGGTCGATTTTTTGCTTCCAGGTGCGAGTGAAATTTCAAGATGCGAGCAGGCCTCAAAGGAGGTTCCTTGATGCTGGTGAGGGGCTCTTGCTCTTGATCTAGGGAATTGGATCTCAGTTGTTTGTTGGACTATCTTATTGAAACTTTGGCAATGTATGATGGAAAGATGCTTCTAACTTAAACCAAAATTGAAAGAAATCGGACCATAAATAACGGAGTTCACTTCTCAGTCATTAGCCACCCCTTAGCGGTATTCTCGTATGGTTTTTATGGTTGTATTCTCGTTTTTTTTTTTTTTTTTGGTCTCATTTGATAGAATGGAAGATATATTACAGAAATAGATATGATTTTGATTGGTTTCACGACGAAAAGTACCTTGAAATTGAGCTCAAAGTAGAAGAAATGTTCGATTCTTTGGCGATGTTCAAGAGTAAACAAATGACGTCACCGTCCAATACTTGTCTGAGTGGCCATTCCAATATGCAGTCATGAATGGGTTGACATCATTTATAAAATTATTACAATAATGCAGTAGTCTGCATAACAGTAAATCTTTTATTTTTTTGTGTGAATAAAAATTCCAAATGATAAGCAAGAGTAATAGTAATAATAATAGTATAATAATAATTATAATGATAGACGGCTTCGCAAGGCCGTCGCTAGATGGCAGTGAATACCACAACAATGCGGGAGCGGTTATGGTCGCCTCCACTTGTCACATAGACATTTTATTTATTCTAAAGTATATATCAGGTTTCTGTTATTTATACGTATTGTTTATTATGTCATATTAGAATAATTGTGATAGATAAATAAGCCGTAGAGTTGATATTAGCAAAATATTGAAGTACATATCTTGTCATGCCTCCTGAGAGCCGGAACGGATTACTTGCATTTCAATTAATTTAAATGAGGAAAATTGACTCAAAATACATGCAAATCGGGATACGAGCAAAGCCGTGGAACAGATTAAACTCATAAGTAGAGGTTCCACTGTATTTGGTTTTGAAATACGTACAGGTAAATTAAATTATTATAGTCGCAAGAAATCACTTAACCCACATACGTAATGTATTACACAGAGCAGCATAGCAAGTGAAACTGGACTCTTAGAATGTCTTGCTGCATATTGATCATCTGATCATGTATATAGGTACAGCTGTATTAAGTTGCTGGATTATAAAATGTGGATGAGATCCATGATCACAACAATAAAAGAAAAAAAGTTATTGCTTGCAACACACTAATGTTCACATGATAATGTTTCATGTACTGAAGGTGTGATGGTATAAAATCTACATGTTTATACTGATAAATTTCAAACACACTTGCTCAATCTTACCTGTCATGAAAGCAGTTCCCCACTACAAAACATACTCATATGGAAGCAATAAACTACTACAGGTCATACTGCTACTGGGATTAAAGGGATGGGATAACTAGGAAAGGCAACTCCAATTCCATAAACAAAGGCATTTCACTAACATCAAGCCTCTCTGCACAGCAAAAAATGTGCAGATACTTGAGTACACAAGTGTCAGACAGTAGTCCCACTATGCAATTAGGTGAGAGTAGTTACTAGAATTAATTAAACTTATGCTTGTGGTGTCCCATCAGAATATAAAGTTATCTTGTGTGTTTTTAACATTAATAATTTTGCCTATTCCTTCTCTTAATTCAGTCCAACCACTTGAAGGAATATTTTTCAACATCATGTCAAGTAATTTAAAATTATAGCCTCTCCCTCTATTGCTGGCTCCAAAAAATCCTCCTTGTCTGCTTTTTTATATTTTTTTTCTTGCTGTATGACCCTTGTAGGTTTAGCAATTCTTTTTTATAATATCTTTTTCCATGTAATTATCTCTCTCCTGTATACCAATGAGGGCATTTCTTGTACCTTTAGGCTCTTCAAAACTTTTTTGAATTCTAAAAACCATCATCTTCAGTCACTGAGCTTTTTTATTCATACCACTGCTGTATGTTATGAAAATTTATTTCTGTATTTTTCAATATGGTATCCATATAATTGAAAGTTATAAATTAAAGTAACTCAGTATAGCTAAAGGGTTTCTCACTAGTGATATCAACAAGACTCCAAAGAATTTTATCCACCCACTACTTCCTTGGATCACACCCAATTGCCTTGTTTTATTCTCAGGTAATGTATGACTCCTATGGGTCATGTGCTTCCATGAACAATTTTTTTTATTTCAGTATGTATATTCTTTCCTAAAACTTTCTTTGTCTTTCAAAATATTTGTTAACACTATGATGCCTTGAATAACAATAAGTATTAAACCTGAAGCAGTCACAATGTGCCTGGGAAATAGAAAGTATTCAGGTTTGATCTATGAAAAAGGTAGCTCTAATACCCTGGATCAAGAGCCCTTTGCCAGCCTCAAGATATTTCCTTTAAAAGGTCATTCAAATGCTTCATCTCCTCTTCAGTAATTCCTTATTTATACTAATTCCTGGTCACTCTCTTTTATCTTTACACACTTGTCCTGCACTTAGTGTTTTGATTTTTTTATTGATAATTTTATTACTGTACTTGTACGTAATTTTTTCAAGTTAAATTTATCCTATTATTACTTTAGGCCTTGCCAAATTTTCTTTTAACTTTCTAAAACTTTTCTCATCTTTTGGGACACCACTCACATATAGTGCACTGTACACTATGACATTCACTGTAAACATGATTTTTTTTTTTACCTTGATTGCTATTTTCCCAAAGAAACACATTCATCCAGCTGCTGTCTTTGATAGAAGTGTGTTGACATCACAATACAGATTGTCCCCAGAATGCTACATCCCCACCCTGCCTTCAGATTGCAGGCACTGCCCTTCTCACCTCAAAGACTTTACCTTGCTCACACATCCATTAAAAAACACTTGTCTATTCCCTACCTCATGTACTCACACAATCCTGCTGAATGCTTAAATTCCTTCACACATTCCTAGGACAACCCCAATCCTTCTTATCTTTCATCTTGGATTTATACACCCTTTGTGTATTCTTCTGTTCCTCTCTAAATGCCCAAATCACCTCAGCAACCAATCATTAGCCCTCTGGATTAGACCCTTGGTAACCCCACACCTAATTTCTACACTCCAAACCCTCTGATTAATATTCACAACACACATTTCTCTCAAACATGACAACTCCACTGCCTCTAGCCTCCTCATTGGAACATTCAACGTTCATGCCTCATACCAACATCGAAGTGTTATACATATATTTCCATTTCCATGGGGAAATAGAAAAAGAATCCTTTGTAAGCCATGCGTGTCGCAAAAGGTGACTAAAATGCCGGGAGCAAAGGTCTAGTAACCCCTTCTCCTGTATAAATTACTAAATTAAATAAAAAAAAAACTTTCATTTCTTCTTTTTGTGTCGCCCTGCCTTAGTGGGAGAAGGCCGAAGTGTTATAAATAAATTGTATATTTATATTAATGCAACCACAAACAAGTGGTATTTAAGTAGTAACAAGCTGCGAGTAGCCAGGGATTGAACTTGAGCTATTTTAGCCTGCCCTGTGGACCATCAATCCTACAACCATGTTTGTAGGATTGATGGCCCAGTGGTTAGAATGTCATGATTTTTTACTTGCTTCCCATGAGGTGGGCTAAAATAACATGGGTAAAAAAAAACTCTTGTTCATGCTTTCCTTCCTCATCACACAGTTTTGTAGTATTCTAAGATTTTTTTCTTTATATTGATGAAATTATATGTTGAACCTTTCTTGGTTTTCTGCTCAATTCACTCACTGAATAATTTTCCCATTATATTTAGTTGTTGTGATGTCATTCTTTTCAGGTCACAGCCTGGGTTACTCATTGCACAAGCTCTTATATTTCCCTTGTTCATTTTAATTGAACGAACTTATATTTCACTGAGACCATAGATTCATACTGTCTAAATTGCACGTGCACCACTTTTAAGCTCAATTAAGATCTCGTTTTTTTTTCAAAATACTAAGACTTTCATGCTTAAACTACTACTTGCCATTTCCAGCATCACTTACATTCCTCTAAAGTGCCATGGTTGTTATCCAGAGACAAGATACAATGAAAAAATAAAAAAATTATTTACATGGCTGTGTATGGTATGGAATGCATTCACACACAACTGATGAAGTGGAAGGATGTTTACATTAAAAGTGCGACTAGGCCTCCCCAATAAAGACAATGGCCTGACCTATAAGCTGGGCATAAGGCAAAGGGAAAACTTCTTGCGACGTGTGCCATATTTGTTTCCCCAAAATTTACACCATCATAAATGAACATCATGGTACATTCATAAAAAAAAAAAGCTGCAGGTTTTCAACCATCACACAGTGAGATTATTATTATTATTATAATCAAAAGAAGCGCTAAACCACAAGGGTTATACAGCGATCACACAGTGAGAACATACTAATAATTCACATCTTAATCGATAATCTCCTGTACAGTATATTAAATAAACACTGTTTGCAATTGTCTTGCACTATATATTTGTTTTCGTTAACATGATGGTCAGCTCCTGCCAAGGCAGGGTGACTCCAAAGAAAACACATCTACCAACATTCACTGAATTGCTGTGTATGTGTATATACATGTATATGTATGTGTGTAAAATATACAGTAGAATCCCTGTATTGGCAGATTCAGTTATCCATAGTATACTGTGGTCTGAAAATAACCCTTAATAATGGCCACAATGTGCATAAGTAGTTATGGTGGCAGTTCTTCAAAGCCTAAGAGAAGCTGTGAAGTGCTTCCCATCAGTGGAAAAGTGCTAATTCTCCACTTGTGCATAATTTATCAATTAAACTTTATCATAGGTATACATGTACATGTATATGTAAAGGAATAATGATATATAAAGGGTTTGCTACTATCCACAGTTTCGGGTATCATGGTAGGTCTTGAAACGTATCCCCCATGGATATGGGGGAGAAGGAGAGACTACTGTATGTATGTATATATGTGTGTGTATATATATATACAGTGGACCCCCGGTTTACGTTATTAATTCGTTCCAGAATGCTGTTCAAGTACCGTTACCAAACGAATTTGTTCCCATAAGGAATAATGTAAATTAGATTAGTCCTTTTAGACCCCCAAAAATACACTTACAAAAATACTCTTACATAATTGTTCGAGTTTGGAGCTGTACGTAATCTGGGGCCACTGTATATATATATATATATATATATATATATATATATATATATATATATATATATATATATATTTATATATATATATTTATATATATATATTTATATATATATATATTTATATA